>OX371178.1:32739688-33080688 GCA_947310635.1 Leptodirus hochenwartii | reverse complement strand
GACCAATGCATATGTAAAGAATCCATCGCAAATTTTCCAGAGAAGACCGGAAACAACTTGAATGTTTCAAAGAGAAACATATTTTTGTCTTATCGTTGCATAGGGATTTTAAAAACCGTTCTTATCCGATTTTTTTTTCTAATTCTCGTAATTATAGAAGAGAAAAGTAAATGAAATCGTATTCATTTACCGCCTGCGATTCCGTTGTTTTTTTAAAATTCAATTCAAAAGATAATATACGTAATTAACAATATTAATATATTAAGTATTATTATTATGAAGTTTAAGGCGCAAATACTCATTTTTCAATAACCACTGACATTATTAATCTACTTCATAGCAGGCCATATCCCTATATCCTCTTCTATCTGACATGCACCTAACCTGACCACATTTTGATTCTACATATACAAATCTTACCTTTTGGACTACTTTATATCACTATTTGCATAGCACGCTCTGTATAATAATCGAATCTATTAGCCTACATTTATTATACTGTAACAGCGACTAAATGCTTCTTTTGTTTCAATTAACTATTGCAAGATTGCTATTTTTTAAATATTTCTAACCACTTAAATTTCAACCGACAATATCATTTCCAATGTTAAAAAAAAATTAATTAAATGTTTAAGGAACAAAAAAAAATAATAGAATGTGAGTTAAAGTATAACTTTGTTTTTATTAGGTATGGAGCGCAAAGATCTGCTTTCAGCCAATGTAAAAATCTTCAAAGTACAGGGTGAGGCAATCAATACACATGCACGTAAAGACGTTAAGGTGCTTGTGGTGGGTAATCCAGCCAACACTAACGCGATGGTGTGCGCCAAGTACGCACCATCCATTCCTCGTGAACAGTTCACTGCAATGACTCGTCTTGATCAAAATCGTGCGCAGGCTCAGATTGCTGCCAAATTAAAGGTAGCGGTCGGTAAAGTCAGCAATGTCATCATTTGGGGAAATCATTCTTCAACACAGTACCCTGATGCTTCAAAAGTGAGTATTATAGGCTGCGTATATTCGTTAGTTCGATATGTACAACATCAAGTAGCTCTGGAATCAATAAAGAATTTACGAAGAAAACATCTAGATAATAACATTTGACAAATGAATTGAGTTGATATTTATCCCTACTAATATGCCTTATCTGAAGGGCGTATTTAAATTTATATATTTATGATAGATGTATGATATATTCATATCATAGATTTAATTATAAATTTGTTATCTCCTGATCGTTTTAATCTTTAAAAAAAAACGTTTTCTGCACCTTACATCTTCAGAAAAAGTAGTCTCTGAGAAAAAAGCTAGTATCTGATCACCAAAAAGGGACATTTTAACGTTGCACACTGCATCACGAAAATGTTTTTTGAGATTTAGTTCAGTATATTTATTGTTCATTTTTTGTGATTCAACTTTTGAATAATTGATCAAATATATATCATGCATGCAATAATATGTATGAAAGTTAATTTTTGTTTTCGTAATTATTCGTAATTTATTATAATTAAATAATGTTTGAAGAAAAATATGTTTTTGCGTATGAGGTTCAAATGATGTTTGTACAATGTGGCACTACTACAATACGACTAACCTTCTCTAGGCCCTAGTTGAAAAAAAAAATGTTGTGGATGTTCTAAAAGACGATGTTTGGCTTCGTGGGGATTTCATAAATACAGTTCAGAAGAGGGGTGCTGCTGTCATTGGCGCAAGAAAGATGTCCTCAGCAATGTCCGCTGCCAAAGCTGCAGCGGACCATATGCAAAATTGGTTCCAAGTAAGTGTCAGATGCAAGTAAATATATAATATCAAAATATTTTGCGTATCGCTCAGTTTTTTTACAAATATATTTTACTGGCATATTCGCCTATGTTTCACGTGGTACTAATATGGTTTCTTCTCGAGAAAAGCTATAATTTTATTTTTTTCCTCCTTTCTCGAAAAAGGTTACTTTTTCTCGTGAAAAATTTTTTTTTTCTCATTTCAATGAGATGCTTTGTCCATAATAAATCTTTACTTCTACACAAAATGAACGTAATTTTTTGTTGCTTTTCAAACATTTTTTTATCTATAGCAATGAATACGAACTATTGGTTAAACTATGTCGAAATAATAAATTAATATATGAATTCAGTATTCAGGAGTAATGTTTCGCTTTTTTATTGCTATGCCCCCATCTACAGTAGCTCAAGATTGGGGGATAGCCTTAGAAATGCACATGTAACTATTAAATGCTTTGAGTTGCGGTATTTGGGTAATATTCTATACAATTATTTAACATCGTAGCTGTAGTTTTAGAACATTTAGTTTGAACTACAATTTCTTATCCGTGTTGTATAAACATCGTATTTTAAGATGTTTTTCGATCTAGCCTAACTTTATTTAGTATGTCGAATATTATAAATACGTTGCAATCGCCAAATCTGGTTTAAGAGACTAATTTTACTAGTACTTCGTAAAAGATCATTTAACTATACATTTTGCAAATTTTCTTAATATATTTTCATAATAAAACAAATGGGGTGTAACAATATATTTATTTCGACCAAACACAATTATTGCATTTTAATGGATACAAAAATGATAAATCTTACATCTTGTAGTTTTCAAAATTTATATGTACGCAAAGAGAAAATTCGCATTATATAATACATTGATTAAGTATTAAAAAGAAATATCATTGATTACGTAATATGAACGTTGCACCAGACTGCACATAATATTGAGCACAACTACAATTTCATGCATATTATATAAATATATAAAAGAAAAACGGGTCAGCCGCTTTTTTCATTTCGATTTGAATCGTACAATTGATTTTTTTTAAATATTTAATCTATTTAAAACCGGGCGAACTTAATTGTATCGCTATAAATTACTTACTATTAAATTTATAAAACGTCAAATTCACTTAGATGGACAAGATTCAATGATTTTGATATCAGCTGCCATATACTATCCTGTAATCAAAAATACAAAACCACTTAGATATATAATTTAGCACCAGAAAGATTTACGCTTTTGAATTCGTGATTTTGTAACAACATTTATCGTGGTAACTGCAACAAGGGGTATAGTATACAGCAAACTAAAGTGATAATCTACACTATAATATCTACACAATCTATAATCTAAGATTTTGCCGTTATGTTGTGATATTCCATATTACCGAAGAGAAATAAAAATACAATGTTTTATATCACAATGAAAAATTCGACTATAGTTTCGCATATTAAGCATTATCAAGAAATGAAAACGAATTACAGAAAACACGTTTATATATAAATAATCTACCTACAGATAATATCGAATAATGGGAAGGAGATTAGGTCTAATTGCTCATTGAGTAAATTATAATTAGGTTATTTTGCGGTGTATTGTGAATTTATAGTGATTCAAACAAATTTAATTTGCGACTTATTGAACAGACGTGTAAAATTGTTAAATTATCTATTTAACCGAAGTGGGGTATATATGATTAATTGTCCAGATTACAATGCAATATATATTGGCCAAACAGGCAGTAGCTTTAAAATTAGATTTAATGTACATGTTAAAAGTTATAAATTTAAAAAGTAATTCGAACTTTGCTAACCATGTTTTAGAATCTCACCATAATTTTCCTAGTAAGATAATTTAACAATTTTACACGTTTGTTCAAAAAGTCACAAATTAAATTTGTTTGAATCACAGAAATTCACAAACACCGCAAAAACCCTAATTATAATTTACTCAATGACCAAATAGACCTAATCTCCTCCCCATATTCGATATTATCTGTAGGTAGATTGTTTATATATAAACGTGTTTTCTGAAATTCGTTTTCATTTCTTGATAATGCGATAAGCGAAACTATAGTAGAATAAATCCTTGTTTTTAATTGTGATATAAAACATCGATATAAAACATATCTTAACTAAAGTGTGTCTATATACTACTTATTTGACATTCATAGTATGCTACAATCGATGTACAGGGTTTTTGGGACAAAATTTGTTAAAATTTGTAATGTTTGGATTATAATCGTATTGAATTAAATTATACACGATTATATATCTCAGGGAACTGTCTCCGGTACATTTGTATCAATGGGTGTGTGGAGTGACGGTAGTTACGGAACCCCGAAGGACATAGTTTTCTCATTCCCAGTGACAATCGCAAATGGTAAATGGAGCATCGTTAAGGATCTGAACATTGACGCAGTCAGCCGTAAGATGCTGGACGCGACCGGCAAGGAACTGATAGAGGAACGCAACGAGGCTCTGGCAGTTATCGAATCCTGACTAGCTAATAAACTTTAATAAAGCCGCAACTTGCTTGAACTAGCTAGCTGTTATTAATTACTGTTTTACATTTTATTAAACTATTCCCATTCAAAAATTCCGCAATACTACTAACTAATATTATATGGATTCTTATTTTCAATTGATAAAAGTGTGATTTAAGAACAAATTGATACAAATGCAAACATTGTTAGAAATTTGCCATAATTTATTATTAACTATGATCACCATGACTTATTTTTGCATATCTTAGAATTGAAAATCTGTAACACATTTAAATTAAACGTAACGAAGTAACACTATATTGCCAAAAATTATTCCATATATATATAGTTTTTATAAGATGTATTTTTAAACAATTTATAATACTTGTACCGAGTACTAGCGTTTTGATCCATGCTTTTGTTTTTATCGCAATATTATTTACATAATATATTTGAATGTTTATTATATATAGCAGTTATGTACTAGTTTGGCTAATTAAAGTTGACCTCGGACGTAACATTAAACGGTTTTTTTACCGAGATTTTTTCATTTTTTACATGTTGTAAAACATGGTTTTTTTCTGTAGTTTTCTTAGTTTTACTATTACGTCTCTGTAGAAATACATTTACAATATCTAAAAATATGAATTAAATTAGACCGTATTTATAATAGATTTCTTATACTCCAAAATAAGTCTAATAAAAGATTCAGTACAAAAAAATAAACGTTTTTAACTACAAATTATAACAATGCTAAAGTATAACACTATTCATGAGCAAGTTTATCGGCTTTAGAGATGGCGGATTGTGTTTAATCTATTTTTTAAATCTGTTTAATTTAATCCATCGGAGAGATGGGGTATTTAGAGATGGCGGACATTTCGCAGATTTGGATTTACTGAATTTTTAATATAGTTCTTGGCAGTTAAATTTTGCGGGGGTGGTCTTGGTATATTTGGTGCTAGTTCTATTGGCCTACCTTGAATTGCGCTTAATTTGCAATTGTCGAAGAAATCTTGAGAACCTCCGGGCAATTTCATGTTCTTAATTTTTTCTACGGAATCTTTAAATATTACCCTGTAATATAAATAAAAATGTATTATATATTAATATAGTAAAAAGTAAATATTATTAATTTCTGAAAATGAAGATTCTCATATGAATGCTTAATTACCAAGCCATTTCTTCGTCGTTTGCATAGCGTTTGAGTAAGCATGTAGCAAACATCTTAGCAATATTGAAATTATTTGGGGTTTGGTGTAAGATTTGCAGAAAACTTTGTTCGCCAACTTTTTTATCAACTGTAGAAAATTTGGGGCCAGTTACATATTCCATTTCCATTTGTGCAGCTGCTAACTTAATTTGGAAACCTAAATTTAATACATGAATATATCAAATCAACATTACACATAACAAATTGCAAACAAAATAGCGATGTGGCCACTAAACGACGTTTATTTGTATGTAGTTCGTAAAAATTAATTGAATAAAATTTTTCGTTATTTTACGTTATTTTTGTTATTTTAATTTTACTTTTAACGTTGTCACTTGAAGTTCATGCTATTTTTGAGTCTTTTAGTACTTTGCGTACATTCAATATCAATACATTTTTCTGTACCAAATAACTTGTTACTTGAGTCAGTATATATGAAAGTTTTCCATTATCTGTAACCGGATGTTGCCCAACAGCTAATTAGCTATTTTGGTTGACATTAGACAGACAGCAATTCGTGTTTTTACTATCTATTGACTTAAAAAGGTGAACATCTACTGAAATTGATATAAGATATAAATGATATAAATCTACTAATTTGATATAAGATTTTTGGACCGTTACTTATGTATCCATTAAATAATTTATATTTCATATCTGCTATAAATTATAGTAAAAAAACTATGATTTTATTAGAAAACCGGAAAAGATTCTAGTATTGATTAAAGTGCTCAAAATGTATTTACCCAGTTGTGGAGTACTTGCGAAGGCCCTTATTGCTCGATTTTTCATTTCTCTGGCCCTCTGCGGTATTTGACGTTTATAGTGTGTGCCAATGCCAAGAAGCCATACTTTTACATCCCTTGGGTACTGCGTAAATAATTTGTCCATTATATCATGTATTGCCTTTTGCTGCATAGATGGATAGCCTTCGATATTATTCAATTCATTCTCATATTTAGTGAGATCGCTCATGCTAATTTCCTAAGTCAATTAAAATTAACTATTAAAAAAAAAATTCTAATCAACACATTAATACAATTAAATGTTAGCTGCTTAGAACAGAAAATAAAATCAAACATATAACATTGACGTCAATTTGATTATTGTGTAATTCTTTTTATGCTTTTCTCGTCCTACGTTTAAAAGTATTTTGTTATGTAATATAACCGTTAGATCTAATAATAAAACAAATACCGTAAATTATTTTTTCCCAAATCGATCTAGTAATAATTAACGCTCGCATATTTCAGTGAAAATTTCGCGTTATGCGAGGACCGTTATTCTACAAACGGCGGCAATAATGTAAAGAGAACGCGCTTTGCTAAGATTGCTTGCAAGTTACGATTCGATCTCAACAATTAAATTTACACTATTTGACGTTCCTCAGATATATCAGTATGGAGTATATTTGTCGTAAAAACGGACAGTAGTGACAAAGAGAATAAAACTATCTCCGGCCATTAAATTTGCCCTAAAAATGGCAATTTGAAATATATTTCCCGAAAAGTAAAAAATATATGTAGAGTAAAATAGTGCAATCAGGCTTCGCTTATTTTGCTGATAATGACAATATAATGAAATAGTCAGACATACAAATATATATTTCTTACAGGATCTTTCATTGGTGCTGCACTATCATTTTGTTGTTGCGTAGTATTCTGCAGGATAGCTTGTTGTTTCTCAGATGCATGTGCAGGTACGGATTTGCTCAAGCTCATGGACATTTGCACTGAATCTACATTATCTCGTATTTGTGCCACATCATTTTGTTTAGACTGAATTCGTACATTCAAGTCTGTACTTTCAATTAATTCGACAGAATCGCTGGATCGCGATCTACTTCGCCGCAAAGTCCTTCCAAATTGATCTATCTTCTGTTCATTTGAATTTCTTCCCGTTGGATTAGAAACAGAAGTTAAAGGGTTACCTAATTCAAGATCATTAGTCAATTTATAATGATTCTGATTTTTAAACAATTCTTTATAATAATAAAAATAAACCGATTAGACTTAATTGTGACCTCCATCTAGTTTGGTGTTTAGTGCATTACAAAAATATATAAAAGTATATTATTATTATAATTAATTCTATTATAAATTCTGAAATCAGTAGATAATGTAGCAGTGTTGAGCTACGGTATATACTATGTATTGAATCTTTTCTTCGACATAGTTGAAATGGTTTTTTATTTTTTTATTTCATTTATTTTATTATTTTATTTTATTTTTCATTTTTCATCAATTTTGCATTCTAATTATAAAATAGGGTGATTGCAACATTAATGTATGATTTAAATTTAGAGCAATTTCTCTAAAATTAAAATAAATAAAAAATAAATAAATAAAATAATCATGGCGATTTGGTCACTATACGAGTTTTAATTTTGAGCAGTTCGAAAAGTAAATAAAAAATGTATCGAAAGCTACCAAAAACGTAAAAAGCTATAGAAATGTGACATACAGAAGAAACGTCAAAAGCGACATATAAACTTCATGAAATGTCCGAATTTTTCAATCAAAAGAGCACCGTTATAACAGCACCGCCATTTTTATTGAAATCCTTCGTGATCACTTCGTTTGAATTCATTTAGCGATGATATTTATTTATTTATTGTTTGTGATTGGGTCAGATTGCAAACAGTTCGAAGCCAGTGAAGCATATCTGAGTTCTTGGGGAGATATTAGGAACATATGGGAAGGTTGGGAAAAAAAAAGATTATAATTACCTGGTGATTTAGACTGGGATAATGTCGAAGGGGATTTGATCCGTCTGTCTCTCTCCCACTCTCGTTCGCGCTCTAATACTCTTTCTCGTTCTTTCTCTATGTCTTTGTTCCACTTTTTGGAAGTGTTTCGTCGCTCAATTCCTAGGTATGGACGGCTGGTGTCAAAGGGGTCGTTGCTATAGGGGTTGGCGCGCTCGTCGACCACATACGAAGGCATGTAAAACTGCGATGGCATAGAAGTCGAGAATTTGACCGGTGAGGCAGGCCACGTTGGTGACAGACTTGTAACGGGTATCACTTTCGTTGTGGCTGACGTCGTTAATTTGGTGATTTCATCTTGGCTATTGGAAAAAATAATATTAACTTACAAAAAATACATTAAAAAAAACATTATTATATGTCATAAAACTTTTATACATTTACAAATATTACTCCTATTCATGGTTTTATCTAACAGTTTCTATTACATTCTCACAATTTTGGTCTGATAATCTCGATACCGGAACCAATATAAATACAAAAAACTATATAAGGACGTACTTTATTTCCTATACTCATTTAATCTAAATATTTTCCCACCCTTCCCATATGTCCCTAATATCCCCAAGATCTTAGATATGCTTCATTGGCCTCGAGCTGTTTGTAATCTTATCTCATAACATAACAGTTTTAACTTCCATTTAAAAATCGTGTGTATTTAAATGCTTGAATATAATCAAACGGATTATAAACTTGGGATAAATTTTATTACGGATTAAAAACATGTTACTAAACATATTGTTGTTCCAAACAAATCAATGTCAGGCTAGGTCAGGGTCAAATATTAAGTCTAGGTCAAAACGTGCACAGGAGTTTGAAAAACTATGAGCATCGACAACATTAGTAAAAATTCAATACATTATTATGCATTACGAACATGATTCTTTGAAATATATTAGTCTCAATTTATAAGAATTAGAAAAGCTATAAATCTTGTTAAAATGATTTAAACTAATTCGTTTTACCTCATTTCAAATTATACTATAGATTTTGCTTGATTTATTAAAGACTAATAATCACTGCTTTTGAGAAAATTATTGTTAAAAAAGCAATTGGATTTTTAAAACTGGAATTGTGAATTATGAAAGCGTGTTATGAAAAAATCACAGTAGATTACACAGGAATCGCATGAAGATAAAAAGCATTCTAAAATAAACTTTTAGACAAGAAATACTGAAATAAATTTAATCATCACTGTGGTAAAGAAAACATATTTCTCATTACTTTTAAGAATTGAAAGAAAATGAGACGCATTAATTAATACGGTAATGATATTTCAAATTCGCTACAATACTACATGGCAGTCGTGTATTTTCTTCCATTATTAATACATTACCTTAAGAAAGCAGCGTCAGGTATCTTATCAATTTTATACAGCTCCACAAAGAGGGTTAGTGCCTTATTAAGGTCAAAATTTGTTTCTTCCAAACACCTACAACACGATATATGAAATTTCAAATAAAGTTTCATCCAATGAATAAGTTATACAAGTGTATACAAATAATAAGTTTTACGACCGTAACACTCTCTTAACACGATACTTCTGATCATAGATGCGTAAGCGTCGAAACGAAAGAAAAATATAATAGTCTTCAGTGAAAAAATGAAACTTTCTATAGTTAAAATACAATAAAATAACAATGTTAGTTAAAGAGTCCGCAATCCTAAAGATTGGTTGGAAACAGCACGCCATGCCGATCTATCCTGAGCTAATCCTTTCATCTCCCTATAGCTATTCATCTCAACGTCTTCAACTATCTGACTCACATACTCCAATCTAGGCCTACCCACCCCTCTCTTTCCCTCCACTCTACCTTCTATGATCAATTGCATAATCCCCCCATGCCTAAGAATATGCCCTACTAATCTGTCTCTCCTACGCTGTAACACTCTCCAAATACTTCTCTTCTCCCCTACTAACTCTAGTACAGCTTCATTTGTTACTTTATCTTCCCAACCAATCCTCATCATCCTCCTATAACACCACATTTCAAGTGCTTCTAATCTACGCTTCTCTTCCTTTCCTATAGTCCACGCCTCACACCCGTACAGTGCTACACTCCAAACATATACCTTCAGTAATCTTTTTCTAATACCCAAGTCAATATTTGATCTTAAAATCTGTTCTTTTTCTACGAATGCCTTCCTACCCTGTGCTATCCTACACTTTATATCTACCTTGCTTCGATTATCTTTTGTGATTCTACTGCCTAAATAACAAAAATCTGACACTTCTTCGATTCTATTATCTCCTATTGTGATCCTCATTTTTCTACTGCATTCCTTTTTGTCACACCTCATCACTTTAGTTTTACCTATATTTATTTTCATGTTAAAATCCCTAGTCAATACTGCCTGCATACCATTCAATACCCTTTCTAAATTCTTTTCGCTTTCTTCCAATATAGCTATATCGTCGGCGAATCTTAGCATATATATTTTCTCTCCCTGTACATTCACACCTATACTATACTCTTCTTTTACTTTGTTTATTGCATCTTCTATATATAGATTAAATAATAACGGTGAAAGTGTACATCCCTGCCGAACTCCCTTCCCTATTTTTGCTACCTCTTCTTCCCCCTCAATTCTAACTAAGGCAGTTTGGTGTTTATATAAATTAAAAATTATTCTCCTATCCTTATAATCTATACCCGTTTCTTTTAAAATTCTAAACATTATGTCCCAATCTACATTATCAAATGCCTTTTCTAAATCTACAAAAGCTATGCAAGTTACCTTTCCTACCCTCTTTCTTTTTTCTACTACCGTTCTTAGTGCTAGAATCGCCTCTCTCGTCCCTCTGTTTTTCCTAAAACCAAACTGATCTTCTCCTAGCCTTTCCTCTACTTTATTTTCTAATCTCCTATAAATAATCTTTAACAATATCTTCGATGCATGTGATAGTAGGCTAATGGTCCTATAGTTCTCACACAAATTAGCTCCTATTTTCTTCGGCATTGTTACTATTCTACTACGCTGAAAATCCTGTGGTACTTCTCCCTTCTCATATATTTTACAAACTAACCTGTATAATCGCTCCTGCATTTTTTCCCCTGCGTGTTTTATTAATTCGGCTGGTATCATATCAATCCCCACTGCTTTGTTATTCCGTAAATCATTTAATGCTCTATGAAACTCTGACCTAAGTATGCTAGGACCTAAGTCATCCTCATCTATCTGTTCCACATTTTCTAGCTCCTCCATGTCCTGCCTACCTTTATATAAATCTTCAAGATACTCCTTCCATCTTCTAGCTTTTTCCTTATTTTCTGTGAGTTCCTTACCCTGCTTATCACATATAATGTTACCCTTTGGTTTTACTTTAGAAAAATGTGACTTAATTTTCCTGTAGCCCAATATGAATAAATAATAACAAAATAATAACAATGATTGCCATGTATTTCATCAAAGAATTTATTTAATTTTTAAATAAGTATATATTATATTTAATATATACTTAAAGAATATAATTACAAATTTGACAATTGTAAATGTTTCTATGATGGCATAGGTAGTGTTTATGTGTGATATGCGAGATGTACATATGTCATGATTAAAGTTCCTTCCATCGTTTCCATACCGAATATAAATGTTAATGTTAAATGAAATTTGTTTTCTTAAATTACCTACACAACATACACACATGTTCATGGTTTATAACTGATATTTAAAATACGTCTTAGCAAAAAAGTGATTAATATTACTAATATAACTTTTTTGCTTAATTTAAAGTTTACTGACTGCATATTTATTCTGCAAATTATGTAGATGTTATTGGCAACTACGCTCCAATATAAATCGATTCTACTCTCGTCACGTACGTCCTTCTTCATTATCACTGTTATTGTCAGAATTCCTAGAAATTACACATACGTCACACACTAGCGCCAAAATCATTACATTTACATACTATAAAAATTTGAAACATTTTTTAAATATATATTTTTTGGTAATAAGGATTTGGTATACATAGCGGCTGTATATCTATTTAAAAATATAAAAAGAGTGATCATTGCTGTCTATGAAGCTCCAAGGACTCCTTTGTTATGCTTATAAATACCCTACAATATTGGTAAGCGCATAGAAAAGTATTTACTGAACTCAATATGCGCTACAAATAAATAAATTGCGACGCCTGCGCAGATGCAACGAGTCGTTTCGTGTAAAGAAAACTTAAGCTATGGACCAAGTGTATACAACAGTTTACTTATAAAGAGAGTCCATTATGAAAGCCAGAGATCTCAAATCTATGGTCATCCATCGCCCACCATTTATGAAACGTTTGATTTGTATGTAACAGCGACATTAGTTGACACAGTTTTATCAGAAAGGATTGACTTTTTGGTACAAAATTTACATTTTGGATTTTTATATTCAACAATTTGACTTCATTGATCTGGCCTAACCTGTCTAGATGCAACATATTGTATATAAATATTGCGACAATGTAATCAATGAGGAACAAGTATAGATTTAAAAAATATGGGACTTAAAAAATGTGAGACAAATTTAAGTAGAATGTATAAAACAAAAAAGTCTTATTACGCCCAATTTATATAACACCCATTCGACTTCAACTTTTCTATAAAAAATCGAATTTCTTGTCAATCCTGACTTCAGCTCTTTAAATCAGATACTTTATATTATTTCACTATAAACCAGACGTATTTGTATACCAGACTTGTTATTATTATCGGTTTCTATTAAAATTATATTACTTATTGAGCTACAGGACTAATGTAATGTTTACATTATTTAAGTCAGTAATTCTTGAACGTAATCAACAATTATTAGGCATATGAAATATTCCCTCTAACTCGACAAACTTCACATGTGATTCCATTAAAATCAGTTAATGGTCAGTGGTTATGTATATACTTTATCCATTGCTTATGTTGATTTTAACCTTTTATTATTTTAAAAATTTAAATCATATTCATAATCAACATTTCTAGCAGTCATCACGAAATCCTTACTTATTTGCCCATTTGCTGTTGAGGCCAGCGATCTTCATTAGAGCATCTACGAATTGCGTTTCGTCACTTTGAGTACGCGCTGGCGCAACTTCTACATACTGTCGATGTAGGAAGCGACTATCTCTGAATACATCAGAGGGACCAGATCGAAATGCTCGTGCTTCCTAATGTTAATCATAGAAAGAAATTGAAAACCCAAGCCACATTAAATTTCACTCAAAATAATGAAGCCGAATGAAATAAATGTTCGTGCTTACAATCCGAGATATTCATATTATAACAATTATTAGTCAAAATATATCGTTGTAAATGTTTACAATAGACATAAGTTCCAACAAACACTCGTTGGTGGATTATGCGTAGTGATGCTACAAATGATAAACCAAAATTTCTTATTAAATAAATTAAATAGACAAGATGAAATTGGGCTTGAATCTAAATTCATTAAATTTGAATAAATTTAATAAATTTGGCATAAATCTAAATCAAATTTAATGAATTTAGATTCAGCCCAATTTCATCTTGTCTATTTAATATATTTAATAAGAACTATTTTAAAATTTAGTTTTATTTTATTTATTTTTAGTTATTTTTGGTTTGACAAACCTAAACTTGTCAGTTTCGTTAATTATTAATTTAGATATAAAATTTAGAATGAAATATAAAATGTAGGATGGCACAGTGTAGGAAGGCATTCGTAGAAAAGGAGCAGATTTTAAGAACAAATATTGACTTGGGTATTAGAAAAATATTACTGAAGACATGTGTGGAGTGTAGCATTGTACGGGTGTGTGGCGTGGACTATGGGTAAAGAAGAGAAACGAAGAATAGAAACATTCGAAATGTGGTGCTACAGAGGATGAGGATTGGTTGGGAAGATAAAGTAAAAATGAAGCCGTACTAGAGTTAGTAGGAGAGAAGAGAAGTATGTGGGGAGTATTACAGCGCAGGAAAGATAGACTACTAGCTCACATTCTTAGACATGGGGGTATTATGCAATTAAATATAGAAGGTAGAGTAGAGGGAAAGCAAGGGGTAGGTAGGCCTAGATTGGAGTATGTGAGTCAGATAGTGGAAGACGTTAGGATGAATAACTATCGGGAAATGAAGGAATTCGCTCAGGATAGATCGGCGTGGCGTGCTGTTTCCAACCGATCCTTAAGATTGAGGACTATTGAACTAACTACCGAACTTTGGAAAACTTTACTGTTGTAAAGTTTTTGTCATAACACCGTTCTAAATATTGTTGTTATTTCAAGTAAAATTGTTATTTCATTTTACAGAAATTAGATTTAAAAGGTAGATACTAATACTTTCAGGTTAAACCGTTAATAAGATGTTAATGAGTATATATTAATAACATAACTGTTTAGAATAGTTTTAAAACAAGAATGGAAGAAATTGTTATTATATACAAGATGTTGATTGACAACACGGCCGCATTCTCCATATCGATTTTTGTTTTTTGGTGTTGTAAGGAATAAAATTACCTGCGATGCTGTAGCATTAGTAACACTGAACATCTCATTCACGATTAAATACTCGTCCGTAAATCCAACATTATTTCCTGCGGACATCAACACAAATGTTCGGCTAAACCCAACCAGCCGGTCAATCTCAAGCAGGGAATCTGCAGGTTCACGATATACGCCTGTCACACAGATAACAGCATGTTTCTCCTAAAACATTATAATGTGTAAGGCAAGTGCGAATACTTGTACCCTAGTACTATTAAAGTCAATGAAATACCCACATGAGAACGTAAAGAATGCAAATACGCAAATGGTAACATAAGTGATAATCTGTTTAAAATCCCTAGAAATTGAAAAATGCAAATATAACCACTATAAAATAATGGTTATATAGATGTAAACGAACCATTGTAAGCCAAAACGATTCCAAACCAAATACGAAATTTGAAAGAAGCGAACTCAAAACCAAAACGTCGAGATATCTTGAGTGGAAAAAATAAATCATTGTTGCGAAATTTACTTCGGAATAGGTTTTTTTTATGACCTGATCACAAAGTGTTTCTCGATTCTAATTTAACTTATATTTTTATTTTTTGATAAAAATTGGCAAATTCTATAGGATTTAAAAAATTTATTAAATATTAAATTATTAACTATTAAATGCCACGAGTTACGGTATTTGGCTGATATTATATAAAATTCTGTAAAAGTTCCGCTATAGTTCTAGGGCCAATGTGAACTGATATAACAACTACATGAGCCACAATTAAAAATAAATCATTAAAAAAAAAGATTTCTTGTATTGGCTTACATTTACGTTCACAAAAGAACAAAAAATGTCGCATGCCGCATATTCCGAAGTATTTAAAGCATGTAAAGCATACTACATATATTCCACCATATTTAGGAACTCAGTGGTCATTATTACATAATCTAATGGTTTAAACCCGCATTAATATGCTGTATACAAAAAGAATAGAATATCATTTCACACTTATACAAGGATACATTTTTGGCTCTTCAATGATTTGGGAAATACTTACAGAATAATAAAGTAAATCCACAGTGAAAGTATGCGGATCGTGTTCCGTATTCGGTAACTGGGATAAAATCGTCGCTATAGCTCTTGCACCAATGTGAACTGATTTTACCGCCTTCGTCATATCGGCAAATTGTTTTATATTATGTGAAACATTAATGTATGGTCCTAACCTGTACACAAAATAAAAATACTTAATTTAAAGTACTATGTCCGTACTAAATATTTATAATTTTTAGATATGCATACAGCATATCAATTCGGAAATATCACGTACAGTTTAATTTAGAGTATGAGAATTTACAATTAATTAAATAAATAAATGAATGAAATTGCTTAGAATTCCTAATAAGAAGTGAATTTAATCTTTATTTATGATTACGATATCAAAATTAAACTTTTGCGCATTTGCACATGCCTTTTACTTTGTGTGCACTCACCATGCGACATGCTATATTAAAAAATTATTGAAAAAAATATAAAATAAGTATTCGTGGTAACGGCAAAAAAATGTTTGCCATGGAGAACTTTGCTCAATATATTAATTACTTGAATATTTAAATTTACAATTGTGTACAGATCATTGGTCAAATTTTGTTAAATAAAGCAGACAATACGTGAACACGGCATTATTTAATTCCACATGAACAAACGAGAAAAATATACCTACTTGGCGTGTGAAAAGCTGGGGCATCCGGTTAGATAAGTAGCCGTAACTGTAAAGCACGTATGCTTTGTATACATACTTTCTAAAGACCCCCTCGCAGTCGAATCATATATTGAAAAATAGTGTTCAACAAATTGTTCCACTAAGTCAAAGCCATTCCCATTACATAGGTAATTTCGCCTAAACGAGCATAATAAGCTAGTTTGTGGAGGAATCGTAAATCCATCCTGCAATATAATAGAAATATTTGAGAATCAATATATTATCCATATTTTTAAGGTAAAATCATTAAGTATAAAGCGATACTATATAAGCAAACTGTATACCGATCGTCGTTCTATTCAATTGTGTTTGTTATTTTTATATGCTGAGCGCGATATTTTCGGTGTCGCTTATATCAATTGAATTTTTTTCGTATTGCGAAAATGTAATGCTGAATGGCGTTTATAAAAAATATCATCATAGCTGATACCGCATATGCTAAATATTACGTCTGTGGTAAGATGCAAAACATGATATGTACATTTTAAAAATTATCACTACAGTGTTAAATTATAATATAGAATATCACCCAAATACATTAAAAATGATAGTATATCAATCACGATTCGTGACAGAGGTATTTTATTTAGTTGTATCTGGTGCTACTGAAGATGGGCGCATAGCGCTTGAAATGTACATCTAGCTACTTAATGCTTGTGACGGTTTTGGGTGATATTCTATATTATATGTACAATTTTATAAAGTTTACAGGAGAGTAAAAATTAGGTTTCTGAAGGCATTGTATTTAATTATAGATAAGTGTCATGCGTGAAGTTCTACCGATTTAAAAGCCGTTGACATAGCAAAGTTTGCAAGCATATAAACCTCAACTTAGATTTGTTTGCTAGAGTAAAAATCAGAAAATGACCAAAAACTTGCCATACCATGTTTTGCCATCTTACCACAGATGTAATGACCAATTATATCGTATAACTTAATACTCAGTGAAATGTTGCCCATTTTTAATCACGTACTAATTTTTGTATTTTTGGACAATATTGGCGAACTTCTTTGATATAAGTTGATTCCGCGCATTCATCACAAACAGGATTATCTTCCAAAAATAGTTCGATTATTGGCCAATGGTGCAAGACTTGTAGCTCGCCAAATGATTTTATTTTATTTTTACGCAAGTCCACAGATAGTAAAGACCTCATGGTCGAAAGGGCTTCGAAAGAATTTGTAAATTCAATGTCATTGTTACATAACTTAACCGTGCGATATTCATAGCCCTTGCTCAAATGCAAGACAAAGTATAGTAATTTTGGTTGAGATAGTGGACAATACTCTACCAATTCTAAAAAATAAGTGAATGATTTTTGAACATCTTTGCAATAAATTGGGCTCGGTAGATGCATGCATATATTGATTGGTATTTACATACCGGGATCTTTATGAAACGCTGTAAGATTCAGACTTCTTTTTTTACCATTGTATCTCTTTTGCAAAACCTTCATTATAGAAGATTGTACATCTATTTGAACAGTGGAACTAAAGCGTAGCAATATTGCTACTTTAAACTAAAATACAAAAAAAAATTATAACGTTATCTTTAATTTAAAATTATCTTACCGGTAGGGACGCCGATTTCGGATTTGGAATTGTTAAATTACGATTACAAATTTCATGTATTGCCTTGCTGCAATTTTTGATTAGGAATGAAATATTCTCTCCTTCTATGGTGTATTTCACTGGGATAAAGTCGTACGGGTACACAGCATCCATAAAGACTCGAAATACAAAATCCCTCTTATATTGAACAGCATTACGAACCTATGCAATATATTCATGAAAATACATTAGATTAATTGAAAACATTGCATTGAAAAACAGATAAAATACTCACAAAAACCTTATGCCAAATTGCACCATTTTCTATTAAATCGCGTTCTTTCTCAAGAATTCCCGATAATAAATTGCCTTCGTTTATTAATATAACTGAATTTCGACTCATGTTTGGAAGCTCAGATATCTTCTTTTGTTGCTTCTAATATTTCTCTATTGTAGCAATAATAGGAAATGAATTTTAGATATATATATATATTATTATTAGGATTACTCTTAAGGAAGTAACATAATTATTATTGTTTGTGGTACGCAACGAAGGACTATTTAAATCTAGGTTATGTGTAGTGTTTTAAAAAACACATAGAACCTTAAATGGAGCATGCGCGTTCGAGACCAGTGGCGCGATCTTATTTTCTGCGATCTGCTTTTTTTAAATTTTAATAATTTTATTTATAAAATATACATTGTCAATGACAATGTATACATAGACGTTGCAAGTCCATATACGAAAACGAATCAACTTTAAGGGGTTGATTTTCATGTGGCGACATCTGTTGATATATTCCCCACGAGAACTTGGTGAAGATAACTGAAGAATGCGCTAGTATATTGACCAAATACACGGGAACGAAATTTTGACAATTAACCATTTAGTGTGGCGCCATTGTCTCGCTATAAGCAATATGTTAATTGATTCAATACGCGCGTTGTGTCCCAAAACGACTTAAATCAAGCATTCGATTACTGTGCGCGGGAAAATACGATATGGCCATGGTCAGCTGTTCGACATCAGCAACATCAAAACAATGAATAAAATGTGTTAAACATTCAACAACCCCTGAGAAATGTATCGAATTGATCAAATTCGATAAAATACATTGTCATTGGCATTAGTTACAATGCACATTTAATAAATATACGAGCCATATATTAACTTGCACTCCTCAATATGTTCCTCCTCTTACACTCCATCAAAAACAATTTTTAAATTGCCCAATTCGTAACTTAAACTTCCGTCATCAACAAATATTTCACTTTTGTCACTCATTACAATTTCTTTATAATTGTACCTATAGAAGTATTAGATACAATTTACTACCTTCAAAACTCTTCAATTTATTTTCTAAAAAATCTTTAACAATTTTTAGTTTAGCAAAAAAAGAACAAAGAGGAAATTACATTCCTTCACAAAGATAGCTAAATTTGTACTTACTACTTGTTGTGTACTTTTATATATCGTATAAATTTTAGCAAAAGTACGTTTTACATATATATTTTACACAGGATTTACACAGGATCGACGTTCGACCCTAGCCGGCACCTTAACGCCGAGACCACTCCGACACAGACAAAACATGATTTTATGAACAGCATAAACTACACCTCTGCCAAAGAATATTAAAATAAAAATCGACGAAAAATCGAAATATTTCAAAGGTATATATATATACAGCCCTTTTTCACTTTTTTCGACGATAATTTCAACTTTTTTCGTTTGGAACCGGAAATCAGTAAAATAGAGTTTTAAGACGATTTATAGTCATTTTGCATTGTTTTGGGCACTTGCTAAACTTTGACCAAAAACGACGAAAAATCGAAATATTTCAAAGGTATATATATTAGTGCTGGGAATGGTTCCGGTAAACCGGTGCACCGGTATATTTTTTGTCGAAAACCGGCAACCAAGACAATCTCGGTTTACCGATTTTCGGTGAAAACCGTTTTTTCGGTGAAACCGTTTTTCGGTGAAAACCGGTTTCCGGTGAAAACCGCGTTTCGGTGAAAACTGGTTTTCGATTAGCACTGGACTATTGATTCATACGAAACCGCGTTGGTGGTTGGTACGGTATGATAGCCACTATGCTCAGTTCATTTAGCAATGGATCTTACTCTAGCTATTCAGAATAATGAAGTTTATGCAAGTTGATTTCTATTAGAGCGGCAGAGACAAAGCTCTACCATAGTTAGTACTCTAGTAGATATTAAATATTAAATAATATGATAGTATTAAATATTTTAAACCATTTGAACTTAAAATAATCTTAAAATCCTAAAATAATCTTATGCAAAGATTTAATCCTAAGGTAGATTTCCAAAGCAAAGATTCTGATCTAAAGTGAAAAACGAAACAAAATATACCATTATTAAATTGAAAAATATATAATTTCAAGCTCATTATACTGGTGTTGGTATCAGAATTAAAAAAATATTTAAAAACAGTTGACTACAGCAAACTGATAATGCATATAGAGTTATAGAGAGTAATTTTAGATAAGTTTACATTTACTTATTCTCTAAGCATGAAGAATTTGATTAAAAATGCAATTTATTTATCCCTTGCAGACGAAATCGCAGTAACAAAATAAACACGTAGATATGATATGATTCCACAATTATATAGTATTGATACGTCGAGCAATGAGTATATTGCACTGTGCTTTGTGCATTAAGCTGCATCTTCATATAACAATTCATTATCTATGGGATTCAGTGGCGTATCAACTATTTAAGAGTGGTTAGCAAAAATTCTATTGTCCACCTAAAATGCGCCGCAATGAAAATCGACAGGTATATACCTCTGTTCTTTTTCGATAATTTTTCGATAATTTTGATGAAAATCGACAGGTTCTTTTTCGATAATTTTGATGAAAATCGACAGTTATATACCTCTGCTCTTTTTCGATAATTTTTCGATAATTTTGATGAACAGCTTACCTAACAGATTTTTGCTCATTTTACTTTATATAAAATTTTATTGGGAGAAAATTAACAACACAAATAAGTAAAGTGACCATACGTCCCGCTTTTAGCGGGACAATCCCGATTTTCGGTAATTTGTCCCGCTTAAAGATAAAAATCATTATTTCCATGATTACAACAAAAGTTTACCATTTACTCGTTTAAAAAAAATTCTGCAAAACGGCTCGACAGATTTCAATAATTTTGGTGTTATATTAAAGCGATTATGTCTATTTTTGCCCATTTTGTTCAAAATTTAAGTGTATTTACTAAATTGGTCGGAAATTAAAAATTAAGAATTACTATTTTCATCTACATTCGTATAGACTTGTATATCTTATCAATGGCTTACCGGCCATGTACAATCGAGTCAAATAAATAGTCAATAATTGTGGCTTAAAGTGTCTGACTTAAAATTTTTCTAGGCGCGACCTGGTGATCCTATATATATCTATATAATTTATTTTTACATACATTTCTTATATTTTAATTTTCTTAAATATTTTATTTTGATTTTTGTCAAATATTTTATAGCAAATTATGTTGGATTTATGAATTACAAAATAAATACGCAATAGCGTCCTCAAACAATCGGTCAATAGTTGTATTTTCTTTTTTCAGTTTTTAAACTATGCATTTATGTCTGATTTGCCATATTCTTGGCAGTAGGTGTACTACTGTATAGATAATATTTGGATAATAAAAACGCGTTTCTTGATAACGAATACTCCACTAGAGCGAGAACTTTCTCAGAAAACGGCGAAAGTCTCGCTTCAACCAACGCAATCAACTTTTTCGAATTTATATTCTTCATCCAACTTACCGTTCAAGGTGCCATTGAAACTGCCCATATAAAATAGCATGTGCAAAGATGGGATTGCATTCACGTAACCATATAGTTAGACTTGAATTCCTCGCCGCGTTCGTCGAGAATAAATAGTGTGTAATCTGTGTGTGTGTTTATCGTCGTTGTTGCACACACATCTAACATTAAAGTATGTAGATGGCGATACCAACACGATCAGCAACTGGAAATTAACACGCGATGTTAATTGCGTGTTCAATTTCAAAGTCAGCATTTAGAAATATTTTTATATGGACTGTCCGTGCTAAGATTATAAATTTTTATTAAACGTGAAAAAATGAAAAAGAACAGAGGTACATACCTGTCGATTTTCATCAAAATTATCTCAAAATTATCGAAAAAGAACAGATGTCAATTTTCATCAAAATTATCGAAAAATTATCGAAAAAGAGCAGAGGTATATACCCGTCAATTTTCATCAAAATTATCGAAAAATTATCGAAAAATTATCGAAAAATTATCAAAATATTATCGAAAAAGAACAGGTCGATTTTCATCAACATTATAGAATTTTTTTCTCAAAATTATCGAAAAAGAACAGAGGTATATACCTGTCGATTTTCATTAAAATTATCTCAAAATTATCGAAAAAGAACAGAGGTATAATTTCAACTTTTTCCGTTTGAACCGGAAATCAGTAAAATAGAGTTTATAGCGATTATGTCTATATTTGCCCATTTTGTTCAAAATTTAAGTGTATTTGCTAAATTGGTCGGGATTGAAAATTAAGAATTACTATTTTCGTCTACATTCATATAGACATATATATCTTAGTCAAAGGCTTAGCGGCCATGTACAATCGAGTCAAAGAAATAGTCAATAATTGTGGCTTAAAGTGTCTTACTTAAAATTATTCTAGGCGAGACCTGGCGATGCTATATATATCTATATAATTTATTTTTACATACATTTCTTATATTTTAATTTTCTTAAATATTTTATTTTGATTTTCGTCAAATATTTTATAGCAAATTATGTTGGATTTATGAATTACAAAATAAATACGCAATAGCGTCATCAAACAATCGGTCAATAATTGTATTTTCTTTTTTAAGTTTTTTAAACTATACATTTATGTCTGATTTGCCATATTCTTGGCAGTAGGTGTACTACTGTATAGATAATATTCGGATAATAAAAACGCGTTTCTTGATAACGAATACTTGACTAGAGCGAGAACTTTCTCAGAAAACGTCGAAAGTCTCGCTTCAACCAACGCAAACAACTTTTTCGAGTTTATATTCGTCGCTTCAACTTACCGTTCAAGGTGCCATTGAAACTGCCCATATAAAATAGCATATGCATAGATGGGATTGCATTCACATAACCATGTAGTTAGACTTGAATTCCTCGCCGCGTTCGTCGAGAATAAATAGTGTGTAATCTGTTTGTGTGTTTATCGTCGTTGTCGCACACACATCTAATATTAAAGTATGTAGATGGCGATACCAACACGATTAGCAACTGTAAATTAATACGCGATGTTAATTGCCTGTTCAATTTCAAAGTCAGCATTTATAAACATTTTTATATGGACTGTCCGTGCTAAGATTATAAATTTTTATTAAACGTGAAAAAATGATTGAATGGGACATTTTCTAATGGGAAATGATAATTTTGATGAAAACCTCTCCTCTTTTTCGATAACTTTTCGATAATTCTGATGAAAATCGACCTCTGTTCTTTTTCGATAATTTTTCGATAATTTTGATAAAAATCGACAGGTATATACCTATCTTCTTTTTCGATAATTTTTCTATAATTTTGATGAAAATCGACAGGATATACCTTTGTACTTTTTCGATAATTTTGATAAAAATCGACAGGTATATACCTTCTTTGTAAATAATTAAAAAATTTCGACAGGTATATATATACCTTCTTTGTAAATAATTAAAATAAATAATAAAAGCGTAATAGCATTGTATACAAGTAATTGAATAAGTACATTGGTAGGAAAAATATTTAAAAAATAAATAGAAAGAAAGTATATAACAAACCTTAATAAATTTTACTCAATTCCCAATATAAAAGTGCGAATATAAAGAGATATAAGCCGAAATTCTTTTGTAAAAATATAGATATTGTAAAGAATGTTTAGTCATGTCCGCTATATGCAACCACTGATTATATATATTTATCCTCAACTATAAGGATTAGTTGGAAACTGCCTGAACATTACAATGGAATGCATTTGAAGAACTTTGAAAACTAAAGTACACTTGAAATTATATTGATTTACGTTCATTCTAAATTTATAAACAATTACGCGTTTCTAAAGATTTTTTTAAATTTTCGATATAAAATTGCGGAATTTTACACATTGTCCAGTGACTGGCGCAAGCTCTTTGCAATCCTAGACTAAGTATATGCGCCAAGTTCATCATCTATTTTACACAGTGCAGCAGTGTACTGCACAGAAGCAACGCCACTGTATCAACGTGTTAGAAAATTGAATTGATACGTTACTTCAAAGCAGTGCATTGATTCGAAGCAACGCGGTTTGGTAAGATTCAGTAGTCCTGTGCAAACCTAAAATCGGTTTTCACCATAAAGCGGTTTTTACCGAAACGCGGTTTTCACCGGAAACCGGTTTTCACCGAGAATTGGTGAAAGCGGTTAGTCGGTGAACCGGTGAAAAATCGCTTGCACCGGTTTCCGGCTTGATTGGCAAATATTCCCAGCACTAATAAATATAAACTCCTTTTTCACTTTTTTCGACGATAATTTCAACTTTTTCCGATTGAACCGGAAATCAGTAAAATAGAGTTTTAAGACGATTTATAGTCATTTTGCATTGTCTTGGGCATTTGTTAAACTGTGACCAAAATCGTCGAAAAATCGAAATATTTCAAAGGTTATACCTAGGATTTATCCCAGATATCAAATATCTCAACACAACCATGATTTATATATCACCAACAGATTGCAGCACTTCCTGGCGTATGAAATTTATGGAAATGTGATTCCCCTCGGATTCTCTCTTTTATATGGACTTGAAATGTCTATATATATATTGTCATTGACATTATTCATAAGTCCAAATTGTAATTTAAAAAAATATCGCTTATATCTGATAGGTAGGAAAACAATATAATTTATTTTAAAAATTTTCACTACAGTGTAAATTATAATATAGAATATCACCCAAATACCGTAACAAGCATTAAGTATTTAGCTAGATGTACATTTCAAGGGCTATGCGCCCATCTTCAGTAGCACAAGTAAAACTAAATAAAATACCTCTGTCACGAATCGTGATTGATATACTATTAAATAAATAAGTCAACCTGACAGAAGTACTTCAAAACTGGCAATATAATATGACCTATAAATCTTTTAAAACGATACAAATTAGTTTTATCTTGTGCTACTGAAGATGGGCGCATGGCGCTTGAAATGTACATCTAGCTACTTAATGCTTGTTACGGTATTTGGGTGATATTCTATATTATAATAAAATTTGTGTAATAGGTAAGTAAATATATTATAATCTGCGGTCACTACTTCTTACATTTTCAACAAAATTGACTGTCCTTTGGTCATCCGTAAATTAAGATTTAAAAAAAGGTGAAAGAAGAGATTTTAATAAAATCATTTATTGATATAAAATTATATTAAATAGATAGAATGTACACAACAGATTAATAATAGTGTATAATAAAAGTAAATTTACGAGAAAATAAAATATCCTATTCTGTACAGATAAAAAACGCAGGTATTCTTGTAGTATGTGAGGTATATTGAAATAATTAGTTTCTATTGTGAGCAGTGGCCAGGTTTATTATTTTTCTGCGGAAAAAATAAAGCGAAACAGAATCATTTCTGCAGAAATGAAAATATATTGTATTGATTTATATGGCAGTGAATACTTGGTTTCTATATCTATATATGTACATATTTACATCACTGGGACATCCTTACATTATAGCTAAAATAATCTGTATCATAATATAATTCAGAGTGCTACAAAACAAATGAATTTAGTAGACACGCTGCTGTCGGTTTTTTCATATATTATGCAGCTCTCCAATGACATTTTATAAAGCACACTAGATTTTAATAGGATATGCGAATATTCATTAAACTATAGAACTTACTTACAAACTATATATATATATTTTTTCTAAGATTAAATTATTTCGAAATTGAATGCAAACAGTGGTTCAATAATATATTCACTGAAGCGTTACAAAATATGATTAGATTTTTCTGAAGCATTTTCTCCCCTTTTATAAATAAAATATTACAAATAGAAATATACAATATTTATCTAATAAGTCATAAGGTAAAAACTAAAAACAAAATCACAATTCCGTGTATTAATCTAGTGATAAGTTTAGAATTGACAAAAGACTTTTTATAATGTATAACAAAATACAAGTAAAATACTTACATCCTAGAATATGAAGTGTGTAACTGAGTTACCAATATATTTATTTCTATTTTTATAATTTTAGGTATTATGTACTCTATATTGGTTATGCATAGTATATATATTTTGTACTTAATATAAGTTTTAATTGAAATAGTTATCTTTCAAATGTAATTGAAAGTAAAGGAAGACTGTATAATAATTTCCTCGAGAACATAAATAAATGAATGGTCGATCTGGCATCACTTTTATTGTTAATTTAATTTTATATTGTCGAATTTGGATTAATCTGTTCTCAACTCAATTTAAATTGTACTCTACAGAAACCAACAATAGCATAGAATCAGTCTTATTGTCGTATAAATTGGGAACCGTAGATGCTCTTGTAAAAAATATATAATAAACAAAAATAGTATACCGCGCGTTTGAATGCAATTAGTGAAGTTCGAAGCAAACTAACACATAAATCTACTAATACCTAATTTGGAACACTATCCGTATAGGAACAGAAAAGCTGAAAATACCTATAGTATGCATAGTATAAAATTACCGTATAGTATGTATGTACAATGACTATGATTTCTTTATTCCACTACTAATCATTGGTGGTCGATGAAAATTGAAGAAACTCAATTAAATCTTGACAATTATTTGTTTCATTATTATTTTTTGTATTATTTATAGAACTTAACTTATATAGTTAAAGCGTAATTTATTGCCTTCCCCCAGTAGCCATTGATAATGTATATATAACCAATAATTTTTAAGTAATTTACATATAAATTCTAATCATATGCCCAATTTACGTATTTTTGCACAGCGTCGACTTTTTTCATTAATCATGTAAATATATACATAAAATGGCTATTGCGATAAAATTATCATAATGTACAATGGACCCTCATTTAACAGAATGTGCACAAACACTCGATAGTGCTTGGACCAAATTTGGCATGTCTTGATATCACCATGCTCACAAATATATCACGTCGCCTCTCCCTTAATTGTCCCCAGAGGCTAAAAGTCTATGTCACGAATGTCCGTTGGGGTGCCGGCGGATCCGTGCTGGTGTAGTTTGTCCGCCTCGGTGGGCGGTGGGGTAAACTCATCGGGTCGTCGGGGCTCGTTGCCTTCGCTAGGCAATTCTTCAGAGTACGTATCGTCCTCGTCACTGTATGGGTTACTGGCATTTCTAACCATATTCTCGATTTGCTTCAGGCAATCCATTAAATAATCCTGAAAACAATACAAACATTGAAAGAATATATTGTCTGATATATATATTTTTTAACAAGAAAAATTTCGGCAGTTGTTTTGAGGCCACTACTCAGGCTGATTTATATGATTTCTACTTTGTAATAACAAGGCACTATCGTCACTATTGGTCAGTTTTTATTAAAAAAAAAAAAATTTCGTAAGAGTTGAAGAATAAAAATAATATTCTTTTGCTATTTTCTTATAATTCTACATTTAAAACAAATGCTTAGTTGGTATGATTTTTAAAACGTCGGACTCTTACTAGAATGGTCAACGTAGTAGAATGGATTCGAGATCTGAAAGAATAATTGTCTATTATGTACTATTTTGTACACTATTTTATAAAAGAAATTTATTGTGGCACCAGCTTTGATGGAAGCCAAATGAAAATCGTATTACCGTATTAATGCATTTGCATTATATTTGTACTTTATTTAATATTTACATTATCATTATCAAACTTTAGTCAAACCCTCAAATTGTGTTCAAATTTAACCGTCGAAATCGATATTGTTCAGAATTGACGATGATGAATAAAGTGGGAATTGGGAATGTTATATATCGATATTTTAAAAAATACTATGATGTGTACGTTTTGAGGAATGCACTGGTTGGATACCACATTTTCATGATTATATTGAAGATTTTTAATTTTTATTTTATTCGAATTTGTTAACACAATTACCATTGAAATAAGTTAAAATGTAGCATTATATTAGATGAAATGTATGTTGAAAAAAAATTGTCGCGTACATAGCACGAGTTGGCAAAACTAGTTAAAATGTAAAGTATAATATCAGAACAGACCGTGAAAGAAGTATGACTAATAGCATGGTTCATATTTCGTACGCCTTATATCGGTACAATGGCATCGTCATATCTTGATTGAAATTAATTTGCGTGCGAATATCCTTTCTGGTCGCGACGCAAATGGATACGTCTTCGCTCACGTAATTAATGTTTGCAAGACGTTCAATTTACTTTACTTAACTACGCGTACAGCACACTTTCATTACACTTAAAAAAACCGGTTGACAAACGGAGAAATACCAAAAATTAAATTGCCGGTCCACAAAGCAATGACCACGAATGAAGACAACGCTTCTAAAAGAAACGGTATTTTTGGATGAGCTAGCAACACTGAAGGGTTGCGGAGACAATTTTTTGCCTTTCCTTAAATTATGAAAACGGGATAATTAAAATGCCTACACTGATGAGATATGGGTGACATATGTTGCGCTATGTAACAAAGATTAAGTACTTAGTATCCAAGATGTATGGAACATGTTATTACTAATGAGATGACTTATGAATGGAATGGAAACTGTAGATTGACAAAAACCTCGAAACGATGTTCACAAGAACACGAAGAAGCCGTCAATTAACCCCCTAGTTTGCTGCAGATTAACCGATTCTAATTTGGTTGTGTTAAATCCCGCGCTTTTCCTTATGTTCTTCATTTTAGTACACAAAAAACACTCTCGGATATTAGAACGTGCATTACTCGTATGAATTCAATCTATTGACTTAATGGGTTAAGTTCTAACTTTGAAAATAATGAGCTGGTTGCGCTTGTAATTTGGATAGTGGGTGTTGGAATAAAAAATAATAAAAAACAAAACTTACTTCTTCGATTAACGTGATACTGTGTAACTTGTTTATTAGTTGTGATAATGTGTGGCCACTCTTGCAGAGCCAGCCTAATCCGCATAAGGCTGAAGCCACACTTGCACAGGCGATCATACTGGCAGGATACTGGGAGAATGCAAATTCTGCAATAGAAGATATTATTATTAATATTATTATATTGAAATAATTGATGAATTCGTTTTATGTTAAAACATGGAACTTAGTAGATCATTTTTACGATCACATGCCCAGATTTAAGTAAATCTATAAAATGGTAAAACTTCCTATGGTTTTCAAATAATATGAATAAAAACTTATATATGTAAAAATCTTGTGGGAATTTCTATATTTAATTTATGTGGAGAAGAGAAATAAAAATACAATGTTTTATATCACAATTTATTATTTGTGATATAAATCGTAGTGTTTTTATTTCTCTTCCCTAATATGGAATATCTCAACATAACGGCAAAATCTATAACCTATTAAATTATAGTATAGAATATCACCCAAATACCGTGACTTAAAACATTAAGTAGCTAGATGTACATTTCGAAGGCTACGCCCCCATCTTCAGTAGCACAAGATAAAAACTAAATAAAATACCTCTGTCACGAATCGTGATTGATATACTATTAAATAAATAAGTCAACATGACTTATTTATTTCAAAAATGGCATATAATATGACCTATAAATCTTTTAATACAATACAAATTAACAATTAACGAAACTAACAAGTAACAGCAAAAAATATTGGTTTGTGAAATCTAAAATAACCAAAAATAAATAAAAATATAAATTTAAAAATAGTCGCTATTAAATAAATTAAATAGACAAGATGAAATTGGGCCCGAATTTAAATTCATTAAATTTGATTTAGATTTATGCATGTATATACTTTCATAAGCATTTAATAACTCGGAATAATTCAAACACTTTTAAGTAATTTAAGTGAACTAATTTGAATAGGATGACCTGAGTTAGCCAAAAATATGCTCGGCTACAGCACTTTTATCTTTTCTATTTAATCTGAAATGAGCTAAATGCTCCTTAAATCTAGTTTCAATTGGTCTAAGTGTTTGCCTTCTATATATACTTTAGCACAACTAGAATAAGATATTTCATAAATACCCAATTTTTTATTGAAATCAATCAAATCTTTGGGATTTCCTAGAAAATTAGCAAGACTATTAGAAATTATATGCTTTCAAAATATGCTCGGCTACAGCACTTTTATCTTTTCTATTTAATCTGAAATGAGCTAAATGCTTCTTAAATCTAGTTTCAGTTGGTCTACGTGTTTGCCTTCTATATATACTTTAGCACAACTAGAACAAGATATTTCGTAAATAGTTGATTTTTTCCCAAAATATTTGATTGATTTCAATAAAAAATCGATTTGAATCGTTCCTTATATAGTAGTCCGTATTTGCAGCTTTTCTTTATGTATCAAATTCTAATATATTATTATTTCTAACGACTAAAACATCTAAGAAATGTAACTGATTATTATTTCATAAGCAAATTTAATTGAAGGAAAGTTAGAATTTAATATATTAATAAAATCATCAATATTCGATTTTTCAGTATCAAAAATTTTAATATGTATATTTTTAAATACATATATATTAAAATTGTATATTTAAAAATCAAATAACTTAATTTATGTTTTTTTTTTTAATATAATTACTAAAGCAAAGAAAATCTTTAGAAAATTGAATTTCTTAAATCCTAATAAAAACTTATATTTGTAATAAATCACAATGTAGAAACAAAGATTGGTCCAAAATAAGTTATAAAATTAAACGCGTTTTTTATGAAACTTTTTTACTGTACGTATTTTACTGTTTTCTTTAAATTTTTTTTACTAAAATTGTACTCTGGTGCATCTATCTAGCAGTGGTGTATCTATTAGACTAATTTGGAAAAGGAGAGAGGGAATCAGGCGCGAAATTTTAACACTTCAAGTTTTTATATGGACCTTGCATATTATATATAGAATACAATAACTTACAAGCTGCAGGCAAAATATTTCTAATAAGTATTTATATGTAGAATTATATGATTTGGACAATCAAAAAAAAGAACCATATATATTTAATTGTCTTTATTTCTTTATCTTCAAATTAAAAAATTGAACCTATTTTACTTTAAATAGAAATAAAACATACAATTTTCGTGCAAACCACGTAGGTTTTCTGTTCGGCTAGTTCCAAGCTCCTATGAGCTACTATTCGAAGAAAAAATAATTTCAATAATATGAAATCTTTGAAATATTATTTTCATTTTAGTTCTTAAATCGCCGTTTTTAAATAAGTGGACAGATTAGTTTTGCCTAAATATGGCAACACAATTGTAAATTATGCGCTCAAATATGTGTTTCCGATTAAACGTCCGAGTAAATTTGACCGCTAATGCGTATGTGTGGACAAGGTTAGAGAGTGCCGTCATCGGATTCAGAAACAAGTCACATTTTATAGCAACGGTTCATCGAACTATTTGGGGGTCCTTTCATCGTGTACATATAGATAGACCTGAGACAGACACTGTCGTCTCTCACACAGTTTAGTACATATAGAATGCTGTATATAGAGAATTTGGCGATTTAATAAGATGGATAATTTCATTCCTCGCCTTGCCGTCGAGATAGTTTGTCCGAAAATTATTGGTTTTCACTTATCCACTCCGGCTAGTACCTAAAAATACAGTATACAACATTCCTCCATCAATTCCCCAATGTACATCGTAAATAGAATCGAATTTAGTATACGTTTTATGTAGTATTGAATGGTGAAGTTTTATTATGAACTAAGGGGTATAAAAATAATAGATAAATTAGATATTTAGCAAATAAAACCGAAAACAATTAAAAATGAACATTCCTACTACGATTTAAAAAAATCTCATTAATAACATCGCAAATATTCTTTCAAACATATTAAATGCGATATGCCCAGACCTATAATCATAATATACAGGATAGACAAGATTCACGATGTATTCTGCTTATCTAACTTTAAATCTAGCTGTGCGAAATTCTCAATCTTGGCCGAATAATCCGCATTTTTTATTTTTGAACTTAATATTTTTTTTTGGTAAATTGTCAGATATCTAAACATGTATTGCAGATTACCATCAATAGCACTAAAGACGAATATTTAATTATTTGAAAACGTTCTGTCACTGAATAATAATTACGTGAGCGTAGGTCATATCTATTGGTTTCTTATTTATGTACGATGGCCCATCACATCAACTGTTTTTTTAAATCAAATAATTATTTATATAGAATTTTTAGAAACTAAATCATCTTACTAATTTTGAATTATATATAGATATATATATATAAGCAATCACATATAGTATGCGTATGTAGACCTCTTTCTAATATTCCTTTGGTGTTGAATGTTGTAGAAATTTATATAATTTATAAATGTTGTCTAACCTGTATATAGTGATTATCAGTTTAAAGACCGCGTTATAACACAAGATGTCGATATGCCGAAACCCAAAAGTGTTTGGATAGACTATAGCACAACTCACGCATGTGTGTACATTTCATCGGTTGGATGTGCAATATGCATAGACTCGAAATGAAATAATACTGAAGATAATCGAGTCGCATCCGCCCGCGCACTGTAACACACCATGTCGAATCTCCCGATTAACATATGTTCGACAAATTGATCATGATATCTTAAAAATCACTATTGGCCACATCTATCTGAGAATACTCACGAATAGACTGATTAATTAGGTAAAGGTCCTTCTAATGAAACTGAAAATCATCACTATATATTGATGGTATGGCAACATATCGGTTATTGGAAAAATATTGATTACAAATTTGTCACCGTTTTAAAAACGTGACGTACCGCTTATTTTTGCAATAAATTTATTGGCAATATTTTAGCCAACATGAGCGCTGTTCAGTGGCGGTTTCTTTCGAGGCCGCATGGCCGCACGCCCCCCCCTGAACATTGAGCGCATCACCGTAGATATATAATTGTAGTGTGATATTTTAACTAGGCATTATTTTCTCTAAAAGATAGAGCTTGCGTTGCGATAGCACTCAACACAACACGGTGTGGCGGCGAGCAAGTTGAGTTAAATGCATATGCACTAATTCTAGCCGTTGCAAGCGGTAGAGTGAGAGCGACCGTATGCAGTATATGATCTGTTTCTTTGGTTGGCCACAACAAACAAAATAGCGACCCGGGTTGCAATGGCAACACAACGTCACGCTGCTCTATAGCCTAAGAATATATCGTTGTTTTAAGCTATGCCAGGCCGCAATTCTTTAGCGTACCAACAGAGAAGCCTAGTCTAGTATACAGGAAAATGGATATAGAATAGCCAGATAAGACAGTTGCATTGTTCTGTGTAGTTACGTATGTACAATATCGCCACGTATGCATGTACAATAACCTAATAAAAATGAATAGTGTTAATTCTTTATTGAAAATAGAGTTTTGTAGACTTTATCTTGAGGACAAAGTAAAAATTAAAGAATTGGGTAGGCCATTGCCTGATTTAAATTGATCACAAACTTGTGCAAGGAATGTTCATTTCAATGAAAAATAGAAGAGCGGAATACCACTTTCAAGAAATGATTGAATTTAATCATTTTGCATCCATTTTAGGTAAGATTTCTTACCGTTATGTTATTTTAAAAAAAATGTGGCCTTCTCGATTGAAATGTCAAGATCCGCCACTGGCGTTTTTATAAATCGAGTCAACGAGAATCGGTTAAACAAAATTTAAAACAAGAGCATTATACTAATAAATCTAATAAAATAAAATTTCAGTTTGTATAGCTAAATATAAACAAATAACTTAAAATAGCAATCACAATACAATATTTTGGAAATTTTGTAAACTAGATATCTCAAATGAAATAGTGGATTTTGGCGCAGGCGCCTGCGCCCTATAGAGGACACGCATGAACATACACATAAAATAATAATACACCTGAATTGCAGTTCTGTGAACTACGACGGTAATAACTGCAAGTGGAAACGAAACGTATATACATGTCCGTAGAGTGAGTTTAGAATAGTGTATTAATGTAAATTCATTTCGAAGATATCTAGTCAACATTGGTGAGACATGCGAATTTAATTTTACAGTATGTTCTTTTATGAACTAAACTAAATAAGTGAATATGAATTTGCCGACTACATATAGTGGCAAAGTGCATCATAAACTCATGCTGGCAATAAAGTTGAGAAAGTGCATTTGACAGATGTTGACAATGTCGTCTTGCGGTAGAAGCATCGCATCAGATTTAACGTGTATCCGCAATGCAATGCGGCTGTTTTGATCCTGTGTTGTGTGAGAACAAGTTGTAAAAAGAAAGGGAAAAGGAGAGGATGTATAGTTAGCTTGTTTATACTATATGACTGAACTGTATAAAAAATACATTTCAGACGAGGTTATTATTTTATATTCGCATATAAAGCAAGTCCCATGTGTGAAGAAAAACCATAGCAAAAAAAAAAAAAAACGAAGCAACAATACTTAAAAATGAGATTTATATATAATATGGACTTGTATTATTACTAATATGTACCATATAATTTTCAATAAAAAAGGTATAGGGCCACGTGCTTTATCAATAGTTCATTAATCCTAAATCTAAAGAATTGATTGGCGAGAGAACGTACGACGATCTGTTACGAGTCAACTCCTTCCTTTCCCTATATTCATCCTAACATCCAGCATTATCGTTCTATAATATGAGCCTCCTTAACCCCCCCCCCCCTTCTATTTTACCTTCTATAACTAATTGCATATTCTAAGGATATTAAGGAAATTGTATCGACACATTGAAAAATATGGAATAGTTGTAGTAGAAACAAGGGTATATATTGTGCGGCCAGTTCCATTTCGATATCCTGTCCAGTGGCATGAATAACTATGTCACGTTGGTGGATCGGAGGAGGATCTCTTTCTCAACGTGATAGAAGCTGGTCAAGGCCCACCCGGATTCTCTTATGCCTGTTGCTTCGTCTTTAAGCCGGCTACAGACGACGTGGCGAGTGTACACGAATGTTGGCGCCAACGTTGGGGGGCAAACGTTTGGCGTTCGCGATGCCTTGCGCATGCGATCCCTACACACGTTTTGACAAGTACAAACGTATGTTGGTTCATTATCTTTGATGTGTGGTCGAAATACCGCCTTCGAGGCGAACGTAGGCCAGCGCCAACGTTGGTAGGTGTTCGTGACACATGATACGCGAATATACCCCAGAATAAACATTGGCTTACACTCGCCACGTCGTCTATAGCCGGCTTTAGCCATATGCGGCCAATATAGGTAATTTATAAAATATGCATATATAACAATACAAATGTCCAGTAAAATTCATGACAAAAACTAAGAAAACCTTTGCGATTGGATTGTAATATTTTAAGTTGATAACATTTGTGTTTATGTGACGCAATATTACCCACTTAAAATTTGAAAGATGTAGTTGATAATTGCATCCTGTATACGATTTACCTATAAAGGTGATGTGGTCTGGTCAATGGTATACCAGAACGCGTTGGCGGTTCTGCGAGATATCTGAAAGCCTTTATAAGCAAAAACCGCAACTCATAAGCACTTACAATGTATGTAGATCTAACCATTCTGCTGCAAAATATAACTTCTCAAAATTCTAGTTCACTTTTAAAAGGAACGAATATTATAAACCGATTTTTGAATTCGTCGAAAATAATTGCTAACATTATTGATGTAGCCGTATGTAATTGAATCTTTGCCAATCAATACGTCTACATACGTTATCTTGAATCAACGTCCCGATGTGGGATGTATAGAACGAACATTTTTTGAACTCGATTTCCGAGACCCATTAACCGGGCGCGCTCTTAGTGTATAAAGAACTAAGAAGGCATCCATAACCATAACATAATCGCAAAGAGAAGGGCCCCCCACACACACACGCATACATCTCCAGATACTCGGTGGATTTGCCATTTGCCAGGCGGTACGATCTTTCGAAAAGGTGGTATTATTACTTTGACATATAATTAAGTGAAATAACAACAAATGGTTTGTGAACAAAATACAATACAGATAAGAAACAATTGATGAAACAAGTGCATTTTCGGAACCCATCATGGTAAAATGCTGGGCGAAGGTTCGAATCCCGCTGTAGTAGGATACTTCTTAAGAGACAAAAATGAAAATGCTTCTGGTATGTGGAAAATGTTTCTTAAGTGTCCACTTGTCCAACACAAAGCGAATCATTGTATAGTAGTAGATTAGTCAGGTCGAAAAATGTGGAAAATGTTTCTTAAGTGTCCACTTGTCCAACATAAAGAGAATCGTTGAATAGTAGTAAATTAGTCAGGTCGAAAAATGTGGAAAATGTTTGTTAAGTGTCCACTTGTCCAACATAAAGACAATCGTTGAATAGTAGTAGATTAGTCTGGTCGAAAAATGTGGAAAATGTTTCTTAAGTGTCCACTTGTCCAAATAAAGAGAATCGTTGAATAGTAGTAGATTAGTCAGGTCGAAAAATGTGGAAAATGTTTCTTAAATGTCCACATGTCCAACACAAAGAGAATCGTTGAATAGTAGTAGATTAGTCTGGTCGAAAAATGTGGAAAATGTTTCTTAAATGTCCACTTGTCCAACATAAAGACAATCGTTGAATAGTAGTAGATTAGTCTGGTCGAAAAATGTGGAAAATGTTTCTTAAATGTCCACATGTCCAACACAAAGAGAATCGTTGAATAGTAGTAGATTAGTCAGGTCGAAAAATGTGGAAAATGTTTGTTAAGTGTCCACTTGTCCAACATAAAGACAATCGTTGAATAGTAGTAGATTAGTCTGGTCGAAAAATGTGGAAAATGTTTCTTAAGTGTCCACTTGTCCAAATAAAGAGAATCGTTGAATAGTAGTAGATTAGTCAGGTCGAAAAATGTGGAAAATGTTTCTTAAATGTCCACATGTCCAACACAAAGAGAATCGTTGAATAGTAGTAGATTAGTCTGGTCGAAAAATGTGGAAAATGTTTCTTAAATGTCCACTTGTCCAACATAAAGACAATCGTTGAATAGTAGTAGATTAGTCTGGTCGAAAAATGTGGAAAATGTTTCTTAAATGTCCACATGTCCAACACAAAGAGAATCGTTGAATAGTAGTAGATTAGTCAGGTCGAAAAATGTGGAAAATGTTTCTTAACTATCCACTTGTCCACACAAAGAGAATCGTTGAATAGTAGTAGATTAGTCAGGTCTAAAAATGTGGAAAATGTTTCTTAAATGTCCACTTGTCCAACATAAAGACAATCGTTGAATAGTAGTAGATTAGTCTGGTCGAAAAATGTGGAAAATGTTTCTTAAATGTCCACATGTCCAACACAAAGAGAATCGTTGAATAGTAGTAGATTAGTCAGGTCGAAAAATGTGGAAAATGTTTCTTAACTATCCACTTGTCCAACATAAAAAGAATCGTTGAATAGTAGTAGATTAGTCAGGTCTAAAAATGTGGAAAATGTTTCTTAAATGTCCACTTGTCCAACATAAAGACAATCGTTGAATAGTAGTAGATTAGTCTGGTCGAAAAATGTGGAAAATGTTTCTTAAATGTCCACATGTCCAACACAAAGAGAATCGTTGAATAGTAGTAGATTAGTCAGGTCGAAAAATGTGGAAAATGTTTCTTAACTATCCACTTGTCCAACATAAAAAGAATCGTTGAATAGTAGTAGATTAGTCAGGTCGAAAAATGTGGAAAATGTTTCTTAAATGTCCACATGTCCAACACAAAGAGAATCGTTGAATAGTAGTAGATTAGTCAGGTCGAAAAATGTGGAAAATGTTTCTTAACTATCCACTTGTCCAACATAAAAAGAATCGTTGAATAGTAGTAGATTAGTCAGGTCTAAAAATGTGGAAAATGTTTCTTAAATGTCCACTTGTCCAACATAAAGACAATCGTTGAATAGTAGTAGATTAGTCTGGTCGAAAAATGTGGAAAATGTTTCTTAAATGTCCACATGTCCAACACAAAGAGAATCGTTGAATAGTAGTAGATTAGTCAGGTCGAAAAATGTGGAAAATGTTTCTTAACTATCCACTTGTCCAACATAAAAAGAATCGTTGAATAGTAGTAGATTAGTCAGGTCGAAAAATGTGGAAAATGTTTCTTAAGTGTCCACTTGTCCAACATAAAGAGAATCGTTGAATAGTAGTAGATTAGTCAGGTCTAAAAATGTGGAAAATGTTTGTTAAGTGTCCACTTGTCCAACATAAAGAGAATCGTTGAATAGTAGTAGATTAGTCTGGTCGAAAAATGTGGAAAATGTTTGTTAAGTGTCCACTTGTCCAACATAAAAAGAATCGTTGAATAGTAGTAGATTAGTCAGGTCTAAAAATGTGGAAAATGTTTGTTAAGTGTCCACTTGTCCAACATAAAGAGAATCGTTGAATAGTAGTAGGTTAGTTAGGTCGAATAAAACGAGTATGTTTTATTCGGAAATGGTAAAGTTGCTAATATACCCTGTATGCACATTCGTCTTTGTTGATGGAACGCTTAGTTATGTGGAAGTAAATGAGGTGCATACAAGATATGTATTGATTGAGGACTATGGGGATCGTCTTCGCCGTTTTCTACACACTACCACACGACTTTGCGAACCCATACGCACATATTTTGTAAATACAGTGATTAATTTTACGGCAGTCGGTGCGATCGTAAAGTGGTCAGTTTTATTGTCGCACGAACAGATGACTTCGAGCCTCAACTCAAACGTTTACATCGTACCCATTACAATTATCGCAATGTAAAATGGGCAGCGAAAGCATGTTCTTGCGCAGTATTTACATGCTTTACGAGAAATACTATCGTGTTCAAAAACGAAGATTTCTGTAGTAACTTTCAAATTTAACTATAGATTATATATGATACAGTCTTACAATATTCTCATCTATATTCGTGTGGTAGAAATGAATATTTTTTAAATCAGAAGAAGTTGTGCTAATTTAAACTTTTGTAATAAGACAATAGTACATTGCTTCTGCAAACTTTAATTTAGAATTCGGTCTTTGCAGAATAATTTGGTAAGACAAACGAATCAGGGTCGGTCACCTGACGATCATATGACAATTGGAAGTTGTGCACACATTCCGGATGGTCACGTACAAACTCTTGCTGAATGTAAATGGTCTTTCGGGAAAGACGACCAAGAAGACGAGGCGATGACGGCACTGCGGGGATTTTATCGTATCCTTTCAAACTATATAGGAGTCATGCACGACAATAAATATATCCGCAAATTTGTAAGAGCGGAAAAGAGATATAAATCTCTGTACAACATATAAATATTGCGGACGAGTCATTTGGACGGATTTGAAAAAGTACCAATCGTTAAATGGGCATCTTAGTGAGGGAACCATTAATTACAATAGTTGGATTATAATTTATTAATAATTAAAATATAATTACGCAAAAAAAATTAGTTAGATTATGTGATTGATATAGCAATTATTTTTAAATTAAAGTTCCTGCAAAACTGGGCTTTTGCGGTTAAAATGATTCCGTCGGAAACGCCATAATCATTGGACAAGAGGAAAATTAGAAATTACATAATTTGACAAGCTGATAACTGGTATCAAATATATTCATATATTCTGTTAATGCAACGGGAAATATTCTATTAATCATATATAATGCAACTGAAGTGAATTATACGATTATTTATAGCTACCTTTTATAACGTTTCTCAGTTTCTCATTCATTTAGCAGATTCTACAAAAACAATTCCGAATTTCAATTCCGCTAAACTACTAGTATGAGAATACTTTATAGATAAATCTTATTATTGTATCCAAAATAAAGATTAATTTTAATAATGAAGTTCTCTTTTATGGTTTCTTATATTCGTATTCATATTTCCATTTTTCACTTAGCAATTTTATTTAAATAATATTTAACTAACTGATTTCTGAATAGGTTTACATGGGATATTTTTATGTTATTTCTAATAAAATTTATTTCTATCAGATTGTATGTTATTTATTACCAATTAAGAGTTATCTGATAAAAATCTACCAAACAACTACTACCAACAATTTCTATAAAAAACAAAAACTATTCTTTTTTAATAAAATCACAATATATGTGATATTTGATTAATTTACTATTCTTTTCTTAAGTTTGTTTTTATATTTTCTAATAATCTGTATATTATGAAGGTGATTGTTGTGTGTGTTCCAATGTATTCCAAAATTTGGGTAGATAAATAAACAAATAAAAAAAAAACGTATGCATAATTATTCCGCTGTTCATAAATTATATTTGTACTGATAAACCTTCAGACATTTTTTGATGTGCTGTTCTGTACAAGTTATCAAACAAAAAATGTAATTATAGAGATGCAACATCAAATTTTTAGTATATGTGTATAGACTCTGGGGTACATATAAATATTTGACAATGTGCGCAGACTGGCGTCGCTTCATCAACGTCTTAAGACGCTCTTGGGAGGGTATCTAACTATTATCGAATATAACAAACACAGATAACGATCGATTACTTATCGCGCCAATAATACCTGGAACAGCGAATATGAATAAATATTGATATATTGTTCCAGTGGCGGAACATTCCACAAAAAAATACCGCAAATCGAAATTTTATTAATAAACTAAACACGAACCGTGACGAGGCCCTTATTACAGGTTTAACTCATGGTACATTCCGAAATAATTGATCATTTCTTTTGTCGTGCTGCGATTAGAATATACAGTCTATCAATGGCAGAGCAAGAATTTAATTATTTAACTTATATTCTCCAGTTTCCAAACATAAATCTCAATTTAGAGAAGTTTTTTTCAGACCCACAGCTAAAAATCCTACCTCGAAAGGTTAAATGGAATAGTAGCGGCAAAGTTCAAATCTGTTCTTCGCCTACCACTGGCACGCAAAGGTAAAGTTAAAGAGTACCGTGCCAGCAGCAAGCACGACCGTATAAATGAATGACGGACTTATCTTCATCGCAGTAGGTGGGAGTAGACACTGCATCAAATATGCCGTCCCTCATAAATTCCACTCTTCAAATATACAGAGTGAGCAATTCTACATTGATATGGAATGCAAGTTTGACGGTTTTAATATGGTGCAGCATTTCGATTTCGGTTCCTAGTTTTTAAATTCCTTTGTCTTTAATAATCCACATTCGAATCCGATATTCAGGTACCATTTTTTTTAAAGAATTTTTATTTAATTTAATTTTTCCGATACTAACAATGTATCAATGCAGTATATACTAAGCAAACGAACTTTCTTTGCAACTCATCCAAACTGATTCTTTTCCATAAGTAGATGGGATGCAATAAGAATCACTGTAATCTTTCTTTCACCTTGTTCTTGAGGTATGTTACAGGAGTATAGATATATGGAAGTACTCATACATACGTAGACACAGTTGCATAGGAATGCAGTATGATCTGATAAGATATACATACACAAGCCGACCGAGTGGGAGTTGGGTAAAGATAGTACCAAGTACTCTCAAAAGTCTACGGGGATATATAAAAAATGTGAGATATATCATAACATGAACTGAAGAAATTGTTCATTCTAATTTGCAAATTAAAAAAATGTGGCATATTAGGAAATGCAAATCAAATCATTATGTTCTCCGATACAGGATTTTGAGAGTAGAAGTCGATTTGATGAAGAGCGTCCATTAAATTCTTCACGAGGTTCATATATATTCATATAGTTGATCCGTATTTTGATTGGTAAAAATTATGTTCAGAATTGATAACGCAGATTCAAAAATGTAGATACTTTGCGTCGAACTTCTACTAGTACTCTCGCCATTGAATCGACTTGGCCAAAGCCTAAGACATATATGCAGTTTAAAAGGAGGAGATGCCTATGGTAAACTGGTAATGACACACATTCGCTGTAGACATGCCGCAGACGATGCTGCGATATTGCTCTGCAGTTCACGTGCTGTACACATAGTCATTGAAAAGTGAGAGTTTGCACAGATGAAGGCGCTTACAACAATTTAATCCTTGGGAAAATCGATGCAATAAGTAGGAGCAAGTTCAAACATATAAAGTAATATAGATGTTCGGATTTTTAAATGAATCGAAGGTCACTTGAAACCAAAATTCCAATTATCGATATATTTTGATTATTGAATAAAAAGTTTTTTTCTTGGCAAGAATAGATATCAATTATGTGGTTAGGATTCAATGCGATATTCGAGTCAGATTGATTATGAATAGTTTGTTACAACAGTGTTAAAGACTAACTATATAAAGGATCAACGCTGTGTAATTTTTCGTGGGCAAAAAATTTCGACCGAGAGTGAGGTCGGCCTCTGTAGAGTTGACCGAGGTACTAATGATTGGCAGAATTCTGCAGTTAGTATTCAATGGTTAAAGGTATGTGTAGTCATTCCACTATAAAGAAGCAATTTTATCGAATTTTGATTGAATATAATTGTTTGTTATACAGATTTATACGATAACTTTAGGAAACCACAAAATATCTAAGATATTCTCTAAATTCAAGCACCATTGGTGTAGATATAAAGATGTTAAATAATAGTATAGAATATCACCCAAAATCACATAGTAGAGAATATTTTAACTAATTGCCAACAATATACGCCATTTTGTTGCAAAATGACAGCCTGATAATGAAAGGCGTTTATTTTATATATTTTTAATTAATCATCATTTTGTAAAACTGTTATTAAAAATTTACGTGTTTTTAAATCCTTATTTTGAAAGAAAAATAAAATGGCCAATATTTAATCAAAGATGGCAGTTTAATTCAAAATTAGGCATTTCAATAAGCGATTATATAAATTATATTTTTTTCCGATACTATTTAAAGTTTTTGTTTCGTCACGCGTTAGCCATTTTGTTTCCAAAATGGCAGACTCAAAATGACTGCCAAACAAAATGGCAGCTACTAAAAATCGTATTAAATTCCTGCGTTGAATTCTTACAAATAAATTCACATATAGAAGTATTTTTTACATATTTGTGTTAAATGTCAGGTGAAAGGTGACAGTGGCATTAAATTACAATACACGTACGCGCGCCTCTGTAGTTTAGAAGCGAACAGTGGCGTAATTGCGGCTACTAGCTGCACGCCCGAATTACTACAGGAGGTGATGATTTTAATCCAAGAAATGGCTAGATTCGGTGATGTTTTGTATTCATCTAGGGAGCAACTAGAAGCTTGCATATTGGTCAATTATTTGTTCCCTTTATGGTAATAATTGTGGAAAAATTACGTAGTTAGAAGGGGGGGGGGGGGGGGGTAAATGTTAAAAAATAAAAATTGATGTAAATGAAGAAAAAAATGTTTTAGTGCGACATATCGTTGTAATAATGGATAATTGTAATAATTTGTAGATTGAAAAAAATACTTTTTGTATTTGTTTTTACAATTAATTTAAAGCAATCAAACAAAAAAAATGTATAAACGATATCACCGTAACTTAAAGCATTAAGTAGCTAGTTGTGCATTTCGAAGGCTATGCCACCATCTTCAATCAAATACCTCGTGATTGATATACATACTATTAAATAAATAAGTCAACATGACAGAAGTATTTCAAAAATGGCATATAAAATATGACCAATAAATTTTTTAAAACAATATAAATTAATAATTAACGAAACTAACAAGTAACAATAATAAAAATTGGTTTGTCAAACCTAAAATAGCCAAAAAATAATTTAAAAATAGTTCTTATTAAATAATTTAAATAGACAAGATCAAATTGGGCCTGAATCTAAATTCATTCAATTTGATTTACATTTATGCATGTATATACTTTCATAAGCATTTAACTCGGAATAATTCAAAACACTTTTAAGTAATTTAAGTGAATTAATTTGAATAGGATGACCTGAGTTAGTCAAAAATATGCTCGTCTACAGCACTTTTATCTTTACTATTTAATCTGAAATGAAAAATTTGAAACACTTCTGTCATGTTGACTTATTTATTGAATAGTATATCAATCACGATTCGTGACATATATATTATATGGCACATTTCATAAAATAATTGCGCCCTATATTTCGGCTAAAAACTCATAGATTAAAGTATTCATTGAGGATTCTGGACTGCCTTCATGAAAGTTGCCTGTGGAATTTCGAAAGTATTTTTGGACATTTTCCATGTTTTAGAAATTTTCGAAATATCCTACCAATACGTATCAAATGAATTCAACATACTTCGTTCTTAGTATGTAATGTTTAATGCACAAATCTTGGTTTCGACGTAAAATAAATTTTTGCCTTTTGACTTTATAAACATTTTATAAATGCAATACTAGGTAGGATTCTGTTAGGTAGCGATGAGCATGCATTATGGTAATTTAAGTAAACCTTATGCAGAAAAAGATGTTACCATTAACACAGCAGTGCATATGCAGATTGAACTGCCGCCTAGTGACATATTTCTATATTAGTCTAGTGACATTACATACCTAGAACGTGCTATAAAAGGTAAGTACTAAGTTCAGTGGTGTATGTGATGTTGTTCAGTATTAAATTTTAATTTAACTAAATATGTGACTCAACATAATACGTTGATATAACATTGATACCAAAATTTGATGTAGCTTCTTTCATAATTTGCATAATTTAATATATGCGCAATGTTTTAAATAAAGTTTTAAATGAGCTAATTGGACCTGGACGCATTATATCGTTACGATTTGAAGTATGATTTATAGCAATTGAGCTCGGTCCAATATTATAATTCATTGTGTGATATGTTGTAGAAGGTAACGTAGAAATATGAAGATTTAGACAGTTCGGGATATTGGGATGCTTAGCTGTATGAAATGAAGAAGTTAGTTCAAACCTGGGAATAGATTGTATAAAACATCACCCAAAAACCGTAACACCGTTTTTTGGGTGATGTTTTAAACAATTATTTAACGCCGTTGTAACGATTTGATTAGGAATAGATGATTAACTAAAATAATATAGGCGCCACAGGCAATTTTAAATAACATTCAAAATATACAGTCGAGGTTTCTGGAATGGGTACTTCATTATCTTTTCTTCAGCAACATAGAAATCAGAAAATGCTTATTGATCATTAGAAGCTGGAGAAGAACTTGACATAAAGCAATTTTTGTAGTTTCCGGCAAAATTTATATTTTTTTTTCTGGAAAACCTTGCGGTTTGCAATTAACTCGATTAATTTAAGTTTGCTAAATCACAATTTATTTTGAAATATAGACGTTATAAGCATATTACGTACTGGCGTAAGTAATTTGTAAAATACAGGAATACCTGCGTATATTTTCGGCTTAGACTACGCCAGTGGAACTAACAAGTTGAACAAATAGCAAGTGTATTAAAGGACATACCTCTCGCACACAGTGCAATGAGCGTCTTGGAATGACTTTCGATCATCGCCTGGTCGATGCCCACAGATTGCACAGGCAGTCGCCGCAAGATGTGACAGAGGAAGTCCTGCGGCGTTATAGCGGCCACGTCCCATTTCAATTTGCTAAGTACTAGTAACTCCCATGTCTGCAAATAGAATACACGATGTAGCCTTCAATTAAACCGACGACATTTAACACATAATGTTGTTCAATATATTTGCTTGAGATGGTGACAACCCGATTACTAACTGGCTTCGAATTGTGGAGATGATTCGATTGCTTTGTAAAATCGTCACTACGGCGTTAAATAATTGTAAAAACATCACCCAAAAACCGTAATACAAAGCATTTATTAGATAAATTTATTGTAAATTTCCTTCAATTAAATTTACTTATGAACACGAAAATAATAATCAGTTACCTTTTTTAAATGTTTTAGTCATTAGATATAATAATATATTAGAATTTGATATATATAGAAAAGCTACAAATACGGACTGCTATATAAGGAACGATTCAAATCATGATTCGTGACAGAGGTATTCTATTTAGTTTTTATCTTGTGCTGCTGAAGATGGGGGCATAGCCTTCAAAATGTACATCTAGCTACTTAATGCTTTAAGTTACGGTATTTGGGTGATATTCTATACTATTATTTAACATCGCAGTGATAATTTTTTTAATAGATGCACATTTCGGAAGCTATGCCCCCATATTCAGTAGCACAATAATAGAACGAATAAAGATACCTGTCACTCACCAGGATTGCTATAACATTATTTTTAAACATATATTTTATTCTAAAGTTACAGTATTATTTGCTTATTACTAGTTAACAAACTATATCTTTGTTCTATCTCTCAGTCAGCTGTTTAAGTGGTATTAGAGTGATAGCATAAGCTTAACTTTAGTTATAAACTAAACTAAACTAACCAAAAAGAAAATTTATTCCTTAATTAAATTGTATTTAATTAATTATTTAATTGTATAGCAATCACGGTGAGTGGCAGAGGTATCTTTATTTGTTCTACTGAAGAATCCGAAATGCGCATCTAGCTAATAAATGCGTTGTGCTGCGGTTTTTGGGTGATGTTTTATATGAAGAATAAATTAACCATTAAAAACTTTTTACTTAGACATGCCTTTTACTCGACAAGGCATTTTTTAGAAATTGTGATTGCTGGAATTGAGACTTTTCCTTTTTATTTAATTTTTTTGAGCAACCATCTTTTAAGTTTGTTTGTATTTAACTGCTGTATTTTTGTCTACTGTTGAAAACTACATATGGTCAAGTAGTATAAACAAACATTTCTTATCTTGTGCCGTATTGTTTTACGTAGTGAAAAAATTGTTTGGTATAACGTAAATGTCTACAATGTCTTCCTATGTTGGAAATGTATTTTAAATTTATTTGTTAAATATAAAAATACGTTACTTAACATTAACTTGTGTAAATACAATTGTATAATAAGCACCAATAAATTGATCTTATCTTATACAATTCGATTGCTGATGATTGCTCAATTATTAATTAAGTTATGACTTATATCGTAAGGTGCAAAAATTTGCCGAACTTGCCTTAATTACAAGCAATATGAAGATGTTGAGGATTGGCACGGAGTGCTTGAAAATGCGTGACTGTCGAATGTATGTCAAGTCAGAAGATTGTAAGAGGTTAGAACGAAACGCGAAAATGGACTTTAGAGTAAATATTTCAAACCACGGGATATGACCAGATTTGATTGATTGAACTCAAATTCGTAGTTTTTTAGAGTAAAATATCATTATTTTAATAAGCACAACCATGAAGTTTGATAGATAAGCCGTTTAGTAATTGGGGAAAAATATCTATATTGTAAATTACAATAGAAAGAGTAATCGAGGCAAATTTATTCAAAAATTCTCTCATTATAATGAAATTGTCAGAAAGCAACACTACAATAGCATCCTATTTGCGGTTCAAAAATAGTACATTCGTTGTAGAGGGTAATCCTCGCTGTACAGAATGAACCTTCTACCGTCAAAATGCATTGATGGAATGGTACCGCATCCTAAATTCCGAGGTATGAACCCATGCAATAATCAAAACTCAGAGAGTGCGGCAGTTGCAGTTTCTTTCGAGGCCGCACGGCCGCGAGCCCCCCCTGAACATTGAGCGCCTCACCGTAGATATATAAATGTATTGTCATATTTTAACTATGCATTATTTTTCCTAAAAGATAAAGCTTGCCGTTGTGATAGCACTCAACACAACGTGTGGCGTTCCGTTGTGGTACCCATTGCAAGCGGTAAAGTGCGAGCCCACTGTATGCAGTAAATCATCTGTTTCTACGGTTCGCGTATCGTATGTGCTGCAAACAAACCAACTTGCTATGGCAACGTGACGTCACGCTGCTTCTACAGCTAAGAATATATCGTTGTTTTAAGCTATTCCGAGACGTAATTCCTTAGCGTCACAACAGAGAAGCCTAGTATAGTATATACGAAAATTGATATAGAATAGCCAGATAAGACAGTTGCATACGTAACTACAAAGTAGTTACGTATGTACAATTATGCCAGGTGTTTCTCCAAGAATATATTTAATAGAAATAATTTAATAAAAATGAATAGTGTTAGTTCTTTATTGAAAATAGAGTTTTGTAGACTTTCTCTTGACGACGAAGTAAAAATTAAAGAATTAGGTAGGCCATTGCCTGGTTTAAATTGATCACAGACTTGTGCAGGGAGTATTTAGATTAATGAAAGATAGAAGAGCGGAATACCACTTTCAAGAAATGATTGAATTTAATCATTTTGCATCCATTTCAGGTAATATTTCTTACTATTATGTTATTTTTTAAGAAATGCGCCCCCCTCGATTGAAATGTCAAAAGTGCGGTGAATCTATAGTAACAAAATACTTTAAGTCGTACCCTTTAAAGTGATTAGGATGAATTCACCGAAATCAAACCATTTTATAAATAATATCGACAAAAACAAACGATCTGCGAATTTCATTTAATGAATTTCCAATGGATCGAATATTACATTGTGAAACTGTGTGAAAGTTACCGTATTAAATAACTGTCGACATATTGATCAAATTTCCCATTTGCAATTAGAAAATTGTATTAATTGTTGTATTTTTAGAGTATAGAGAATACTAACTAGACACGAATATAGACACGAGCAATTTTTGGATATTACAGATTCTTGTTTTAGTTTATAACTTATCCAAACGCGACAAGATCAAGAATTATTAAGTATTGAAAAATTTTCTTCTGTGCTGTGATTCCAAGCCGGACTATGTGATGCGGCTCCTTTAATTCACAATATCACATATTATCAAAAAAATGTGATTTATATATTTCTGCTGTCGCAATAAAATTACCCGTGCACTAGAGAGTGATTCTTCTTATATCAGCAGATAGCATTCAATATTTGTATTTGGCATTGTTCTCAGCGCCGCAGCGAATGGAATGTTCGTTTTTTGTGAGGATGTTGAAGAACGACCTATGAGGAACACTCTGCGACCTGTCTTGATGTATGGAATATATATGAACAAGGCTACAATTCCCGAGGACACAATATGAATACTACAATTGCGAAGTCCACAATCTTAGAGTTGTGGTTCTTTATAGTAAATAGAGGTGAACGTAAAAGTAAAGCCTTTGTAAAGAAGAAATCAATCAACGATTTTTTCATATAAAATACTACCAAAGAACAACATTAAACCTAGTTATAAATAACAACTAATATAATTCCAATTTCGGCGACATTTGTCGAGAGCATTTATTACGAAAATGTCCACCATCGTTCGGAAAAGGCCTTTATTATCATATATATAAAATTAGTATTGAAAAAAAATCATTTGCTGGGTGGGAGTGTACAATTCATTATTAGTAGAGATTAATAAAGTATTCGCAAGTATTTTTTAATAATAGATGAAAATGATCCAACAAATTTATCCAAGGGGTAGGGTAAGCTAGGATTTATACAAATTAAAGGCAAAGAAATTAAGTAGTATAAGTTTCCTAATATGAGGGCATTTATCATGTGGAACCCAAGACACATATTTTTTTAATAGAAGAAAATTATTATTCTTGTTTACCGAATAACTATTTTTCTGGTAGAATGTTGCCGGAAAGTATAAGTTTTTGATGACAAACTAACGGCAAAATACCAAAGTAAAATGTTGTTATACTATTATTCAAATTGTTCATGAAATTTCGATTTTAATCTAAAAATATGGTCTATAAATCGCACAATAACAAAAAATAATTATAGACTATTATTTACAATATTTACTATTTATGATCACAATATTTATTAGCATAGAATATCACCCAAATACCGTAACTTAAATCATTAAGCAGCTTGATGTACATTTCGAAGGCTATGCCCCCATCTTCAGTAGCACAAGATAAAAACTAAATAAAATACCTCTGTCACGAATCGTGATTGATATACTATTAAATAAAATGGTAAATGTACAAAATGGCTATTCTTATAAAATTATAAAAAATATATTAAGAAAATTTAAAAGAACAGGAGATATCAGAAATATTAGTAGTTTAGAACAAACTCCAAAATTTGTTAAATTACCATTTGATCCTATAATTGCACGTGGTTTAGATAGTATTTTAAATAAATATAATTTTAAAGTAACATATACTTCTAATAGTCTTGCTAATTTTCTAGGAAATCCCAAAGATTTGATTGATTTCAATAAAAAATCAGGTATTTATGAAATATCTTGTTCTAGTTATCCTAAAGTATATATAGAGGACAAACACGTGGACCAATTGAAACTAGATTTAAGGAACATTTAGATCATTTAAGATTAAATAGAAAAGATAAAAGTGCTGTAGCCGAGCATATTTTTGACTAACTCAGGTCATCCTATTCCAATTAGTTCACTTAAATTACTTAAGTATTTCGATCAATCTAAATCAAATTTAATGAATTTAGATTCAGGCCCAATTTCATCTTGCCTATTTAATTTATTTAATAAGAACTATTTTAAAATTTATTTTTATTTTATTTGTTTATTTATTTATGGTTATTTTAGGTTTGACAAACCAATGTTTATTATTGTCAATTGTTAGTTTCGTTAATTATTAATTTATATTGTTTTAAAAGATCATATTATATGCCATTTTTGAAATACTTCTGTCATATTGACTTATTTATTTGATAGTATATCAATCACGATTCGTGACAGAGGTATTTGATTTAGTTTTTATCTTGTGCTACTGAAGATGGGGGCATAGCCTTCGAAATGCGCATCTAACTACTTAATGTTTTAAGTTGCAGTATTTGGGTGATATTCTATACTATTACTGAACACCGTAGTGATAATTTTTAAAACAATATTTATTATTAAATCGATCTTCAAGGAGGGCAGTGACTAAGGTGACTAAGGTTAATATTTCCGTTTATATCAGGACGAATATGTGTCTATATAAGGATTGGGCAAATGTCGTTCATTTAGGTGAATTATTCAGTTATTCAGTATTCACTTACGTGAATTATTCACGAACGATTATTCACTATTCATATATACATGAATCGTTCGATCAGTCGTTCATTACGTTTATATACATGGATAACATTAAGCTACGAATATTAGCTCAAAGAATATTATATTTGGAAATAAATTTTGCAACGATCCAGCTTTAAATGACAGTAATTTTGAACAATATTTGCACATAGCTTTGGATAACCCCGTACCTTTGAAATACGTCCAAATTTGGCTAGTTCGTTTCGGCATTTTGTAGTCATAATTTCACTACAAAGCAAATGTTTAATTTTTTAACTTAGATGTAATATAGAATTTCCAAAGTCATACAAATTAATATTAATATATTATACAATTAATATTGATATACTTACGTTAATTTACATTTAAAATATATCCGTCAGTGATGGGACAATATCTCCTATCTGTTTTAAACTTTTATTGAGTTGGAAGATGTTCTGAACATGCGCAATAAACATAAGAATCAGTTTGACATAATATCTCATTTTACGAATTTTTGTAAAATAGGAGGTATTGTCACATCGCTGACGACAGATTGAGTATGAATATTAATATAGAATATCACCCAAATACCCCGTAACTTAAAGCATTAAGTAGCTAGATGTACATTTCGAAGGCTATGCCCCCATCTTCAATAGCACAAGATAAAAACCAAATAAAATACCTCTCGTCACGAATCGTGATTGCGCATAGCCTTCGAAATGCGCATCTAGATACTTAATGCTTTAAGTTACGGTATTTGGGTGATATTCTAGATTATAATTAAACACCGTAGTGATAATTTTTTAAATGAAAATGTTTATGCTAGACTAGACAGTTAGACCAAATGATACCGCTAAATTAAATAACATTTAATATGTTTATATTCGCAGAAAAGTGTTAATACTTCCAATTGTTTTACTATTATTTTATGCTTGAGTATCAGCAATGCACTTCACAATATACAATTTATAGTACCGAATGTGAATAACGTAGTGAATAATTCGTTTGAGAATATATAAGTGAATACAGAATATATGATTCCAGTGTAGGGAATACTGAATACGATCCGTTCAATTTGATGAATAGTTCGAATTGAACGATTCGTAGGTGAATTACCCAAGCCTAGTCCATATGTGTATGCGTGCAGTAACGTTACTCTTTAGCAAGGTACAATTTACACAGTAAAAGCACAGGATAGGTACGAAGGTCATATAATACATCAAACACGATTGGAATTCCCATTAGGCCGTAGGTACACAAAGCTCGCGCTATACGCACAGGTCCGTATTCTCACATATTTATTATTAGAAATATTTAATAATAAATACGTGAAATTACGATTTAATTACGACAACAAATTAAATCGGTAATAGGTTGGTACGACCTAAATATTATTATTTTTTATGCAATTTGGTGTAGAGGCATTTTAAGGTACGATCTTTGCAGTTTCTGGGTACCTGTGGTTTTTAGATATTGTTATATTTGCCTGAATCCGAGCAAACTTACCGTCCGAAACGATACAGGTACAATACTTACATTTTTTAGCAATAATCAATATTTCTACAGAACTTTTTATTTAAAAAAAAAAAAAAAGTAAATGTCCTCTTAAATTGTTCTTTAGTTTCATTAACATCGCAGACACATCGGTCTGGGCACAAAATATTTACGATTTAAGATGTCGTTTAAACTAACGTGAATGAAAAGATCTAAATGTATTTTATGAACTCAAGAGTCCGGTTAATATAGTAATGGGAATTTTTTTGACGGATTTAATGGCAAACTTGACTTAGAAACGAAGAGAAGCTCATTCTATCCCGAATTAAATGAAATCTTAGTTTATGAATTATTTCAGGTATTGTGTAAAGAAGATATATACCATGTAACCTCTAAAGCAGGGCTGGCCAACCTTTTTGAAAGCATGTGCGCAATGAAACACTTTGCGGGCGCAAGGATAAGAACCACGTCATGTTATCAAAATATACGTTGATATGACATGACATCATTTTAAATTCTTGTATTTTAGTTCTCAAAAAATAAATTAGTTTTTACACATCTTTACACATTAAAAAAAACGTTGAGAGATGGCGTTAAAATTTTTAGATGATTGTGTCGTGGGCGCTTAAAAGACCAATCGTAGGCGCAGGGTTGGCAACCCCTGCTCTAAATGAATATATTCTAATTACAGAATACGACTCTAATTATGGATGTAAATGTTTGCGATTGCAGCCATTCGGGAACCTGTTCGGTTTCTTCATTTCTCGATGCTCTCTCTATTCCCAGGATTCATTAGTTCATATTTCTTCAGAACAACGAAAACCCCTGCAGAGTCTTACAAAACAACATTGTATACAGTGGTTAAAATATAGACACCCAAATAAAGTAACTTTAGAAATCTAATTATACTTAAAATATGTAAACTATTGTTAATTAAACGAACGAATGGTGCTGAAGTTTTTTTTTTCAGAAAACGTTTATACGTTATAATTTTCTCCTACTCACAAATCAAATTAGCGAAATGAAAAGGCAATTGCTTATTCAGTACGGTGTGTTCCAGGCTGTATTTGTGCTATAAAGTGATGTATTCGTGTCAGGTATAAGTATTCATCATATTATCACCTCTTGAGTATAGTTTCGAGAAAGTCGCTAGAATTCAAATGGTGCGACGTTATACGCTTTGCAATAAAAATAAATCGAAAAATGAAATAATTTATAGTAAATTTTTTTTTGGAAATAAGCTTTTATTAAAATCTAGTAAAAAGGAAAAAAATAATTCTAATACCAGCCTAAATGACTGCCTTAAAAGAATTCCCGCATATGACTAAAAATAAAAGGGGAGTAAAGTTTAATTTATTTGTATTATTTAATTAATTGGGGAAGAGAAATAAAAATACAATGTTTTATATCACATATTTTAGCATGGAATATCATATTGTAGTATAGAAAATTTAAACAGATTTATAGGTCATATTATATGCCATTTTTTAAATCCTTCTGTCATGTTGACTTATTTATTTAATTGTATATCAATGACGATTCGTGACAGAGGTATTTTACTTTGTTTTTATCTTGTGCTACTGAGGATGGGGGCATAGCCTTCGAAATGTGCATCTAGCTACTTAATGCTTTAAGTTACGGTATTTGGGTGATATTCTATACTATTATTTAACACCTGATTATTTAACACCTAACAAATAGTTCTTATTAAATAAATTAAATAGACGTGATGAAATTGGGCCTGAATCTAATTTGATTAAATTTGATTTAGATTTATGCATGTATATACTTTCATAAGCATTTAACTCGGAATAATTCAAAATACTTTTAAGTAATTTAAGTAAACTAATTTGAATAGGATGACCAGAGTTAGTCAAAAATATGCTCGGCCACAGCACTTTTATCTTTTCTATTTAATCTGAAATGTGCTAAATGCTCCTTAGATCTAGTTTCAATTGGTCTATGTGTTTGTCTTCTATATATACTTTACGACAACTAGAACAAGGTATTTCATAAATACCAGATTTTTTATTGAAATCAATTGAATCTTTTGGAGTTCCTAGAAAATTAGCAAGACTATTAGAAGTATTATATGTTACTTTAAAATTATATTTATTTAAAATAAGATAATATATGGGGGCATAGCCTTCGAAATGTACATCTAGCTACGTAATGCTTTAAGTTACGGTATTTGGGTGATATTCTATACTATTAAAATTAATGTGATTTAAATTGATAACAAAGTATTCATTATAAATTACAATTTTATAAATAATACAATAATAAAATCAATGTGATATAGAACTACATCTTAATTGTCGTACATTCCGATGACATTATCACCAATATTTTCAAGAATGTTCATTTAAAATTAGGCACAGACAAACAATAAAATGTTCCCTCAGTCACCGTGCGCCTAGTTTTTCAAAATGAACAACTCGAACGTTACAGAGCCCAGTTAAATATATATTTTTATTATTTCATTGCATAATAAAGGACGATTCTGTTGATTTGTTATTGGTATTCGGGGTATTGCACAAGATTCAATAACTCAGTTCTATATAAGACAAGCATAACGTGATTTATACAACTTATCGCTAAACAGATAACATTCCTCCTATCAACCAGTAAAAGTTATGTCTCGTTATACTTTTAATAGTGTCATATTTATTTATGTTAATTAAATACCCTATTCTAAATATATACATTCGTATTTATGTATATTGACCCGAAACTATATTTCATTGATTTAATTAGCAAATATGCTTACATTGTATCGAGCTTATTAAACTTTAGAATTGATACCTGATAAGATTGAATTTAAATAAAGCGAATGTGTAGAAAATTGTGTATATTTCACACAATCTTGGCGTCAACTAAATCTGGAAGTAAACAAATGATTAACTGTTCACAAAAAAGGTGACCCAGAAAATGGAACAAAGCCAAAATAAACCATAATAATGCAAATGAACAGACGCATATAGTGCCAGAGCTATTATACCTGTTATTAACTGTTTACGGGGATGACGTGGGTAAATAGTAAATACATAAACACAAAATCTGAAATTGCGATTTAACAAGAAAGAACCACCGCCGGCGCCTCCTTTACCTCTTACATACAATGAGAAAAGAAAAGAATACTCGGATTCTGACACCGAAAATAAAGGAACATTTCTGTCACCCGTTGAAAAATGTATTTTTTTCGTGCGGCATTTATAGCAGAAGAATGAGATTTTGTATAGACGTATACAATGCAGGGGTGCTTATATAAATAAACTAGCCGCGTATTCGTATGCATAGGTTTATACATAAGTTGGTAGACGAAGTCAAATTCTTCGCCGCTTCCAGGAAGAGAAGAATCTACCTGTTAATCACCTGCAGTGTACCGAAACTCTAGAGAAGATAACTAAAGAGAGTGTGCTGCGAAGAAGTTATAATGCAGGCTACCCAGCCTGTTAAAAATGCAGTATAATAATGCTAATCCTGATATAAGATTAAAAGGCACAATAATCGTATTATATCTATTTTTACGAGAAATAAAAAATGTGGAATTGGAATAATTTTCCTATTCACAAAAATTCTCAGTGTCAAATAAAAGTAGCATTTAGTATACTTTTAATTTATATAAAAAGTGGGTAAAATTTGTTATATATGATCTCGAATCATCTAAAAATTAATATTACAATATTTGGGCCATGAATCGAATCGAATCCCAAACAGAATTTTTTTTATTACTGTTACGTAACACTGAAGGACTTTTGCAATAATGAAATTGGTGAAGCCGTTTCACTAAAAAAATGAAAATAGAAGTTTTAGAGTAATTTTAGGATACATAAATGATTTTTTTTTTAATATTCATGTATAGTCTCCAGGCATTTTTGCCTTTTATAATATATATCTAACAAATATAATAAAAATTAATATTTATTCAGAAAATAATCAGCAAGTCTGAAGATTAAAATAGACACAATATTATATATAGGACGTTAGAAGAAAATATACAGTTTACAAGATTATATATTATCCATACGACAAAATATATCTTCACATTAAAATTTTCGCGCATAAGAAAACCATGATCATTTTTCTGCTGAATTGTGATGATAAAAATTTGCACGCGGTGCCGCTTTTCGACGCGAGTTAGTTTTTTCGTCAAAATTATATTATAAAATACAGCAGCAGAACAGATTAAAGATGTTTAAGCAAGATGTAAAAGTTTTAAATAAAAATAGCCCGTGGCGCAAATAAAACAATATTTTTTTATTTTCATTGCGTTATAATAAAAAGTACTCGAGGTACTTAAAACATCAATATTTGAAATGTAAAAAAAAATGTCTGCGGGGTATTTTAAAGGGACAAGTTTGTTATGAATTTAAATTTTGTATATTTTTGTATACTATTTGTTTATAGGCGTTTATTGAAGAACTGAGTTCGACGATATTTCGTGTTTTGTTCGCGTATGACAAATCAATTTTTATAGTATAGAATATCACCCAAATACCGTAACTTAAAGCATTAAGTAGCTAGATGTACATTTCGAAGGCTATGCCCCCATCTTCAGTAGCACAAGATAAAAACTAAATAAAATACCTCGTATTATATATTAAGAAAATTTAAAAGAACATAAGATGTCAAAAAAAGATATTTGATATGAGCGCACCCTAAATAATTCTAGCAATCTTACAAAACTCAACGGCTCCTCGATTAAGCAAGTTCAATATACTCAATTTTTGGGAATCACAACTCATGAAAAAATTAGTTGGCATAAACATATTGAAAAAACTAAATGTAAAATTAGTATATTTTGTTTCTTGCTTAGACAGATAAGAGGACGTGTCTTTACCAATCTTAATGCTACTATATTTTGGACATATCCTATCTAGATTAAGTTATGGATTACCACAATGTGGTAACTCGTCGTCCTCGTTGGACATATTCATTATGCAAAAGTGCGCCATTCGTAGCATGTTAAGGAGAGAGCATTGTAAGCCATATTTTATAAGGCATCAAATACTTACATTACATTGCATGTATATCTATCTAGTCATTTGTAACATTAGAGAAACCATATTTAAATATAAATATAAAACCCCAATCTGAAATTCCTAATTATAATACTCGGTATGTAAATAAACTTTGTATACCGGTAACGGGATTAAATCTCGCCAAAAATGTCCTATATTTATACGAATAAAACTGTATAATTATCTTGATGAAGAAATTGTCAATTTAAATAGTTACTCTATTTTCCGAAAAAGACTAGACAAAGCGTACTATACAATTGAAGATTTTTTTTCTGTTAAATGATTTGTAATTATGTCTTATTGATTTTAGTGTGTGATGATGTATAAAATGTTGTATTTTATGTACTTGTTAATGTTATTATTTTAAATGTGACTTTTCATGTAACTTACTATTACTTGAATAAATAAAATGATCTATCTATCCTAAAGTATATATAGAAGACAAACACGTAGACCAATTAAAACTAGATTTACTGAGGAGCATTTAGCTCATTTCAGATTAAATAGAAAAGATAAAAGTGCTGTGCCCGAGCATACTTTTGACTAACTCAGGTCATTCTATTCAAATTAGTTCACTTAAATTACTTAAGTGTTTCGATCAATCTAAATCAAATTTAATGAATTTAGATTCAGGCCCAATTTCATCTTGTCTATTTAATTTATTTTTATTTAATTTATTTTTGGTTATTTTAGGTTTGACAAACCAATGTTTATTGTTGTTACTTGTTAGTTTTTTACTAATTTATATTGTTCTAAAAGATTTATAGGTCATAATATATGAAGCCACACCATCTAGTGAGCCAATGCTGCTACCATTCGCTCCCAATTTTAATATTCCAACTAAACCGGACCAATGCACTACTCAACTCTGTTTACAGGGCGCACACGAACCCCGTTCACCTGTCCATGATCGGATTGTTAGGCACGGCGGAATCATTCACGTTTTGTTAGATATAATTGTTTTAAAAGATTTATAGGTCATATTATATGCCATTTTTGAAGTACTTCTGTCATGTTGACTTATTTATTTAATTTTATATCAATCACGATTCGTGACAGAGGTATTTTATTTAGTTTTGATCTTGTGTTATTGAAGATGGGGACATAGCCTTCGAAATGCGCATCTAGCTACATAAGTTACGGTATTTGGTTGATATTCTATACTATTATATAACACCGTCGTGTTAATTTTTAATTTTGCATTTTTATATCAATTTTAGGATATCATTCGTTCGATTTCCTGGGGCCGCGTTAGAGCTCGGGGACATAGAGGCACAGTGGGGGGTTTCTGATCAAAAAAGTTTCGAGACCACTGAGCTAATGAATAGAATTGTTAAACACGCATCCGGAATTATGAATGAACAAAAAATGTGCGCATTAGATGACGGAACGAAGAGGCGGGGTTTTATGTGCGGTCAACTTAGGCAAATCAGTGAAATCGGTGCGAAAGGTCGCGCATTTGCCATTCCGACAACCAGCCGACATTCAAGTTATTAGAGATTATTGTGCACTTATCGTTCAGTAACGCGAACAAATCGGTCCATTCATGAAAGCGACAATATTTCGCATTTCATCTCAGCGACCGAAAAGAATACGCGCATCCTATCGTGTATATATGATATCGTATGCTTATAATCCATTCAAGATATTATTTATTTCATAGCAATGTGATATAATTAACACAGAGTTATTTTGAATACGGAAATATACAGGGTGATAAATGAAAAAACATTTCGCGTGTATGGGACAATCTTTTATTTTTTCTATATTATCCTGTACTGTCACGTGGAGGCTCTCATTGATGCAACTCGGAAGAAATGGAATAAAAGTGCCGAGAGCAGAATGAAAAAAATATGTGGTGTGCAAGTACACATACATTCAAGCAAGTAAGGAGGCATTGAGCCAGATAAAGATGTAGATTGGCACACAGGAAGTTTGTAGTAAATACTTCGGAGTGTTCTTGTTTCGTTCTCTCTTTCTCGTGTCTGTGTATTCTAGAATCGGCTTTTTAGTGAGAGTGTGAGAACATCGGGCGCAAATACAAATAAGAGTTAAATCGGGCGACACACCGCTCGATTCCATGATAAGTCATCAAATATTGATACATGATTATGTTAAGGTTATTTCGCACACACGGCGCAAGTTTGGAAATTTTCTAAATCCTTCAGAAAAATTCCTATTATGTAGTTATTTTATATAAGATCTTGAATATATAAATGCATAGTTTAAAATATTTATAAATGTAGTCTTTACTATCTGAAGCTAGGGTTATCGTATCTTATTTTCAAGAAATTAGTACATATAAAAAAATCCGGGCAGTTAGTTACCATACATATGATAAACATATTACATAGCATGAACAGATTTTCATTCAATTTATTTATTTTATTATTATAAATGATATGCCTTTTTATATTAATGTAGCAGCAATCAATCGATTACGTTTTTAACACATTTTTATACCCTTCTTGTTGGCAAATACGCGTTAGACAACATTTGAGTGCGTAGGTCCGGATCGTTTTTTTTTTTTTTTTGTAATTAAAAACTTCAAATATGTCATCAGGAAAACTAAGCGCAAATACAACCGATTTTATCGCCCATACGACTCGATGTGTTATGTTTTCTTTAAATATTTTATATTCGTTATGAAATTGTACATTATGATCAAGAAAATCTATAAAAAAAATTGTTGTCGTATTTCAATTTTTATTCCCGTGTTCCAGCATCGTGTAAAAGTTCCCAGTAGCTTTGTTTATGGGCGATACATTGAGTCGTATTTACCTTAAGGTTCGGTAACTATTATAAATAAATTGCGTACTTTTCAAATATTGTCATCTTTCTATTGGAATACATATAAATTTTAGAACACGAATATGATTACTTGCTCTACTTTTATTCAATACTTCGTTTAAAGCTTTAAACGTTAAACTAATATATAAGTCAAAAAAATGTTTGCTAAAAAATGTCGTTAACCTTATTTCAGGTATTAGTGCCAGTGCGCAATAGCACAGAAACTCTGCCATTAACAGATAAGAAATATTGAGGTGTAGGAGGAAAGCGTCGATTGTTTTTGGTTTCCTGATTGATAATTAAGTGGCTTTTCAGCCTGCCGAGCTAATCGCGCCCATTGTGTTTAGATTTAACAATAATAAACAATATTCGTAGTTGTGCCGTTATCAGTCACAATTCAACGGAAGACCTTCTTATCGACTATATTTAATAGAAAAGGGGTTCCATTATCAGCAGATAATAGAATCTGCAAATTAGCGATTGGAGTGGTAAATTTGCAAGACTGCGCAAAATGTGATTTATTGCTTTTAGTGTCAATATTTGCTGCTCTTTTAAAGGGAGTGAATGACAAAGTAGAAGTCTTGCGTGGCAAGGTTTACAATTTGAATTTGGCAACTTAAATGTTATAATTGTAAATCCGTATATCTGAGTAGGGCAGCAGTAAATAACAAATAAGTAGACGGTTTTTGTTAAAAGGCCAACACACTCTGGGTAATTATTAATTCCCTTTAAATTTTAAAGGTACACGACCGACATTATTTAAATTAGTTTGCATATGTGAGCGGTATATTTTAAGAATACATTGTATATGAATACTTGTAATACAACATCATAAACTAATATTTTCGGCGACTGTATATATATGCAAAGTGCGAACATAAAATTTGCATACGCTTAATTCCATGAACGATAATGATTGGAGCATCGAATATGATAGTAATTGCGGAAAGATTGCAAAAGATCTTTTTATGGCATATATTGCTGGAGCCCACATACCAATGTCTTATATACCCACTGGATATTAGCGAAGCTGTACAAATACCAAGTTAATTATATTTAGATTAGATACAATTAAAACTCAACTTTGCGAGCTAGAAATGAAGATATAACCGTTCCAGCCAGTATTTTTTACATAGAATTTTTAGCCACTGCCATGGAATTCGAATGTACATCAAAATACTTATTGACGAGTAATAAGGACTTTAAATGGTAATTATGATTTTTTTCTTTATTTATAGCTGTTCCGTTGGCAGATGAGTTAACATTGATAATTTGCTAGGAGTTGAGGACTGGTCTTGAACGAGAAAAACTAATAATTATAGATTATAAAATTATGGGATTTGCTATTGGTTCAATTATTAAAAGCGCAGTATACTTATTTAGTAATCATTATTTAGACAAATATATAAATCATCTTACAACGTCCCAACGTTATAAAAAGTTTTAATTTCTCGTAGAATTTCCATCAAATGAGATATTAAAATGAATTACCAAGAATACATAATATCATATATGGATGGGACCTTTCTTTGGCATGTGTAATCAATTGACTAAACCTAACATCGAGTTTTCGCCAAACTAAGTATCGTAACTTAATGGCGTCATTTATGAAATAGTTAATTCGTATACAATCGCGTATATAATTTTAAATATAACGTCACAGCGCATTTTTCCAATTGTAGCTGGAATATATATTGTTTCGTCATTACTCGGTAGTTAAAGAGTCCGCAATCCTAAAGATTGGTTGGAAACAGCACGCCATGCCGATCTATCCTGAGCTAATCCCTTCATCTCCCTATAGCTATTCATCTCAACGTCTTCAACTATCTGACTCACATACTCCAATCTAGGCCTACCTACCCCTCTCTTTCCCTCCACTCTACCTTCTATGATCAATTGCATAATCCCCCCATGCCTAAGAATATGCCCTACTAATCTGTCTCTCCTACGCTGTAACACTCTCCAGATATTTCTCTTCTCCCCTACTAACTCTAGTACAGCTTCATTTGTTACTTTATCTTCCCAACCAATCCTCATCATCCTCCTATAACACCACATTTCGAATGCTTGTAATCTACGCTTCTCTTCCTTTCCTATAGTCCACGCCTCACACCCGTACAGTGCTACACTCCAAACATATACCTTCAGTAATCTTTTTCTAATACCCAAGTCAATATTTGATCTTAAAATCTGTTCTTTTTCTACGAATGCCTTCCTACCCTGTGCTATCCTACACTTTATATCTACCTTGCTTCGATTATCTTTTGTGATTCTACTGCCTAAATAACAAAAATCTGACACTTCTTCGATTCTATTATCTCCTATTGAGATCCTCATTTTTCTACTGCATTCCTTTTTGTCACACCTCATCACTTTAGTTTTACCTATATTTATTTTCATGTTAAAATCCCTAGTCAATACTGCCTGCATACCATTCAATACCCTTTCTAAATTCTTTTCGCTTTCTTCCAATATAGCTATATCGTCGGCGAATCTCAACATATATATTTTCTCTCCCTGTACATTCACACCTACACTATACTCTTCTTTTACTTTGTTTATTGCATCTTCTATATATAGATTAAATAATAACGGTGAGAGTGTACATCCCTGCCGAACTCCCTTCCCTATTTTTGCTACCTCTTCTTCCCCCTCAATTCTAACTAAGGCAGTTTGGTGTTTATATAAATTAAAAATTATTCTCCTATCCTTATAATCTATACCCGTTTCTTTTAAAATTCTAAACATTATGTCCCAATCTACATTATCAAATGCCTTTTCTAAATCTACAAAAGCTATGCAAGTTACCTTTCCTACCCTCTTTCTTTTTTCTACTACCGTTCTTAGTGCTAAAATCGCCTCCCTCGTCCCTCTGTTTTTCCTAAAACCAAACTGATCTTCTCCTAGCTTTTCCTCTACTTTATTTTCTAAACTCGGTAATGAATGAATAAATTTAAACAGCGACAAATATTATTTCGCTATAATTTGGTAAGTCTCTGTCGGTCAATCAGTTTATATATTAATAATTTGGAGGAAGAGGAAGGCGCAAATACTTGGAAAATATAGAATTGTTAAATCAGTAGTTCTTATCTGTTGTCAACAACATATGACAAATGACATTTTCTAATAAATTGAGATAAATGCAGTAATGGGGAAACTAGATATGCACAAAATGTTGTTGGCAGAAGGATATAACTGTTTTCTTAGACAGTGCCGCACTCTATCCGACATTTTTTCAACTACTTATTAATATTGTTAAAACAGTTGGATGCAGAGAGGTATAAGTCATTTTTTATATCTTGGTGGACCAAATTCATCCTCTACTGCGCATAAGGGTTGAGCTTCCAGTACCATTATTGCCATATATGAATAAAAAAACTTCAGTACAAAGTGCTCAAATTATAAACTGCATAGCAAAATTTATATTGAGAATATTTAATATATACGGCTTCGATTAAAGTCCACTATTTAGTAAAAAGTTTCCAGTTATTCATTATTTGTTTTGATCAATTATGCTAATATAATACTTGTTGACTGTCGATATGACAACATTGCAGTAATTTTGACCACACCCTCAAATGACAAAAATGCAGTGGCGAGCATCTCTTCACGTCTTATGCATATATTAGTCTTAATTTGTAATGCGCAATAGAAGAGGCGGGCCCGCCACTTAAAAAAAAATAGCCTATACAAGTGACTAATAAAATAAAAATGATGATAAAATAAAATAATAAAATGCATAAGTGACACGTAAAATTCATTGAACAACACAATAGATCGTTTCCAAAGTACATGAGCCATTATTCCAGAATTCAAAATCCCAATAAAAAGTACCTTGATCGTAGTTTGACTCTAAAAAAAATTTACCAATTATAGAAAGAACGATGTTTGGATAAAAAACGTGTACCCGTGAAACTCAGTTATTAGATAATGATTTTTAATAGCATATTTAACTTGAGCTTTGACAAGCCATATTCTGACGCATGCACAGTTTGTGATGAATTTGAAAACATAATAAAGCACTCGGATTTAGATGACAAAAATGCAGCTATTTTAAAGAAAGCTGAGACTATCAGAAATGGAATCTGACTATATCAATAAATTTCGTAAATAAAAATCAAATGTAGTTTTTTAACTTTCTTTCAATTAATTTACTTTTTACCAACTCCATTAAAATAAATAATAAATAAATTAAAGTTGATTTAGATTTATGCATGTATACTTTCATAAGCATTTAACTCAAAATACTTTTAAGTAATTTAAGTGAACTAATTTGAATAGGATGACCTGAGTTAGTCAAAAATATGCTCGGCTACAGCACTTTTATCATTTCTATTTAATCTGAAATGAGCTAAATGGTCCTTAAATCTACTTTCAATTGGTCTACTTAATGCTTTAAGTTACGGTATTTGGGTGATATTCTTTACTATTATTTAACACCGTAGTGATAATTTTTTAAATCCTTGTATAATGATTATGAACTAGATGTTCATAATAGTTCATTGAACTAAATGTTCATAGTAGATCTATTTTTACTACTTTGTTCGTCAAATAATCTGGAAGACGGGAGTAAACAATTTTATATACAAAACACAGTAATTGTAAGAAAATTAATTGCTTAATAGACAATAAATTTAGGGAATTCAACATAAACTGAGTCTTGGAAATACTTGTCACATTTGAGTATTATACGCATACATTTATTCTGTAATATCTGTATAATGTAAATTACTTTCATTACTAAAATAAATAATAGAAGGACAATATAGAATATCACCCAAATACCGTAACAAGTATTAAGTAGCTGGATGTACATTTCAAGCGTTATGACCCCATCTTCAGTAGCACAAGATAAAACTAAATAAAATATCTAAAAGATGGGCGCATAGCGCTTGAAATGTACATCTAGCTACTTAATGCTTGTTACGGTATTTGGGTGATATTCTATATTATAACACAACATTGTAATGATAATTTTAAAAATAGAAGGACAGTAAAAGAAATTTGGAGATTGTGGTTTTGTATATAATTAATCTTGAGGCTAAATCTAAATTGTTTGCTCATCTTCTGAAGTAACTGACTTTATTATTTATTTGATTAATAGTTCCCATAATGTGTTCCCTGAAATTTAAATTCTTATCTATAGTTAAATCAATTCTAGCACATATTCTAATGGCGAATTATCAACAATAACAGGTCTTGTGTATCTGAATCATCAATCAATCAATTAAACCATAGTAACAAATAAGAAACAACCAAAGGGATACAACTGCACAATTGGAGGCGAAGGGATACAAGTGAAGACTTACCTTGATTATTATTTTTTTTAAACAGATTTTCTTTTACTTTAATTGCACAAAAGACACTATAATAGACTATAACATACGTATGAAATACAAAAACAATAAAATGACTTAAGGCTAAAACAAAAAAACTTTAACAGTGATTTACTCAGAATTGCAAATACGCCACTTATACCCCTTTGGTTCTAACCCAGTCATATGGCCTGCGCAATATGCCTATTTTGCAAAGAATTCTCCCCAAAAAAAATTCCACTAAAAATGCTTAGAAAGGGGGTAATAAAATAAAAAAATGCTTAGGCCCGTATATATATACTATGGATTTCGTCATATTGTGCAGAGACTTACCCAGAGATCTTCGGTATTGATACTGTTATCAGTGTAATGGACTAGAGCCTTGCCGGACAAGGGCACGGGTTCCCTCAACTTGGAGGCTAACAGCATGCAGGCCGTGCTTAGAAGCTGCAGCTGATTCTTACGGATTCCACAGACGGTGAGGAATCGGTCCATTAGATTCACCGCCAATACGAACACGTCGTCCTGGCACTTTTGGTCCTCGCAAACCTGCAATGTAGCGTATACGTAGTAAGGATTCTACATACACACAAGCATACAAATGCGTTCTGTCAGTTTATTTGTAATATACACGTATTTATTTTTATGATCAAATTTTTTGAATATTTTATGAGCCGCCCTGGTTAAAAGTAAATCCAAATATGCAAGACCGGTAAAATTGTATTATAGATTGTTTCATATATTTCAAGTTTATGCTAAAGGCGTCCAGTATCTGTACATTTAATTGACGATGTGAATAAAGGCATTTCGGAATTTATATAACAGCATCCCAAAAGGCACAATATATACCGGGTGTAGCTTGTTTTTTGGTACATTGGCGTTTTACATGTACAATTTGATCAATGCAATTATTAGCTCTCCTATTTATTTGAAAGTGAATACAAAAGAAAATCAGAATTGAAAATTACATCCGATGGAGGTTTTGTAGCTTCAATAGTTTGCAAGGAAATGAAGACAACTTAAGACATGAAATTTGGAGAGTAGTAGCCTTGATTATTTGAAACAATTGTATAAAACAGAATTATCATCTGATGGCATTAATCAAATTTGACATAACATTGTTTTAGTCACATAAAATAGACGCTTTTTGTGCTTCTTGTAGTGCGCTGTAAACTTAATGATATTAAAATAATATAGAACAATATAAATTACTACAACACAAAAGAAAAAGTGAATTTTGTTAAATGGCATTACGGGGGAAATTCATTGAGGAGTATCCAGGCGATGTTTGTAATGTTATATCATCCTACAAGACAAATACCAACTATGAATTTGATTAGACGAACGTTTTGAAGCAAGTGGATCATTACAAAAATTCTGCAAGTGTCAAAAGAATAGAGAATATGGAAATATCGAGAAGAAGGAAGCCGCAAAAAGGCAAATCGGTGTCAATTTAGGATGCATTTTACAACAGCACAGAAATTTTTAAAGTTAGAACATTTTCGATCATTCAAGTACCAAAGGCATCAAGAATTATTAGCTAGAGATAAAGACAGCAGGTCGCAGTTTTTTGAAACAATAATGGATGTGGAAAAGAATAACAAATATTTTATATCCCGTATACTATTAACCGACGAAAATACATTTAAATTAACTGGTGAATCCAATCAACAAAATGTACCCTACTGGTCATAAGAATTTAATGGTAAGAATTATTTAGTAATTAATTATTAGTTATTTATTGCATTAGCCTTAAAATTAATGTATCTTCGTTATGTTGCTCATTAAATATTAGAAAACACACGTTTTATTCTTTTGTATTTAATCATTTCTTGATAGTATCTAATCTACTGTTCTTAAAGTTCTGTAGGACTAACTACATACTGCAAAAAATTAAATTGTCATCATTGTTAGCGTACTATGATAATTGTCTTTTATGCAATTGTTTCAAATAATCAAGGCTACTAATCAAATCAAAACAAGTAAAAAAACTCCAAATTTTATGTCTTAAGTTGTCTTCATTTCCTTGCAAACCATTGCAGTTACAAAACTGCAATAAAGTCCATCAGATGTAATTTTCAATTCTGATTTTCTTTTGTAATCACATATTTACTCTAAAATAAATAGGTGAGCTAATAATTGCATTGGTCAAATTATCCATGTAAAACGCCAAAATGTAACAAAAAAAAAATCTACACCCGGTATGTGTATAAATGTGTTTATATGCTTCTGAGTGTGTGTAAGAATGTTTAAACTAGCCATCGGCCTTGGAATCTGTGCAGAAGTTAACCCGAAAATAAAATTTCCATTGCCAACGGATTGTTGCGCCATTTCGCAGGTAGTGAGATTGGAGATTGTAAACCAATCGAAACCATCTAAATATGGGTTATGAACCTAACATTAGTTGCAGATATTTTGCTTTTGTAATTATGCATTTGCATTAGCTTATATCCGCCCGCATGTCAATACGCAGTTCTATTTAATCAGTGGCGTAGTTTAGATTGAACATTACCCAAAATATATGCAACAGTAGATTCATTTATCTAACACTACAAGTAATTGCGTGAAAATTTTATAAAAGAAAAATTTGCATTTATTAACGTTTATGTGATTTTTTTTAAATATATACCAGTGGAATGTTCAATCTATGATCTCTGAGGCGCTTTACCAAATAAATTTAGACAACATTTTTACGCAGAAAAAATATATTTCTCCATTCGTTGGGGTGTTAAAAATTCAATTGAATTTTTACTTGAAATCAATAAGTTTTTTTACTGTTGGACCAAATTACTTCTAGTAAAGAAATATAAAGATAAAGTCCAAAAAATAAAATTACCGGATTAATTAATTGTACAAAGAAGCCGTTACAAACTAGCGTATTTTTTTTTTCAACCGCAATATGAACCTTTTCGCAACGTTTTCTCATGTACCTACTAATATCAAGGTTCATTTAAATATTAAATAGACCAAGCGCGTTGAAATACAATAGAAGAATTCGTTTAATCAGCAGGTAAAAAAAAATCGTGACATACATGAACAAGTATGACGTGAACCGTGTAGGAAGCAAATAGATATATTTATCAAAGAGGTGGAATTTTACAATTCAATTACGTGGTAACCATAAATAAAGGATTCATTGACACGCAATTTCCGGTATCCCCCAAAATCGGTACTTATAACTAATAAATTTGCAATTTAATCGAATAGAATTTTCTGGCGACTTATTCAAGGCTACACACGGACATCGACTCTGAGGCCCTCGCGGGAGCGCTCATAGATTACAATATTTATATTTGGGGACAATTTTTGGCCATCATTTACTGATATAACTTGCTCTGCAACATTTGGCTATAAACAGAAAAAAAATGGACGCAAGCCAACGGAACCATTATTCATTGCACGGCCTTTATAAAAATATTGCTTAACATCGATGAAAAACCGAAGAAGATCGCATTCTAACGATATCTTATGTTTGCAGACAATATATGGATTCTAGACTAGTTTATTATGGCACAATTTGCGGACAAATATATAATTTTAAACTCGATTTTTTATATAACGAGGTATTATATATACAAAACCATACCAGTGTATATTTAGTTTTTCTGCCATTTGAAGTTCATCAATATTAGTTCTGCACAAAGGTAATAAAAGTCTACGCTCAGAGTAAAAAGTGTCCGCGAGTGGTGTGTTTATCCATGATAGAACCATTGGTGTAATTTCATTTAAAATGACGTTTTATACAACAAATCAAGAGGATTAGTGTCGCCAGTAAAGCATGAAACTCCTGACAACGTAGTTATACTGAAAAAGAGAATTACTGGAAAATTCATATTAACCGACTCACGCAGTGGCACCAATAGTAGAAAAATCCATTCATGTTCGGTGATATTGTGAAACTTAAAAAACGGCGATGTAACTGAAGAATTCGTACATAATTTTATTTTTTTGCAGTGAATGGACGTACGTCTATCGGTTTATTAATTTATTACAATTTTTGAGGTTTTTTTTTTCAAGTACGTTACTGAAAATAACTTCAACGCGCCTGGTCCATTTTAGTTACAAGGAAAAATGAAAACTTTGGCTGGGGCAACTAATGTTGATTAAATGTTTCCGATGAATCAGTTGATGAGTATCAAACTTTCATTGTTTGTGACAGGAATCTACCTAATTTAACAGATCTCTAGAAAAAAGCGATAAATTGGTTTTCTGAGTAAAGTCTGCACTTTGAATTCATATACAGTGGGTTCGAATCCCCACCAGGGCAGGAAATTTTATTGATAAGACTAATAGAAAACCACCTGCATTTGTAATTCGGATTTCGGTCCTGGAAGTATTTGGATAAAAATTAGATTTGGATTACAAAAGTACTAATGCAAAGTGCTGTTATATTTTAAAGCCCTCAAAACTCGTAGTAATTTATTCACGAATTGTACATCCATAAACAGGTAATGGTTTTTTTCTGACATTGTACATTTCGCTTTATAAATTTATTATTCATGGGGTATTGTGTCGTTACAAAATTAATATTATAAAATGTGGACGGTATTTTTCGAGGAGATTGACCCGTTGTATGGCTGTGCAGCGAACAGTCACATTTAAATTGAATTTAAATGTCTCCCCACTAGACGATACCATTATTGCGCACTATAGATTGAAAAAAAACGAGATGGCATTTAATTTTTTAAAGGGATTGAATGCAACATCAGTAATTCTATATAAAATCTGTAGAAATGTATCAATATCGTATATAGTGTCCACAACTATGCGCTTTAACATATATATACATTTTTCTATATCCGTTTTCAAAAGTTAATCGTGTTAAATTCACACAGTCCTTTATGGGAATATTTTCGGAAAAGTCCTTGGAGGATTGTCAGTTGACAAAATTTCAAATACTAATGTCGGCAAAATGACCTGTATATAATATTTCGTTTTTTATAATAAAAAAAAGCAAATTAATAAATAAAACAAGGAAATAAAAACTATCGATTCATAAGACTTATTAAATCCCTCGAGATTGGAAAACGAATTTACATTATATTAAAAATTTGCTTTTTAGAACTTGAATTTACTAAATGTATACAGTGTCCTCAAATATGCACTTTAACATACAAATACTTTTTATAAATTTTTATATTTCAGTTTTCAAAAGTTAATTAGTTATAATCGTTTTAAATTCGCGCAGTCCTTTATGGGAATATTTTCGGAAAAGTCCTTGGAGGATTGTCAGTTGACAAAATTTCAAATACAAATGTCCTGTATATAATATGTGTACTTTTTCATAAAAATTGCAAATTAATAAATAAATCAAGGAAATAAAAAGTATCGATTCATAAGACTTATTAAAACCCTCGAGATTGGAAAACGAATTTGTATTAAAAATTTGCTTTTTAGAACATGAATTTACTAAATGTATACAGTGTCCTCAAATATGCACTTTAACATACAAATACTTTTTATAAATTTTTATATTTCAGTTTTCATAAGTTAATTAGTTATAATCGTTTTAAATTCGCGCTGTCTTTTATGGGAATATTTTCGGAAAAGTCCTTGGAGGATTGTCAGTTGACAAAATTTCAAATACAAATGTCCTGTATATAATATGTGTACTTTTTCATAAAAATTGCAAATTAATAAATAAATCAAGGAAATAAAAAGTATCGATTCATAAGACTTATTAAAACCCTCGAGATTGGAAAACGAATTTGTATTAAAAATTTGCTTTTTAGAACATGAATTTACTAAACGTATACAGTGTCCTCGAATATGCGCTTTAACATAAATACTTTTTATAAATTTTTATATTTCAGTTTTTAAAAGTTAATTAGTTATAATCGTTTTAAATTCGCGCAGTCTTTTATGGGAATATTTTCGGAAAAGTCCTTGAAGGATTGTCAGTTGACAAAATTTCAAATACAAATGTCCTGTATATAATATGTGTACTTTTTCATACAAATTGCAAATTAATAAATAAATCAAGAAAATAAAAAGTATCGATTCATAAGACTTATTAAAACCCTCGAGATTGGAAAACGAATTTGTATTAAAAATTTGCTTTTTAGAACATGAATTTACTAAATGTATACAGTGTCCTCAAATATGCACTTTAACATACAAATACTTTTTATAAATTTTTATATTTCAGTTTTCATAAGTTAATTAGTTATAATCGTTTTAAATTCGCGCAGTCTTTTATGGGAATATTTTCGGAAAAGTCCTTGGAGGATTGTCAGTTGACAAAATTTCAAATACAAATGTCCTGTATATAATATGTGTACTTTTTCATAAAAATTGCAAATTAATAAATAAATCAAGGAAATAAAAAGTATCGATTCATAAGACTTATTAAAACCGTCGAGATTGGAAAACGAATTTGTATTAAAAAATTGCTTTTTAGAACATGAATTTACTAAATGTATACAGTGTCCTCAAATATGCACTTTAACATACAAATACTTTTTATAAATTTTTATATTTCAGTTTTCATAAGTTAATTAGTTATAATCGTTTTAAATTCACGCAGTCCTTTATGGGAATATTTTCGGAAAAGCCCTTGGAGGATTGTCAGTTGACAAAATTTCAAATACAAATGTCGGCTAAATGACCCTATATATAATATGTGTACTTTTTTATAAAAATTGCAAATTAATAAATAAAACAAGGAAATAAAAAGTATCAATTCATAAGACTTGTTAAAACCCTCGATATTGGAAAACGAATTTATATTAAAAATTTGTTTTTTGGAACTTGAATTTACTAAATGTATACAGTGTCCTCAAATATGCGCTTTAACATATAAATACTTTTTATATTTCGGTTTTTAAAAGTTAATTATTTATTATCGTTTTAAATTCACGCAGTCCTTTATGCGAATATTTTCGGAAAAGTCCTTGGAGGATTGTCAGTTGACAAAATTTGAAATACTGATGTCGGCAAAATGACCTGTATATAATATGTGTACTTGTTTATAAAAATTGGAAATTAAGAAATCAAACAAGGAAATAAAAAGTATCGATTCATAAGACTTGTTAAAACCTTCGAGGTTGGAAAACGAATTTATATTATATTAAAAATTTGCTTTTTAGAACTTGAATTTACTAAATGTATACAGTGTCCTCAAATATGCGCTTTAACATATAAATACTTTTTATAAATTTTTATATTTCAGTTTTTAAAAGTTAATTAGTTATATCGTTTTAAATTCACACAGTCCTTTATGGGAATATTTTCGGAAAAGTCCTTGGAGGATTGTCAATTTACAAAATTTCAAATACTAATGTCGGCAAAATGACCTGTATATAATGTTTACTTATTTATAAAAAATAGCAAATTAATAAATAAAACAAGGAAATAAAAAATATCCTTTCATAAGACTTGTTATAACCTTATTAGAGAACTAATAGGGTTTTAATTATTTTAGAATAAAAAAAGAACTTATTAGATATTAATAACTAAAAGCGAAATCAAAAAAGAAAATCCAAATATCTGGTTGAGGGATAGTAAAATACGCTACTTTAGAATATTTAAAAGAGTGTATGTAGACACATACCGTCTTAATTATAATTATTTATACGGAATGGTAACATGACGATAATGCTTAGTAATGATACTGAGAACGTATTTTTTTAAGTAATAATAGAAATTCGTAAAGATATGTGATTATCAGAAATAAAACCGGTAGAGAAATGCTTAGAAATTATAATAAAAATATACGTTCTAAAGCAGAGCTAAAATAAAAGTTGCTATAATATAAAAATAGTTTTATCGCGAGTTTGATTTTTCGAATATTCGAGAAAGTGAGGGATATAAAAGATACGTGTTATGTGATAAAGTCGAGCATTTATTTGCATTTCAAACGAAATTCCAATAAGTAGTTTCAAGCGCGGCGACAAATGATATTTGAAACTAGAAAATCTGTCCAAGGATTCAGTGGCAGTTTTTCCACGCATCCATGTCATGGTAATGGAAAAGTGTATTTATCCAACAAAATAAATATGATAATATTAATATTGCAGATAGTATCACGTACACTTTGAGGATCGTTATGCGAATCTCCGCGGTCTTACGTCAAGATATACAAGTATCGGATGATAAGACCGGGCAGTCCTCAGCAAAGAAATTCTACGTTTTAATGAGAAATTATGAACAATGGCAGTTTAGTCCGTCCTTTAGTTCTCCTTATTCTACAAGTTGAATATAAAATATCAAATATACGACACTTATTAGCGCAATAATTAAGCAATTAAGTCGAGTAGGTTATTAAATGCACCGGCATTTAAAGCGGTATTTATCTATTTATATGGTATAATGTTGGCAATCTCACTTCTGATTTGTTTATGCTAACAAGAGTTTTTCATGGAAATATAATTGCCATCTAAAAATAGCTTGATACAGAAAATCAACAAATTTAATTTGTCATAAACAGCTAGTATGAATTGGTTTAAATGTCTTCGATATAGCAAATATATTTATTGAAAATTTTAGGTAAATTTAAACCGAACCGAAGCGTTGGTTTGAGTTTTGTACTAACAAAACATTTGTGATAGGGTAGAAAGAAAGAAATCCTTATAAGATTTTTTGATTTATATTGGTTACCGGTTTCGAGAGGTATATCTCATCTTCTATAACTTACTTCTTTCTACCCTATCATAAATATTAACTTACAAAAAGGAATGCAGTAGAAAAATGAGGATCTCAATAGGAGATAATAGAATCGAAGAAGTGTCAGATTTTTGTTATTTAGGCAGTAGAATCACAAAAGATAATCGAAGCAAGGTAGATATAAAGTGTAGGATAGCACAGGGTAGGAAGGCATTCGTAGAAAAGGAACAGATTTTAAGATCAAATATTGACTTGGGTATTAGAAAAAGATTACTGAAGGTATATGTTTGGAGTGTAGCACTGTACGGGTGTGAGGCGTGGACTATAGGAAAGGAAGAGAAGCGTAGATTACAAGCATTCGAAATGTGGTGTTATAGGAGGATGATGAGGATTGGTTGGGAAGATAAAGTAACAAATGAAGCTGTACTAGAGTTAGTAGGGGAGAAGAGAAGTATCTGGAGAGTGTTACAGCGTAGGAGAGACAGATTAGTAGGGCATATTCTTAGGCATGGGGGGATTATGCAATTGATCATAGAAGGTAGAGTGGAGGGAAAGAGAGGGGTAGGTAGGCCTAGATTGGAGTATGTGAGTCAGATAGTTGAAGACGTTGAGATGAATAGCTATATGGAGATGAAGGGATTAGCTCAGGATAGATCGGCATGGCGTGCTGTTTCCAACCAATCTTTAGGATTGCGGACTCTTTAACTATAATAAGGATATTCCAACAAACAAATCATTTGATCCTTGACAAATAAATTTTTGAATTTTGCTTAAAAATCGCGAGGATTACAAAAAGTACTGTTTATCCAAAAATATTGCCTTAATTAAATATTACTGTTAATATTGGCCAACCCTTAAGTTCTTTAACACGATATACAGCGTCTATTAACTATAGCATTTCTTGACATTAAGAAGATATTTTGATTTGTAGACCTTAAATAGTTTTTTTCACAAGAATTAAAAGGTATATATTTTTATGTTCTTCTAGTCTGATAGTTCAACATCGTGTAGTATATCGTGTGGGTATAATCAATTACTCATCTGCAATTGTACTATTGAAATAAATTAATTCAAATACTAATTTTATATTTCTATATAAAATTCCAATCAGCCGTTCTGGTTGAACAGGTTCTACAATCTACCTAAATGTGTGCAACACGAATTAATTGCCATATAAATCTATCATCTCTATCGAACCATTTGTAATATAATGGTAATATTAATTAAGTGCGAATGTTGACATGACAGACTTCAAAAACACGATATGTAATGTGGTGAAAACCTTCGACAAAATGTGGACTTGATAAAAGAAACTATGGTTTTTTTTTCAATGTCAAATTCGATATTTCCACAAATGGAAGAAGCCAGTTAATTACAAAAAAAGGAATTTAAACAGTATCTTATTATTATTACTATTATCAAATTAAAAGAATCTTTAAAAAACGTACGTTATGGTTACAATGCTACTTTTTTTTTTTTTTTTTCAAAAAGTCGCTATGTAAGAATCTAACGAAAACCTTTGATAAAATGTGGACTTGATAAAAAAAATTAAAGGTTTTTTTTCAATGTCAAATTCGATATTTCCACAAATGGAAGAAGCTAGTTAATTACAAAAATAGAAATTTAAATAGTTTCTTATTGTAATTACTGTTATCAAATTAAAAGAATCTTTAGAAAACATACGTTATGGTTACAATGCTACTTTTTTTTTTTTTTTCAAAAAGACGATATGTAAGAATCTAACGAAAACCTTTTACAAAATGTGGTCTCGATAAAAAAAATTATGGTTTTTTTGAATGTCAAATTCGATATTTCCACAAATAGAAGAAGCTAGTTAATTACAAAAAAAAAAATTTAAACAGTATCTTATTGTAATTACTATGAAGTAATTAAAAGAATCTTTAGAAAATATACGTTATACATACATATGCAACTTTATTGTTGGGAATTTTTCACAATTTTAGTCTAATAAAAATAAAAAATACAATAATCAATATGAAAGTTTTCTTAAAAAACAGTAGAAAAGTTATAGATTATATCTTTCGCGTTTAACATTCGTATTGGATAAACCAACTAATAACTAGGGTTATTGTAAATTTTTTATAATTTAATTGGTTCCTTGATCAAAAAATTTAAAAAAAGTATCTCCGCTTATTAAACCGAAGTGTAATTAATTATCGAATCAATTGACCCGACCTGGGAATAACATTAGAAGATATTAATAAATAAAAAAATAGTTATTTACACAAGCATGAAAGTGTGATTTGAACATTCCGAATAAAATCGTTAATACACAAATGTAATTGTAAAATCGTCACTAGGGCGTTAAATAATTGTATATAAAACATCACCCAAAAACCGTAACACAATTTGTGTCACACCCAAAAACCGTAACACAGTTTGTGTTACACCGAAAAACCGTAGCACAATAATTTGCGTTACGATTTTTGGGTGATATTCTATACAATCACAAATGCAAGTTGGTGCGAGACTAAAAATCATATTTAGTCTCTAAAAATGTAATTGTAAAATCGTCACTACGGCGTTAAATAATTGTATATAAAACATCACCCAAAAAACCGTAACACAATTTGTGTCACACCCAAAAACCGTAACACAGTTTGTGTTACACCGAAAAACCGTAGCACAATAATTTGCGTTACGATTTTTGGGTGATATTCTATACAATCACAAATGCAAGTTGGTGCGAGACTAAAAATCATATTTAGTCTCTAAAAATGTAATTGTAAAATCGTCACTACGGCGTTAAATAATTGTATATAAAACATCACCCAAAAAACCGTAACACAATTTGTGTCACACCCAAAAACCGTAACACAGTTTGTGTTACACCGAAAAACCGTAGCACAATAATTTGCGTTACGATTTTTGAGTGATATTCTATACAATCACAAATGCAAGTTGGTGCGAGACTAAAAATCATATTTAGTCTCTAAAAATGTAATTGTAAAATCGTCACTACTGCGTTAAATAATTGTATATAAAACATCACCCAAAAACCGTAACACAATTTGTGTCACACCCAAAAACCGTAACACAGTTTGTGTTACATCGAAAAACCGTAGCGCAATAATTTGCGTTACGATTTTTGAGTGATATTCTATACAATCACAAATGCAAGTTGGTGCGAGACTAAAAATCATATTTAGTCTCTAAAAATGTAATTGTAAAATCGTCACTAGGGCGTTAAATAATTGTATATAAAACATCACCCAAAAACCGTAACACAATTTGTGTCACACCCAAAAACCGTAACACAGTTTGTGTTACATCGAAAAACCGTAGCGCAATAATTTGCGTTACGATTTTTGAGTGATATTCTATACAATCACAAATGCAATTTGGTGCGCGACTAAAAATCATATTTACCTCCCACATCCACTCGGCGACGACTTTCCGCATTTCGGGCCTGACCTCATATTGTACAATAGGAAATTGGACGATGGACAGATTATACTGTTCCTCCGTCTTGAGCAGATTTGCGAGCACACGTTCGTCATTCAGCAGGGTTGGATCGGGATAAGCACGCTTCAATGTCTCTAATACCGGCGTCGTTTCGCAACATAACAAGTTCATATTGCCACCAGCGGGACAGTCTACCACCTTACGCACCCACCCAGCCAACCAAATTATTGTTTATAAGAAAAGTACTCGGTATGTGGGACAATAATAAAGCAAGAACGTGTAATTGCCGGGCTCAGTTAAATGTCTCAGTCAGTTAAAAGGCACACACGGGTCGACTAAGGAGCGGTGCGGCGCGACGGTCTGCTATTGAGCTGGGCATTTAAACTTGAGCTAGTGTGTGTGTGTGTGTGTGTGTGTGTTTGGTTGGTGCAGGCAGCGCTCAGCAGGGAGAGTTGGTGTTCTTGTTGGTGTCGCGCCAGCTGATGACTGACTGATTCACTAGGCCTCGTCACGCACACACACGCACACACACACATGCGATGTGAATGTAAACACCGCCAAGCTGATCGATCAGCTGAGCGGTTCGATTCATCGGCGCACACCACATACCATAAAATAGCCGCACCACGAGCAAAGCTGCTGGCTGCAGCGGTGCTTCGTGTAGTTTCGTGGCGCATATGTGGCGGAGTTGTTGGTTCATTTCATCCGTTCCACTACCATTGCGTAGTCCTTGTTGGGCCGAAGAAGGCGGAAGAAGTGGAGAACATTTTTTCCGCCGGTTGGTGGAGTGGTTGGGGTAGTTCTTGCGCTTCAGTGCGGGTCTTACTCTCAAAGAGATCAGAATTTTATATATGTCCAATCTGGTTGAAATAGGCTTTTTTATATAAGCGTTTTAACTAGTACTTTTTCAAGAAAATTAAAATGTTTTATTAAAAATGAAGGAAAATATTTCGTTGATGATATTATATATATATATAAGTTCTCGATGAGTTGTTATACTTTGTAAAATCGTCACTACGGCGTCGTTAAATAATTTCACCCAAAAACCGTAACACAAATTAGCTATATGCGTATTTCGGTGGCTATGCCTATACCAATACAAGTATATAATTGTATAGCGATCCCGGTGAGTGGCAGAGGTATCTTTATTTGTTCTATTGTTGTGCTACTGAAGATGGTGGCATGGCCTCCGAAATGCGCATCTAGCTACTTAATGCTTTGTGTTACGGTTTTTTTGTGATGTTTTATACAATATATTATACTGGTAATAGTGTACTAATAATTATTAAATATCTTGTTCTAGTTGTCCTAAAGTATATAACACGTAGACCAATTGAAACAAGATTTAAGCAGCATTTAGCTTTAAAGCGACTTGTTTATTTAATAGTATATGAATCACGATTCGTGACAGAGGTATTTTATTTAGTTTTTATCTTGTGCTAGTGAAGATGGGGGCGTAGCCTTCGAAATGCGCATCTAGCTACTTAATGTTTCAAGTTACGGTATATTGGGCGATCTTCTATACAATTATTTAGCACTGTAGTGATAATTTTTAAAATTATACTCGTAACTTAATTTTAATTTTCTGTAAATAAGCGAGCACAAAAGTATACGTCAAGATGCGCCAATTTTAATTGAATATGATCGATTTCGATAGCGTGCATATCCAGGGGTTTGGAATGTGAGGTTTCTTCCAAATATAATTTTAAAATTTAAGTATTTCAAAATTTGTTAATAGTAGTTTAGTTATATATATATTTATATGCCGCACATTCTCATATTATAATTTTATTTTTATACATAATATAATATTACTAAATAATTAGAATATTTAAATCTATAGGTACGACAGTCCTAGAAACAGTATATTTTAAATAAAAATCTATTCTAACTTTAATGGACAAAAAAGATTAATATAAAGTCTTTTTCTTTTTGTTCTTCTGTAACCTCTTTACCTTCAAACTTGTTGGATAAAAAATTGATACTCCACCTCTTCTTCATCCTCTTCTTACATTGTGATATGCATTGAATTGTGGTGTGTTTATATATTTCAATTCTTCTTGGAGTCGTGTTTCTGAAATTATAATAGTATCTGTATTTTCTAGTTTTACTATTATTTGAATTATAGCATTGCAATTCAAACATAAAGATCTTTAACATGTGCCGCAGGTAAATTTTTTAAAAAACTATTTCAAGTATAAACAGTTCTTTATTATATACATAGTAGGCACTTTTGCTAACTCGACGTGTGTAGTATAATATTTAAAATTCCTAAAAAAAAATTTCACCGCGTAATTTGGTGAAAAAAGTAATTTTCCAAACTATTCAATTGGCATTTAATATCCCCCACCCATGATGATTGCGATGCAGATTGATATTTTCAACAATAATATTTAAAAAAGTTGATGTGTTTATGGCTTACTTGGTGATATTCCATTGTAAATTAAATACGGGAGGAATTAAAACTATGTTTCTAAATCACAATAGGAAATATAAATTTAATATTGCGACATGTTTCGACGTTTACGACTTTATCAAATATTGTAAACATTTACGTGATTTTAAATCCAAGAATTTTTTTTTCAACTTTCGCGGAACATGTTAATCTGTGTAATGGAACTTCCCACATATTCATAGTTTATCTATTCACTGCTAAGAGTAATAAATTGAATTCTCTCGAAACTTTAAAAATACATAAAGCTATCTAAAATCCCAATCGCAACATCATTAACTACCAGTTAGACTTAATACATTGTAAATTATTTTACATACTGTAATATTTTTCTGTATATATTCTTGTAGTTTCTTCTTATAATGTTCAGTTGATAATGGACGATAGTCGGAAACATGTCTTTGTAATATATAAATTTTATAAATAAATTTATATTTCCTATTGTGATATAAAAACATAGTTTTAATTCCTGCCGTATTTAATAATATTTTATATCATCTCTCAAAGTGGTGGTTTAAACTAAGCCCTTTTTAAATACGCCTCTGGTCGGTTCATTAAATCGGACTTATACATACCTAGGTGCAGAACCGAAACGTGCAATTTCAAAAATGATGTGTAACCAAAATTTCCTTGTGTTTATGATTATAATAATATGATGAAGTTTTCGGACATTTTAAATGAGTACAGAAATTTACGGATAATTTTATAACCGAGTAGAAAGTTTTTCTTTTTAGTTCCGATACTAGAGAAAAATTAAATAACTTTGCAAACAACAATGTTATAATGCTTAAGATTGAAATTTTTATGTTCAAATAATTTTACATTCAAAATTCTCAATTCCATAATGAACTAAATAAATTATATGAAAGTTCCATTTTATTTCCTGTAGTGTAGGGGTGAAAATGTATAAAGAATTTTCTATTGCTTCTGTAATAGTGTGCCATGTTGAAAAATTGTTAAAAATTGGCTGAACATTTGCTTTTAATCATTCATTCTACTATTTATTATTGTATTTCCTTTGCATTCCCAAAGGTATTAGATAACATGAGCATGCTGACTAATGGCTCAACTTATATTAAAGGGAAATTCGTGGAATTCGCGAGATCTTCGATAGAAATGGACGCAAAACATAATTTCTGAATCAGTAGTTTTTTATATATCAGAAATAATTTCTGATATTATAATAGAACATGTGATTATATTGTTAAAATGAATTGTTAAAAATTTCGTTAAAAATTTAAGTAATTTACAAAAGATGACAATGACAGAGTTGCACTTGTATGGAAAATGGGTCTAAATGTATTTAACTTCCCTCTTAGTTAACAATATTGCGAAATTGCTCGTAATGTTATATTTGAAAATTGGAGTCACACTAATCATTCCGACAAAAATATATTGATAATATATTATTAACCGTTAAAATAATAACATCCTGGAACAGAAATTGCAATGTCGTATGCTCATAGTTGCAAGTTATTTTGTTCCATTGCAAAAATTCGTGGAAATAATTGCTCATTTGCTAATAATTGCATTAGCAACTGATTCTATGGCGCCTAGATTAGCATTCAGTCATAATGAAACCACAGAGCATAAAATATATGTAACCTGTCTGCATGTAGCATTTATTTGAATGATTAAGAAATCTTCGAGAGAAAATTCACACCAAAAATTATAAATTCTTTTGTGGATAGCATGCAGGAAATACAATATGTAACCGTAAAAAATATATATATAATAATACCTGCACCGTTTGCAATAATATATTGATTTCGAATGGTTTTTGGAGAAGAATTCGGAACTGGAGTTGAAACGGAGTTCTTAGCAATTGTTTTCTAGGGTTGCCGAGATGGATGGAAAAAAGCAGTGGCGGCTCTTGACATTTCAATTGAGGGGGGCGCATTTCTTAAAAAATAACATAATAATAAGAAATCCTACCTAAAATTAATACAAAATGATTAAATTCAATCATTTCTTGAAGTGGTATTCCGCTCTTCTATCTTTCATTGATATAAACGCTGCTTGCACAAGTTTGTGATCAATTTAAATGAGTCAATGACCTACCTAATTCTTTAATTTTTACTTTGTCCTCAAGAGAAAGTCTACAAAACTCTATTTTCAATAAAGAACTAACACTATTCATTTTTATTAAATATATTCTTGGAAAAACACGTGGCAAAATCGTATATACGTAACTGTCTTATCTGGCTATTCTATATAAAATTTCCTGTATACTAGACTAGGCTTCTCTGTTGGGACGCTAAAGAATCGCGGCACGGAATAGCTTAAACCAACGATATATTCTTGGCAGCGTGACAGCTATTTTGTTTGCTGTGCATACGATATGCGAACCAAAGAAACAGATGATATACTGCATACAATCGCTCTCACTCTACCGCTTGCAACAGATAGGATGAGTGCATATGCACTTAACTCATACTTGCTCGCCGCCACACCGTGTTGTGTTGAGTGCTATCGCAACGCAAGCTTTATCTTTTAGGAATGCCTAGTTAAAATATCACAATACAATTATATATACATCGTTTTTTTGAAAGTGGCGGACCACTACTGCGCATAAGGGCTGCACTTATATACATCACTATATACTTATACACACAAGGTACTCAGGCACACCTAGTTTTCTATTGACAATACACAAGCGTACCAACAGCACAGCATTTCTCAATACAGGTAAGAGACATTTTATTTTATATTGTCATCGATATTGTCATATAAGTCATCGATATTGAGAAGAATAAGTTCGATTCTGAAATACGGGTTGATAGCTTTACTGACGATTTAATAATAAATATTAATGGAGACACCGATAGTGAAAGCGACGACTTTGATTCAGATTTTTAAATGTGAAAAATATTTTGTAAATAGTTTTATTTTGAGTAATTAGTTGATCAAATCAAAATTACTTCATTGAAAATATTTTAGAAATCAGGTCAAAAATACTTATTTTTATACTTTATATTACAGTTTTACCATTTTTTTGGGATATTTGAATTTTATATATTATCAAACGTTTTACAATATATTGACCGAAGAGAGTTTTATATAATGGCGTATTTTCCATTATTATAATGATGCTACCTATAAGTTCAGGTTTTTTTTTAAAGTTATTATATTATTGTTATTTTTGTACATTTTAGCCTCTAGGAAGATTTCAAATAAAAATCGAAACGTTGGCAAAAACTGATATAGTGTTTGTTTCATTTGTGTCCGCTTCACGTTATTCATTATTAAATAAAATATTTTTTAAATAATATTAGTGGTACTTGTCATAAATGTACAAAAAAAATGTATTGCACTGGAATATTCAATGTGCCGTACGACTGACGCCATACTGTTTTGAATAGCACTGCTCTGTACTGTATTGGTCAAGCCATTATACAGGTCTTGATTTATGATGCGTGAACTTCTGTCAGATTCTGCCACTTTCAATAAAACGGTGTATATCTACGTTGATGCGGTCAATGTTCAGGGGGGGGCGCGCAGCCGTGCGGCCTCGAAAGAAACCGCCACGGAAAAAAAGGCAATTTTACTATTCTCCTTGGTCTGCATTTTTAGCCAAGTCAATTTGAATTTGAATTTGAATTTTTATCGGTGTATTTCTGATTAGATTACACATATAGGTGATATACAATTAATTCTTATAAAATATAACAGTACACAATATACAAGTAATTCGTTACAACATATATGGCATAATATACATTGGTCACATGTTAAAATTTGTTTTAACATCACTGTTGGACAACTAATCTTCAAGGAACTCTTTAAATAAGTAATAACTCTTATACGAAGGGATTTTTTTTACTTCCACTTTAAACTTTTCCTGGTCTAAATCTTTGTGAAGTTCTGGTAATTTATTTATAAACAAGGGTCCGTTGTAATCAATACCACTTCTCGCTTTTTTTATCCTGTGATTGTTAATTCTTATTGGATAATTATTTCGCGTTTTATGGTTATGGATATCATTATTACATATATAATTTTCAAAATTTGCTTTAACGTATACTAAACATTGAAATATGGGACCATTAGTATTCTCATATTAGTGTATGCATACAATAGCTACATAGAGAGACGAAAAGAAGTAAATTTATCAATTTATCGTCCTGCATATTTGGCCACTCATGCGCACTCTTCGTTTCTAAATTAATTTATTTTATTGATTTATTTAATTCATATATAGTTAGTTAAAGAGTCCGCAATCCTAAAGATTGGTTGGAAACAGCACGCCATGCCGATCTATCCTGAGCTAATCCCTTCATCTCCCTATAGCTATTCATCTCAACGTCTTCAACTATCTGACTCACATACTCCAATCTAGGCCTACCTACCCCTCTCTTTCCCTCCACTCTACCTGCTATGATCAATTGCATAATCCCCCCCATGCCTGAGAATATGCCCTACTAATCTGTCTCTCCTACGCTGTAATACTCTCCAAATACTTCTCTTCTCCCCTACTAACTCTAGTACAGCTTCATTTGTTACTTTATCTTCCCAACCAATCCTCATCATCCTCCTATAACACCACATTTCGAATGCTTGTAATCTACGCTTCTCTTCCTTTCCTATAGTCCACGCCTCACACCCGTACAGTGCTACACTCCAAACATATACCTTCAGTAATCTTTTTCTAATACCCAAGTCAATATTTGATCTTAAAATCTGTTCCTTTTCTACGAATGCCTTCCTACCCTGTGCTATCCTACACTTTATATCTACCTTGCTTTGATTATCTTTTGTGATTCTACTGCCTAAATAACAAAAATCTGACACTTCTTCGATTCTATTATCTCCTATTGTGATCCTCATTTTTCTACTGCATTCCTTTTTGTCACACCTCATCACTTTAGTTTTACCTATATTTATTTTCATGTTAAAATCCCTAGTCAATACTGCCTGCATACCATTCAATACCCTTTCTAAATTCTTTTCGCTTTCTTCCAATATAGCTATATCGTCGGCGAATCTCAACATATATATTTTCTCTCCCTGTACATTCACACCTACACTATACTCTTCTTTTACTTTGTTTATTGCATCTTCTATATATAGATTAAATAATAACGGTGAGAGTGTACATCCCTGCCGAACTCCCTTCCCTATTTTTGCTACCTCTTCTTCCCCCTCAATTCTAACTAAGGCAGTTTGGTGTTTATATAAATTTAAAAAATTCATATATAAAGAAAACAAAAATTAACCAATGATTTCGATCAAATGTAATGGTTAAATGCAACCGCACACAGTCGGGATGAAAAATAAGAATAACGATTCGTGTTCAACTTCAACTAAAGCGGATCTTTCAAAAGATCCTCTTCCAAAATTCAATTCTACAGGTTAAAATAATCTCTAACAAAATTTATATTATAGTAGGGAAGAGAAATAAAGTTATAATATTTTATTAGTGTAGAATATCACCCAAATACCGTAACTCAAAGCATTAAGTAGCTAGATGCGCATTTCGAAAACTATGCTCCCATCTTCAGTAGCACAAGATAAAAAACGAAATAAACTACCTCCGTCACGAACCGTGATTAATATACTATTAAATAAATAAGTCAACATGATAGAAGTATTTCAAATATAACAATATAAATTAAGTAACTATCTTACAGATTTATCTTAATTCTATTTCTATTCCCTAATATGGAATATCACAACATAACGGCAAAATCTATAATCAACTTACATCTTAATTGTTTGAAACATTTTAAGATAAGCCGACTAATTTTTTGGTGTTTTGCTAAAGAAGTGATGAGGTATTAAAAAGAATTCATGTCGAATGCGTGCTGATTACTTATCGACAAAAGGGTCTATAACTTGAAAATGGTTAAAATTAACAGAAATCGACAAAGGGGACTATAACTTGAAAATGGTTAAAATTAACAGAAATGTCAACGGTTATTTTGAACGAATGGATGGTTTTTTTTAATAAAAGCTGTGTGGTGATCACAGCGTCATTTTATATGTCGTCGTAATACTTCAATACTTGCAAATTGTAGTTATAGTCGGAAGAGACTATATGAGAGATGAGATGAGAATGATGGTTTATTCACAGGATCGGTCGGTTCTCTTTGGGTATTAGAGAACGTTTTATTATCAGCCATACAGCCATTTCCCATGCGATTATATATGCACTTATATTATTTATAGTTCAGTATGTCAAACACATCTGGATGACTTTTTATAATGATATACAGAATGAAAACGAAGGAATTTACCACAAATAGACTAATAAATAGATATTATGTACAGGATATTTCCTATCTATAAACTTATTCTTAGTACTACGTGTATGGATTAATTAAATTGTGCTATAGGATGAAATTTTTATTAAATAATCGTTGATGGATTATTTTTGTCTTTGGTGCAAATTGAATCTAAAACATTGCGTAAATTAACAACTTTTGACGACAAGTATGTCGAGTATCGATTTTATTAAACGGTCTTAGTTCTTATATATACAGCACACCATCAAAAAATAAAAATTTATACAAAAATGGTTTTTCTGTAGCTATGAGGTTTGATGGTAAGATATAAATTTACAATTTAAGTTAGAATTAACTTAAATAAACCCGAGGCAAAATGTAATCAATATTAAACTTTAAAAATGCAATATGCCAGGCAACAATATCCATATATTTAAAATACATAATTTTTTTATCTTTCGGGTTCTAAAAGACCGTTTTTTTAACGATTCTTGCGACAATCGAATATTCTTTTCTATTTAAAAAAATACCAATTCAAATTTCTTGCATTCAACTTCAAATATACCAATTCTATAATTTACCAACTCTAAATATTTTGTGAAAAGTATCGCGTAGATTTGCCAATGTCTCTAATAAATCGGCCCTGTATTGATAAATTAGATTCCACCCTGTATATATTCGTGTAGATCGTCGCAATGGCTTTGAAACAATATATAGGGCAGAATCTGCCCGCAATCAGAGACATGAAACAAGTTGGTGAATGGAACTGTTAATGTGGAATTGCTGAAGCAATTCTACAAGAAAAATAAGGGGTTGTTACGCTTCTGTCAATTACCGGGTTAATTAAAAGCAATTTATCTGCATTTATGGCGGCGTAGAATAAATAAAATGTACATATTGTTGTGAATGGCATCCCATATGTGCCTGTCGTATTTAGACGCATTTTTAGGGATTTCTGAAATATGATTCACAAATTCACAGATAGAGTATTGTTGTTTGTGGGAGTGCTAATCTCTCGAAAGTGATCTTTGATAAGTGATTATTTTTTTTAGTTGTAGTGTTTTAAAATAATTCCAGTATAAATTTTCTTTAAGCGACATTAATGTATTATTAGTTGACAGTTTTAGTCTTTTTGGAAGACTATGTCTTTTTGAACTGCGCATATAATATAATAATGTAAATTCTGAATTATTGATTTCAGATATTATTTCGAATGATTATATAAATCGAAGTATCTATTTCACAATCGATTTTTTAAAGGAACCTATAAAGTATTAGACTATATTTAAAATCAGTTATTATAAATTTTAGTAAGTTTATTTTGTAGAACTACCTTAAAACGTAGTGTTTATATTAGTAGTCAGTAGTTCTTATGATGGTAAATTCCTATAAATATGGGGTCAGGTAGAAGAAACCGAAAATGTGTATGGTCAAATTCCTACTAACGCCTGTTGTCCATCGCCTTCCTCTTGCACGAAGCACTTATTTCTTGCACATGTAACTTTGTTTCCGCGGGGTGATCATGCATTAAAATGCAGGCTTCTGCATTCTGAATTTCTGTACTTTCACCAACTAGATCATCTGGGTCATTGTTAATTGGGTAATTGTCACGATCGTTAAATATATGGGAACCTATATCTATGTCTTCTTCTTCAATGTTTGATTTCAACTGGAAATATTATGGGAAACATTGTAGGAATTTACATGTGCCTTTGTAGGAATTTGACCATCATTAACTCGACTACCTGAAAATTATAGGAATATATATACACCCCTTATGAGTTATCAACATTGCAGCGTGTTCAATACTTTGGCGAGAAGCAGAGGTGGCTCCTTATGCAGGCCGCAGGACCTCCTGAATATTGAGCGCATCACCGTAGATATATAATTGCATTGCGATATTTTATCTCTGCATTATTTTTCCTAAAAGATAAAGCTTGCGCCGCGAATATACCTAACACTCATGACTCACACGATATGGCAGCTAGCAAGTACCAGTCAAATGCATATGCCCTATCTGTTGGACGCGCTAGAGTTAGAGCGACGGTATGCAATATAGCTATATAGCTATACTGCATATACTTGGCAATATAGGTATATCGTTAATATGTAGTACAAATTTGAGCGCCACCCAGCCACACAGCACAGGTTAAATGCATATGCACTCATCTCACTCTATTGCAAGCAATAGGTGAGAGCGACCGTATGCAGTATGTCTTCTCTATTTCTTCGGTCCGCTTGTACTATATAACGACTAGTGTACAACATTCCAGCGGCTTTGGATGAGTCATAGCAACGTGACGTCACGCTGCTTGTACAGCGAGAATATATATCGTTGTTTATGCTATTCTGGGCTACGATTCTTTAGCGTTCTAACAGAGAAGCCTAGTAAACAGTAAAATTGATATAGATATAGTTGCATTGTTCTGTGAGTTACGTATGTACGATTTTGCCACGTGTTTCTCCAGGAATATATTTAATAGAAATAATTTAATAAAAATGAATAGTGTTAGTTCTTTATTGAAAATAGAGTTTTGTAGACTTTCTCTTGAAGACAAAGTGAAAATTAAAGAATTGCCTGATTTAAATGTATCGCAAACTTGTGCAATGAGTGCTCAAAACCGAACATTTACGCGTCGGCGTTTCACAAGAGACATTTACAAAAATATATATAACACAGATGAAGGACAAATTCTCATATCGTGACCATCTACAAGCCGCTGAGTTATTTAACACGAAATCGATGCCAACATTTTCTAAACAATTTCCAGTGGACCTTTTGGAAACCGTGTGTCATGCATATCCATTTTTTAATAAAACCAGATTAAAAACAGAATTAGAAGTCATTTACTTGCGTCCGGATTTTTATCAAATAATTGGAGCCACAAATTTTCTTTCGTTATTGCTACAAAATAATCTCAGTGAAACTCTCCCGGAAACTATAAAAATACTTAAAATTATTTTAACAACCCCGATGACCACTGCTGAATCAGAGCGTTATTTTTCAACACTTAAAAGAATCAAGACTTTTCTGCGAAATGCTATGGGTAATGATCGTTTAAACGCGTTGGCGATGATGTGTATTAATAAAAATGTGGTGCGAGATATTTACAATTTTAACGAAAAAGCTTTGGAAAAGTTTATATCAATGAAAAATAGAAGCGTGGAATTCACTTTCAAGAAATGATTGAATTTAATCATTTTGCATCCATTTTAGGTAAGATTTCTCACTATTATTTTATTTTTGAAGAAATGCCCCCCCCCCCCCAGATTGACATGGCACGAGCCGCCACTGGCGAGAAGTCACATAGAAAAAGGATTCCATTAAATTCGCATATTGCCTTGACCATATATATATATTTGATCCATCGTGCCAATAGTGTAACAAATTAAAAATTCTGTTTCTCGATAAAACAAACTGTATTATGCAATTGGAATTGAAGTTCCGTCTACAAATATGTACAAAGCGTCCATGTAAGAATATAATACCTATGCGTTGCGGAGGTTTTATTGTATTGATATCGTTCTTTGTGGGACGATCATATCGATGGGAGATGGAATTATATTATAAAAAGTCATTAGTCATGACGAGATGCTTGAATCAGGCATATAGACTAGAAACTACCACCAACGAATAATCGAATAAGTTATTGGAGACCTAACACAGGGAGAACGCTGTGCTGAAGACTATTTTCGCTCGAGACTTGTTGTTTCCCATCACCTTATAAAAGCAGTTACAAAATATACAGGGTAAGCTATGTCTAACCAAATTAATTTATACATGTATACCTTGTAGTATAGAATATCACCCAAATATCGTAACTCAGAGTAGCTAGATGTACATTTCAAGCGCTATGCGCCCATCTTCAGTAGCACAAGATAAAAACTAAATAAAATACCTCTGTCACGAATCGTGATTGATATACTATTAAATAAATAAGTCAATATGACGGAAGTATTTCAAAAATGGCATATAATATGACCTATACATGAAATAATAAATGGTACAACGAAGGTACATTAAAAAACTTTTTAATGTACCTTCGTTTAATAATAAATTTAAAAAATCTTCTTAAAATTTGATCGAATTATATATTCAAATTGTTGGTATAAAAGCATTAAGCATTAAGCACATAAAAATAAAATTACAAAAGTTGAACATATGGACGAAAGTGGGCTACTTTGAGTTACCATTTTTCGATAAACCAGGCACAAGAGCAAAAACAGTTTGATTTATTTTGTTCCGTGAAATTCAACATTAAACGAAGGTCCATAAATCCAAAAACACCTCTCTTTTAAGAAAACGAACAACCATGGACAATTCAGAATAATGATAATTACTATAATAATAATAATAATATTTTTTTGATGAGACACGTCATTTTTCAAACCATAAAAGTGCAGTTTAAAATAATTTCAGATTTGGGGATTTTCTTTACAGCTCTTTTATCCATCGTTTTTTCTTTATTACGAACACAATTTTGACTACGAACATGCTCTATGATTCCTGAACAAATTCTAACTCGTCTTCATCTGTCACTCTATTCACCCACTCAATCCTCATCATCTTGCTATACCACCACAATTAATTACCTTTTTAAACGTTTATTTCTCTTTGCTGTTGTACACGCCTGGCAGCAATCAATCTTCTGCGCATAAAAGTATTGATCATTGTTTCATTTGTACCCTGTATATCTATCTATAAACACTTATTCATTATCTTATAAGTGTTTCTATAGTAGGGGTTGGTAATTATATGGAATGTGTACCCTTCGGCTGCTGCGGTCGCGGCGAAAGGAATAAATTATTGAACTTATCGACGATATGGACAGAATCGTGCTATATACTCCCATTATATAAACTTAATCTAAATCAGATTAAGCGGAATTGATCAAATAAAATGTGGATTATAAAATATCATTAATAAAGATATTTCTATTTCGGCTTCTTTGTGTGCTAGTTAATCAAATCTGTTTTAAAGATTATTTTATTATGTTGGTTCACAATATAGTATATGTAAACAAATACGAACTGTCAAAATTTCAAAGCTCATCTAAAGAATATTTTCGTCACATTCTTATTTTATGAAAAGTAAAAATAAACGAATAAAACAACCAAATGACCAAAATTCTGTCTATACAATTAGTTGTTTTATAAAGCATATTTAATAAAAAAAATCTCATTTTCCAGATTGGTCTGGTGTGATAAAAAGTTGCCTTTGAAACCTGTTTTTTATACAACTCTAAAATATAGTTTACATTTTTCCAAACATTTTTTTTTTCTGCTCTAACAGAAGAACAAGTAGTCTAATAACTATATAATTTCTTTCATGAGGAAATTTTAGATTCATGTTTACTTAAATGATTTATCCGGATCTTTACTATAATGTATGATGGAAGTCGTTCGATGGCTTTCAAATGCTTTATTCTATTAAAGGCTAAAAAATCGAATTGCAACAGTTTATCAAATATCGTTGAATGAAATATAACTTTAGTTGGTTTAATTATTTGAGCTGATGTAAGAAAATATATAGTGTATAAAATAATAGTATAGAATATCACTCAAATACAGCAACTTAAAGCATTAAGTAGCTAGATGTACATGTCGAAGCCTATGCCCCCATCTTCAGTCTTAGCTAAATGAAGTAAATCTCTTGTCCACTCAACGCAACTAAATGAAAATTTGGCGTTATACTATATATAAATATGTGTGCAAGTTTTAGGGACAAGAAAATATTTAGTAAAATTATATTTAAAAAAGGAATTTACTTCCGACCTTTCGCAATTATTAATTGGCTTTTTCCAGTGAAATTGAGACGAATATTATTAAAAAAAGAAATTCTACAAACAATTTGCTACATATAAACAAATATTAAATATTTTAAAACATCCACCTTTCCAGGCAGCTTGTAGGAGAGGAGATTATAGAAATAGTTGTTCTCTGCAGAACTTACCTACCTGTACGTTACCTTGTTTCGTTGGCCAGGCCTCGTTCACTCCTTGCATAGGGCTTCCTAGAATCAGATTACCATTGATAGGCAATTGCTCGTTATGGTAGACGTTTAAATCTGTAGCTGGACCTCTCATCTTAGATGCTCAATTCGAATACCTACACGTATTACTTTTACAATAGGAATTTGTTCATAAAATTAACTTAACACATTCGATTCTGCAGTTGTGGTAAATTCTCCGGATGGACAGGTATATTCTAAAAATTGTACAAACAGTTTTTCAAACTTTTCTTTGTTTCTTTTCGACTACAGTATGTCATATTTCATTGCACGATGATTTTATTATTTTATTATTATATATTTATATTTTTATTCATAATCCTTCAGTAATACATCAAGTCTAATTTTAGCTTACTAACCGACTTAAAATATTTTTTTACCACATATCGGTTAATCCAAAAAATACTCTTTGATCCAAACAGTTATTTTATGCCAAAAAAATCGGCGCTTAATAGTTTAATAAACATAATAGAATATCACTTCCTATTAAGATTTACCGAAACATGAATGTAAAGTTATTTTTATTTTATTTGTTTATTTATTTTTGGTTATTTTAGATTTCACAAACCAATATTTTTTGCTGTTACTTGTTAGTTTCGTTAATTGTTAATTTGTATTGTTTCAAAAAATTTATAGGTCATATTATATGCCATTTTTGAAGTACTTCTGTCATGTTGACTTATTTATTTAATTGTATATCAATCACGATTCGTGACAGAGGTATTATATTTAGTTTTATCTTGTGCTACTGAAGATGGGGGTATAGTCTTCGAAATGTACATCTAGCTACTTAATGCTTGTTACGGTATTTGGGTGATATTCTATATTATTGATGTAAAGATTCAAATAGATTTACTTGTTTATTTATTATAGATTACAACTAAATTATTGTTATTAAAATAGTTTACTTACCACCATAGAAATATTCATATTCAGCGTAATTATAAGCTATATTTTCTATTTCTATCTTACTAGCTCCACCATTTCTATAAAGCCTGCTTAAAAGTGTGCAAGATTTAAAATTTAAAATTTAAAATTAAATTTAAAACTGATTTAAATTTTTAAATACTTTACTGAATTTGCGATTTTTCACGTCCGAAATTTAAAGCAACAGCAAAGAAGGTTTTGAAGAAATGCTTAAAGAAATGGTTTACATTTATGATTACCTCTTAAGAATGTAGCTTCTCACACGTTTAGAAATGAGTTAAATCTATTAATATAAAGTATATATAGGACAAACACGTAGACCCATTTAAATTAGATTTAAGAATCATTTAACTCATTTCAGATTAAATAGAAAACATAAAAGTGCTGTACCCGAGCATATTTTTTACTAACTCAGGTCATTCTATTAAAATTTGTTCGGTACGGTATTTGTGTGATATTCTATACTAATAAGTCAGACTAATTTTGTCATTTTAAATTTTAATCAATATAAAAAAAATTGTTAGACCTGGGTCTACCTACATCTGAATCCGTATCGTAAATTTACTTTCAGCTCACATTATGTCAGTAGCTGAAATTTGTAGTCAACAAATTAGAATGTAGGGATGATTTATTACAATGATGGTTTGAGCAATTTCATATATTTTATTGCAGATATGGCTGGAATAAAAAAATCTGTTAATATATAAAGGTAAGCAGTTTTATGCTTTCTTGATTGACCAATATTAAATTTGTTCTCTTCATCTATCAGTATTTGTAAAATCCGAATAAGATGAGTTGTGCCCTGCCATCGCGAAATTATTAAACAACGCAAAAACAATTTAAAAATTAAAATTCATATGCCTTAAGGTATTTGAATCCAACCCTATGAAGTTTTTATTAAAATTTACTAAGCACGTGTCAGGAACAATATAAAGATTTGTATTGTTCATTAAACTAGTTTTGCTCACTCTAGAATCCGTTCTGACTATTGCAATATATTTTATTCGTTTAAAAGTAAAATTTCAGCATCACTAATTTTTCCTAGTCTTGAGCATTTGGTTTCAAGAATTGTCCGAATTCGGAGTATGTATTAGATTAACCTATATATTATTTTAGTACACAGTAAGATCATTCATTCTTGTTAACCTCAACGAAAGCTTAGTAAAATAATTATTTTCTTAGTAAACAAATTTCGTATCTTTAAATATATTTAAACGTAATCTTCGTTGTGCATCAAAACTATAATAAATTTCCGTTTCATGTGAAACCTTAACAAACCAAACCGTCCATCTGGGCGGTTCGTGAACTTGCTAAGATCTCATCGTGATAAGTAACTTGAGCGAATTGCTGAGTACATTCATTAATGAGTCAAATAAGATAAAAGTGATAAAAGTAGCGCCGTATGGAATTTCTGCCTAAGCAGCAGCAGTGGGAATATAACATTCATTTGGATTTCTCAGGTATGATATACAAGACCTGAGACTATGCAAATTCATTCAACTATTTCACATTTCTATACTATCTATTTACGTTTGTGCAAATCAGCTGATACAACACTAGAACGTAAAGTATTTTTCGAACAATTTGCCATTTTTTATTCTGATTTATCTAGCAAAAATATCAAGGTAGTATTAAAAATTTGAAAACATAATAAAATATGTATTAAATAAAGATATTCTTTAGTAGCGATGGCAAACTGTAGGTCACTTTGAGGACCTACTTCGTAGTTTATTTCAATGTACCGTTCACGAACTATAGGTCGTGAACTACTAACATCTTTTTAAAATGAACTAGTTCACGACCTATATGAAATACATGCACATACTGAAAATCCCTTTTTTTTCAATAAAAATATTGAGTAATAAAAAATAAATAAATTGAAATATTACAATACATATTTATTTTGAATTAAAAATGAGGAAGAAAAAACAACAATGTTTATAATAATTTATGCAAAACATATATATAAGGAAATATAATTCATACCGTTCACCAACACATTATCACATAAATGTTAGTACTGCTATTGGTACTGTATATGTAATGTATACTATACTGCATCGTTTACGAGTCGTTGTGATGCATGAACGGTTTAGTACACGACAGGTTCAGGACCTAGTACAAGTACATCAAAAAGTATCACTAATTTTGTGTGTTATTAGTTTACATCAACTTCATAATACTTGCTTTTAGCGATGGCAAACTGTAGGTCCACTTTGAGTACCTAGTTCGTAGTTCATAGTTTATTTCAATGTACCGTTCACGAACTATAGGTCGTGAACTACTACATCTTTTTAAAATGGACTAGTTCACGACCTATATGAAATACATGCACATACTGAAAATAATTTCTTTTTTTCTCATTATAAAAATATTAAATGGTAAAAAATAAATAAATTGAAATATTACAAGACTTATTTTGAATTAAGAAAGAGGAAGAAAAGACAAGAATGTTTATAATTTATACAAAACATATATATAAGGAAATATAATCTTCTCTAGGTACTCACGATTATTTATATGAAGTTCTAAAATACTTATTGGTAGTTACTGATGAAAATGTTTACTACTTTACTAACACTTGAAAATTAAATGTACAAACTATAATAAAATGGACTTGATAGAATCGTTTTGTTTGACGTTATAATTTATATTTTCTATTCCGAATCTTCTCTGTTCAAACTTCAAAGCTTTGATTTGATATTAAGTGATTGCATTGCACTCAGTATGGAATAGAACAACTGTAAGATTTAGATGTTTATTTTTGCATTATTGCAAAAATTTGCTATGGCATGACATATTTACGAACATATTTAATCTTGCGAATATATTAACTATATTATTCCAAATGAAATCTGATACCAACATATAAATTGTGACTCAGCTCGGCAATGCTGCTGTTGCAATATTGCATCGAGTTTCCTATTTCGTTCCGTTCACCAACACACTTTATCACTAAATAAATGTTAGTACTGTATATGTAATGTATACTATACTGCTTCGTTTATGAGCCATTGTGATTCATGAACGGTTTAGTAGACGACGGGTTCAGGACATAGTACAAGTACACCGTGCACCATGTAGTTCATAATTCACAAACTAGGTCATAGTGACCTATAGGTCGTTGCAAAACATCGTCACAGTACGCCCGTCATTTGATTGAACCGTTCAGAGTGAACGGTTCGCGAGTGAACTACACATCGCTATTCTTCAGGTCAGGTCAGGTCAGGTCAGGTCAGAATTTCTCTTATGGCTCGAATCGATTGCTAATAGTACTTAGATACAGAAATGTAGTAACAAAATGTAGACTCTCAAAAACTACAAAATTGATTTTTGAAAAGGAATTACGAATTTACGAGGAAAATATTTATTGTACCAAATTTGTCTATTCCTAGAAAATGTTTACTGAATTTGTTTGAATATGCAAATGAGATATATTTACTGTTATCGTACATCATCCTATACCTGAGAAGAGCAAAATAAATTCTGAAATATAGAAAGTATTAAATTTAACCCAACTATATATGACTATAATAGTTTCGCAAAAGCGTGTTATATAAAAATTGAAGTTGCTGATGTATTATCGTATAATATAACGTAAAAAATAACTACAAATTTGATAGATAGTTAGACACATTTCGCAGCAACTGTATCCTTGATCATATGGTATCTTACTAGTATATATATGGTATTATTACAGCTCTGTGATAAGGGTGATAAGAATAATGACATCTATGGGTAAATTGTAGTGTACACTGTCACATGTGAATCATTTTTTAAGTTTGTGGAATGTCGTGCGAAATTGACAATTATCCTATGGTATGTTAATATTGTCATATTAAGTGATATTTGAATCAATGTAAAATGGATTTGCAGTTCTATCCCACAGCTGATATATGCTCTAAATATAGAATTCCATTTCTTAAGAAACGCTTATTTATCAATAAAATTTATATTGCGGATGCAATTATGAAATATGAATATAGCAGTATGAAGGAAGACGTTACATTTTTTCTAAATACGTCCAAACGGCCAATCTTGTTTGATAATTTCAATAACTTTTTTATTTGTTGAGTTTTCTGGTGTTGTGGAATTTAGTTACTTTTTTATGTATTTTCACCTATTCTAAATTTTAAAATAACTTATAACTATGTCATAATGTACTACTTATTTATTTTAAAAGTTATCACTACGGTGTTAAATAATAGTATAGAATATCAGTGATATTTAGTTTTTTATCTTGTGCTACTGAAGATGGGGGCATAGCCATCGAAATGTACATATAGCTACTTAATGCTTTAGGTTACGGTATTTGTGTGATATTCTATATTATTCCTTCTTATTTGTTATAATAAATGTTTTGAATATAAACAAAATTTGAAAAACATTTCTTTCTCTAATGCGAATCGAAATATTATTGATACAATTCTTTTTTATGTGTGATCGTTAAGAATGCAGTGTACGAAAATGAAAGTCATTTTTAATGTGATTTGAAACCATAATTGCTATTTAATTTAAAGAAACTTTTCCATATTAGATATAATTTAATTACAATTTTAGTATTGTTCTTAAATAAAGTTTGCGGTTATTATACGTTTTAAAAATTGCCATTATGGTGTTAAATAATTGTATAGAATATCACCCAAATATCGTAACTAAGAGCTATTAATTGTGGTTTTAACAAAGTTACAATTGAAAATAATTAAAATTTAAAATTGACAAAATTGTCCTTTCTTTGTATGTAAAATTCAGGATTGGTATAATAACTTTAACAACGAGTATTTTGTGTATGAATCAAAGTAGTACACACAGAGAAAAGATTACTTGTACCAAAGTAAATTACTTTGATCCGAGTAAACATTTACTGTTATATACGCGAGTAAATATATTTTCTTGGATCAAATAAATTTCATAATTCTCACTATGAAAAATAAAATAAAAATATTTAACCATGAAATTGCTTCTAAATTAGACTAACTTATACCGCTAATTATTATTTATATTCAAGTTAATTCAATTATTACTTAATTAAAAACAATAAGATATTTGTTTTGAAATATTAAAAGCTTGCGTGAAGTTTTTTATCCTTAGTACCAGTAAATATATTCTCGTTTTGAAAGAATATCAATTTGTTATAATATTAATAGTTATTGTTTCGATATTATTCTTACTTACTTCAAATAATGGGAGCTCCTATTATTAATTGACCAATATCTTCATTCAAGTGTATATTAATATCGCTGTAAATAAATAAAATTTTAACTCAAGTCAATTAATTTTTCAAGAGAAACAAATGCAGTCTTGACTTGAATTAATATTAATATTGCATTAATATAATATTTCTCGTTCCAATACTTTTTATTACTAATTGCAAGTAATTAGTTTTTTTGATAAGAATCCACTGATATGTCAATTTAGGATTAGGTATTATTTTTGTATTACTTCTATAATATTATTTTTCTTTCAGATTGAAATAAAAATTTTCAGTGAATGAAGATTATATAATTTAAGTCAAGAAATAATACACTCAATCTATCTTTAGTCGCCTTTATTCTAGTTTTATAAACATATTATTCAATGGAAGAACATAATGTGTATTGCATCAAGAATATATAGATTCAATTGGAAACATTTATTTTCAAAAATTTCAATTGCTTTATTGTCAATTACTTTATCAAACCTTTATAGTATTTTTTAAAAAGAGTGTTTGTTTGTTTATGCCGTTTCAACTAGAAAATGTATTGTTATGTTGTATTCCAGTTTAACATGTGGAAAATCTGCCAGGTTGCAAAAATAACATTTAGTTCTGAAAATCAAATCCGTTTACAATGAAAATATATTAATATGCACTTTCAGATAATAAATTGATTCGAGAACAACAAAGAAAATTTAAGCTGGCATATGTTTGATTTTTTCATTTATTTTCAGTATTTTACTATTAATAGGATGACTTATTATAATCCTATTATAATATAATAGGATGACTTAGGTCCTAGCATACTTAGGTCAGAGTTTCATAGAGCATTAAATGATTTACGGAATAACAAAGCAGCGGGGATTGATATGATACCAGCCGAATTAATAAAACACGCAGGGGAAAAAATGCAGGAGCGATTATACAGGTTAGTTTGTAAAATATATGAGAAGGGAGAAGTACCACAGGATTTTCAGCGTAGTAGAATAGTAACAATGCCGAAGAAAATAGGAGCTAATTTGTGTGAGAACTATAGGACCATTAGTCTACTATCACATGCATCGAAGATATTGCTAAAGATTATTTATAGGAGATTAGAAAATAAAGTAGAGGAAAGGCTAGGAGAAGATCAGTTTGGTTTTAGGAAAAACAGAGGGACGAGGGAGGCGATTTTAGCACTAAGAACAGTAGTAGAAAAAAGAATGAGGGTAGGAAAGGTAACTTGCATAGCTTTTGTAGATTTAGAAAAGGCATTTGATAATGTAGATTGGGACATAATGTTTAGAATTTTAAAAGAAACGGGTAATTTTTAATTTATATAAACACCAAACTGCCTTAGTTAGAATTGAGGGGGAAGAATAGGTAGCAAAAATAGGGAAGGGAGTTCGGCAGGGATGTACACTTTCACCGTTACTATTTAATCTATATACAGAAGATGCAATAAACAAAGTAAAAGAAGAGTATAGTGTAGGTGTGAATGTACAGGGAGAGAAAATATATATGTTGAGATTCGCCGACGATATAGCTATATTGGAAGAAAGTGAAAAGAATTTAGAAAGGGTATTGAATGGTATGCAGGCAGTATTGACTAGGGATTTTAACATGAAAATAAATATAGGTAAAACTAACGTGATGAGGTGTGACAAAAGGGAATGCAGTAGAAAAATGAGGATCACAATAGGAGATAATAGAATCGAAGAAGTGTCAGATTTTTGTTATTTAGGCAGTAGAATCACAAAAGATAATCGAAGCAAGGTAGATATAAAGTGTAAGCACAGGGTAGGAAGGCATTCGTAGAAAAGGAACAGATTTTAAGATCAAATATTGACTTGGGTATTAGAAAAAGATTACTGAAGGTATATGTTTGGAGTGTAGCACTGTACGGGTGTGAGGCGTGGACTATAGGAAAGGAAGAGAAGCGTAGATTACAAGCATTCGAAATGTGGTGTTATAGGAGGATGATGAGGATTGGTTGGGAAGATAAAGTAACAAATGAAGCTGTACTAGAGTTAGTAGGGGAGAAGAGAAGTATTTGGAGAGTGTTACAGCGTAGGAGAGACAGATTAGTAGGGCATATTCTTAGGCATGGGGGGATTATGCAATTGATCATAGAAGGTAGAGTGGAGGGAAAGAGAGGGGTAGGTAGGCCTAGATTGGAGTATGTGAGTCAGATAGTTGAAGACGTTGAGATGAATAGCTATAGGGAGATGAAGGGATTAGCTCAGGATAGATCGGCATGGCGTGCTGTTTCCAACCAATCTTTAGGATTGCGGACTCTTTAACTAACTATTAAAAGAAAATTTTCAAATGTGGTCTTATTTATATTTATTTATGGTCTTATTATATCAAAATACCATTCTAGGAAACTCCAAAAATATTAATTAATCCGTTTAACTAAATACGTATTAATTTCATTACCGTGTAAATACAGAGTAAATATTTGAGTGATAAATATTTGGGTGATATTCTATATTAACTTTATAGTCTTGTAAAAATTAATAAATGTACTCACTCAAATCAAGTAATTTTTTTTCTGAGAAACCTTCCTCTGTGTGTATTAAATAACTTTGGTCAACACAATCCTAAATGGAGCTATTAAAAAAATCTGTGAAATCTAAAAATTACAAGTAAATTGCAGTGTTCTTATAATAATTTAATAAAAAAATAAATCAAACAATTTTATTGTGTGAACTGAGTGAACATATAGTCTATGAAAAAAATCATTTTTATTCGAAACGATTTATAAACGCTGTAACACGTGGCAATAAGTGACTTGTGTGTTATTCTTTTTCTATGTGACACTCTTGCCAAAGTAAGCACAAAAGTCAACAAATGTAAATAATCTGTATCAGAGCGTTTCTTAACAAATAATTACAATAAAAACTGACTAAGAAGTACATAATAGTATAGAATATCACCCAAATACCGTAACTTAAAGCATTAAGTAGCTAGATGCGCATTTCGAAGGCTTTGCCCCTATCTTCAGTAGCACAAGATAAAAACTAAATAAAATACCTCTGTCACGAATCGTAATTGTTATACAATTAAATAAATAAGTCAGCATGACAGAAGTATTTCAAAAATGGCTTATAATATTACCTTAAAAATGACCTTAAAACCTATAAAAATGGCTTATAATAAGATGAAATTGGGCCTGAATCTAAATTCATTCAATTTGATTTAGATTTATGCATGTATATACTTTCATAAGCATGTAACTCGGAATAATTCAAAACACTTTGAACTAATTTGAATGGGATGACGTGAGTTAGTTAAAAATATGCTCGGCTACGGCACTTTTATCTTTTCTATTTAATCTGAAATGAGCTAAATACTCCTTAAATCTAGTTTCAATTGGTCTATGTGTTTGTCTTCTATATATACTTTAGGACAACTAGAACAAGATATTTTATAAATACCAGATTTTTTATTGAAATCAATCAAATCTTTGGGATTTCGTAGAAAATTAGCAAGACTATTAGATGTTACTTTAAAAATTTATTTATTTAAAATACTATCTAAACCACGTGTAATTATAGGATCAAATGGTAATTTAACAAATTTTGGAGTTGTAGTAAATAAAAGTCGCGTTTTGTTTGAATAATATATTGATGAAAAAAACGATATTTATGTAACCTATTCAGGGTGGGTTATAGAAAATTTGCATTGAAACTTTGCCGTTGCCTTTTCGTAGCTCAACAAGAACTGAAGATAGTTTTGAAGTGAACTTGAAAGAAAGAAATGTTACATAATTTGTTGGAAATCGAAAGTGAACCAATAGTATTATACAAATAAAATGACCAAGTACAAAACACATGTACAAGGGAAAGAGATATTCTAATATGTACATAATTATAATTGTTATGTGCATAAAAAAAGTCGATTATTAGAAAATGCAAGATTTTCTGACTTTCACTTAGTAGAAGTTAATTCCCCAAAAATTGCCATAACATAGAGTGTTAAGATGATTACGCCGCACATTGAATTTAAACTTAAAATCCAACAATAAATGTTGTTAAATATTCTAAAACACAATAAATGGGCGGAGGTAAAATAAGAACGTCGTAGTTTTACAGCTTACTTAGTATTTGAAAAAACAATGGCGGAAAACAGGGTGTTAAACTTTGTTCTATTATTTTAAATTATTTTTTCTATTTTAAAAAAGAACTACATACTAAAATATAGCGAAATAATATTTGAAACAAAATTAAAGTACATTAGGTTACGAAATATAGTGTATAATTCAGCTATACAGAAAAAATGAAGACTCACAATATGTGTGATAAGTCACGACTATAATGAATCAGCTGTTTCATAAATGACGTTAAAAAGCCAATTTTTTGCGAAATTTTGCGAATAGTTACGTGTCTTCCATTAAAAGCGATGCACTCTCCTTTCCTGTACTCTCATTATATATAGGCATAAAGTCTCTGTTGAAGTTTACAAAGTGGTTGAACTTTAGTAATACTACGACTGGTCATATCTATCGATAAGGGTACCTATGTTTTCTTTTCGAAGAAAAATATCTCAAATAATTTCGAATGAATTGGGTAGAAATGTATGAATACCACATACCTTGGAATATTGATGAAGTGTCTTTGTCTCGGTTGTTAATCTTGTACAGCATATTATGTGATGGACCTGTACATTCCTTGTCCTTCTGATTCTGCGAAACTTAGCGGCACACGTGCTATAAGCTAAAGTGGTTATAGTTTACAGTTTCCTTTCGCTTATTTTTATGTCCAAGAGCAAGCCGCTGTCATTTAGTACAATAATTAAAAATCTACCTTTGCATTTGAAATGCATATTTTCAGTAACCAACATAACATTATTCAATGTACCCAGATACAAATTATCTTACAAACACTTGAGTCTAAAATAATAATTTTTATCACCATTTATTCGTTACATAATTTCAGATAAATCTTGTCAGAAATATAGTTAGTTAAAGAGTCTGCAATCCTAAAGATTGGTTGGAAACAGCACGCCATGCCGATCTATCCTGAGCTAATCCCTTCATCTCCCTATAGCTATTCATCTCAACGTCTTCAACTATCTGACTCACATACTCCAATCTAGGCCTACCTACCCCTCTCTTTCCCTCCACTCTGCCTTCTATGATCAATTGCATAATCCCCCCATGCCTAAGAATATGCCCTACTAATCTGTCTCTCCTACGCTGTAACACTCTCCAGATACTTCTCTTCTCCCCTACTAACTCTAGTACAGCTTCATTTGTTACTTTATCTTCCCAACCAATCCTCATCATCCTCCTATAACACCACATTTCAAGTGCTTCTAATCTACGCTTCTCTTCCTTTCCTATAGTCCACGCCTCACACCCGTACAGTGCTACACTCCAAACATATACCTTCAGTAATCTTTTTCTAATACCCAAGTCAATATTTGATCTTAAAATCTGTTCCTTTTCTACGAATGCCTTCCTACCCTGTGCTATCCTACACTTTATATCTACCTTGCTTCGATTATCTTTTGTGATTCTACTGCCTAAATAACAAAAATCTGACACTTCTTCGATTCTATTATCTCCTATTGTGATCCTCATTTTTCTACTGCATTCCTTTTTGTCACACCTCATCACTTTAGTTTTACCTATATTTATTTTCATGTTAAAATCCCTAGTCAATACTGCCTGCATACCATTCAATACCCTTTCTAAATTCTTTTCGCTTTCTTCCAATATAGCTATATCGTCGGCGAATCTCAACATATATATTTTCTCTCCCTGTACATTCACACCTACACTATACTCTTCTTTTACTTTGTTTATTGCATCTTCTATATATAGATTAAATAATAACGGTGAAAGTGTACATCCCTGCCGAACTCCCTTCCCTATTTTTGCTACCTCTTCTTCCCCCTCAATTCTAACTAAGGCAGTTTGGTGTTTATATAAATTAAAAATTATTCTCCAGAAATATAACGCAACAAAAATGAATAAAAGTACTGAAAATCTAATTTGAATTTTCTACTTGTACTGCAAATCTTTAAGCTATAAAATTACCTAGGAAGAGAATTTTTCGACTGGCCAGTAATTAATTTTGATATTAATTCAAAATCTTGGTATAGGAAATATATATTTTTATATATAAGCAGTTAATTCAAATAAAAACATCAATTGGGAATTCTTTCAAGTTTAGGCATAAATTTTTCTCAGTGTTTACGATTTATTGTTGCTTTTTTATTAATAGCACAACTCGGTAGGGTGAATGAAATCTTGAAATCTGAATGTCTTAATCTGAAAAGAAATTTCAACCAGTTTTTTTAAGAATATCTGATTAAATACAACCATCACAAAAGTATATATTTAAAAAATATTAAAAAAATATATAAAAATTCATAAAATAAAATGAAATGTGCTACTGAAGATGGGGGCATAGCCTTCGAAATGCGCATCTAGCTACTTAATGTTTTAAATTATGGTATTTGGGTGATATTTTATACTACTATTTAACACCGTAGTGATAAAAAAAAAAGATATGTTATATTATATTAATTTTGAGAAAATAAATATAAATAGGTTTCAAAGCATGGAATAAATGAACAAGTGATTCCTGGATTGAATTGATTAAAAACCAAGTGGTTTAATAAAAAAAAAACCTGTTTGTTTAATAATAAATTTAAATTTTCTATTGATATAGAAAAATTAACGTTAAAAACTATTTCGGAATAGAAGGATTTTTACATTGTAATTTCTATATTCTATAATTTTTTTAAAATTATCGACATAATATCCATGGTGCTTTTAAATTCAATAAGGAAGTTTTGAGGAAAATCTTAGGATCCAAATTTAAGTACTTTAATATATTAATTCAAATATTTAAAGAAATGCTTTAGTATTAAAATTTTATTTATGTGATTATGTTCAAGTACATTTTAGAAAATAAGTAAAATTTTTACACCGCATGTGATTCGCTAAATTAATATAATTAGAAAACGAGACGTGGAATTTTCTAATTAGAACAATCGTACTAATAAGCATGCAAATTGATGATTTCCTTTATTTTAATTTTATTTAAAATGTGGTAGGTAAATACTATTTATATTTAATTATATTATGGCATTAAAGCTAAATAAAATTTAAAAATATATATTCACTCATTGGGGACACTCCTTAAGACACTCTAAAGCACTTTATTAAAACAGCACGTTAAAGTAATAGAGTAAAATAAATAAGAATAATATAAAAATGATTTTTAAAAAGAAAAAATATATCCCTATATGTTATTACAATAATGTAACAACTTCTTTGTTCGCTGCAGGTTTAGAATAATAAAATATTCTTCTAACAGTGTTTTGTGTAAACATATGTTTCTTATCCATTGGTATCATTACATAAATCCAATATAACGGAAATAACGTCTAGATTTCGATTAAGTAATTCGTTTAAATGTCCTTATCAATTACGTAAATAGAATACAGAACAGATTATTTTGTTTGATTTAGCATTGGTACTCAATAAAACGCCGTTTAAAAGAGATTCATTAACAAATATATCGATAATAAAAACCGTTCCATTAATCCTCTTGTTTGTTCATCAGCTTTAATCGTTGCACTTAAATTCTTTATCATATTATTTATAATTTTAAATTATTTATTTCTAAAATTCATTATTTTTGTTTTCGTGCATTAAAATAAAGCGCTTGTTCATCTTAGACTGCGCCTCAGCGTTGCCAAGTAAAGTCCATCGATGTGATTTTTAAAGACTACTGTCAGATTGAAACCATTAATATCTAAATCAGCTTATTTTAAATTCATACGGGTCACACCCTACCTCCATATTCCATTGCTAAACGACATTTAATCACTACGAAATTTTTGGATATAGAAATAAAAATGCGTGAGACTCTCGCGCGGTACTGTACCGAGCGGATTATTGAAAAATTCTTTATCAAATTAGCGATGAGTAAGTTGAAAGAATGTAAATTTTGTGTATGATGCACTAGTGGGTGCATTTCTATTTGTCAATGGCTCAGCTGTATCAGATTCATTTCGTTGATCTCTCACACCACGTGTATCTTCACGTGTAGACGGCACGCCTGAATCAGTGGCATTAAAATTCTCTATACCACTCACTGTGTCCTCACTTAACGACGATATCGATTCATCCAGTGTATTTGAGGTCGTTGGAAGGTTATGTTGTCCACCGTGTCTCTTTAACGCTCATTGCCTGGCTCGATACTCTCTACTTCTTTCCAAGGTACTTGTTGGCAATTTTCTTGGCGGTTTATTCGCTTTCTTCCATTCTCTAAAGGCTCGCACTCTGTCTGTACTTGTCTTTTTCTCCATTTCACGTTTCACACAATGGAAATTGTTAGCTAAAAGATTAAGCTGTGTTTGTGTAACATATAATAAAATAGGCAAGCGTCTACTGGTTGCCTTATGCTACGTATACACGCAGTACACGCGGCGCATGCGCGTAGCGTGTTTCACGTTTCGTGACGGAAGCGTTTCACTTTTCGTGACGTTCAGGCCAATTTGCCCTACCGCGCCTATAGGCGAGTTTCACTTCAAAAAAACTTGTCTAATATATATGTCCATTGCACTCTTACAGTTTGTTCTACTGTCTTTAGTTGTTGTGTTTAAGAAAATACATCTTTCTAGTTGGTTAGAGAATGAAATTAGGCACGGAGGTAAACTGCTCTCTCTTTAAAATTGATGTTTAAAAGTGACAGCTTCAATATTTAACCAAAGTACAACTCGAAATGTGTGATATGAACTCGAAATTTATCCTAAAAATAGCAGCATTTAATTAAATCGACACCTTTGGCAGAATTGTGATTTATATAATCTATAAATTTCCTTGTTTTGTTAGTCCATTTATTGCGAAAGTGAACAACTTTTGGTCAAGTTTTTGATCGGAAATCAAAGTATAAAATGTTTTTTTTGGATAAAATCAATGATAAACCATAGTAAATGAAGCACGGGACATATTTGTTACTATTATAGTATGAGTGTACGATTTTCAATTCAAAATACTCAATTGATAAAAAAAAATTAAAGAAAAAAGACTGGTGTTCTAGTGTTGGCTTAGGTGTGCGTTCTAAAAAGTCTAAAATTGTTCTTGTACTAAATATTTTTAATAGTGCTTAGTGCATCTTATAGATAAACGGCAGTTTTCTATTTGCGCACAAATCCCATGTCATAAACTACGACCTAGCGCGGCACCCTTAATCCTACTATTCGTTTGCGCACACGTATAGGCAGGTATACGCACGGCTCGCTAGAAATTATTAACAATTAATAATATTCTAATAAAAAAAATTAATAATGTGGAACAAAAAGAGAATGTATTTTTCATTGTGTCATTCTTAATAATGGGTAAAACAAAAATAGATTTGCATTGTAGTTCACCAATTTCACATATATTTCAATACATTTATTAAAACACGGTAGAAAAAAATATATAAGTCAGTATACAGTAATATAGGTCAGGTCAGGTCTGGACAGGTGTGTGTCTCTGTGTGCAGTTGATGTATCTATTTTCGGTGGGAATTTTGTTGTTGGCGCAAATAGAGAATCTTTTAATCCGGTAATAAAATTTGTGCGCTGTTAAAGACCAGCCAGATAAACATTTCGCTATAATTGGAAATCTGATGGTCGGTGTAATGGAAAGCTTAACAATAACGTATTACTGTATATTTTGATTTAATATTTAATTTGTGACCTGTAGAGAATTTAACTTCATGAATTTATATTCTTCATATGTTATTTCACATTACACGTTACTTTATTTCAATATGTAAATCCCGAAATCTGGGTGCATTTAGCAAATTATTACAATATGCTACAACTATATTACCACGAACTAATTGGTATATTTGAAAGCATAAATAAAATAGAAGCAATCGAAGATTGGAATCGATTCTTGATATTTTAAAAATTATCACTGCGGTGTTAAATAATTCTTGATATGTTCAGACAGCAAATCGAGTATCGAATGCCTACAGACTTAAGCGCCAAGAAGAGATATAACTACTTGATTACAACAATAGCAAATAAACTAACGTATTTAAAATTAAATAGTCAAAGTTACAATAATGTGGATTAAAAGACATTGTGGCATAAATGGCAAGGAAGAAAGTGATCGATTGGCGAAAAGAGCACGTTCATTGGACGAAATAAGTTTAAAGTATAGCATAATTAGAGAGGATTGCATAAATGTGTCCAATCAAAGTATAAAATCCAATTGGCATAATGAATATGCATGGTCAGAGAACAAAGGTTTATATTACAAAAAGTTATGCAGTAAACCTCTTACTATGAAGACGTGGTTCCGAGATAGTCATCTAGGAAGAAACTTTATAAGAATCATGTGTAGATTTCGGAGAAACGGGTTTATACATATTCATATCATTTTCAGGTAGTCGAGTTAATGATAGTCAAATTCCTACAAAGGTACATGTAAATTCCTATAAGGTTTCCTATAATATTTCCAATTGAAATCAAACATTGAAGAAGAAGACATAGATATAGGTTCCCATATATTAAACGATCGTGACAATTACCCAATTAACAATGACCCAGATGACCCAGTTGGTGAAAGTACAGAAATTCAGAATGCAGAAGCCTGCATTTTATTGCATGATCACCCCGAGGAAACAAAGTTACATGGGCAAGAAATAAGTGCTTCGTGCAAGAGGAAGGCGATGGACAACAGGCGTTTGTAGGAATTTGACCATACACATGTTCGGTTTCTTCTACCTGACCCCATATTTATAGGAATTTACCATCCTCGACTTTTATTTGTCCTTATTCAAATTTTGAAACTCAAAATAACGAATATACTTTCTGAAAAAAAAACTGAAATTTCTATATCCCTTATTTTCATTTTACCGATTTTCTTCAAATAGACTGTATGCATTTAGGCCATTCTGCTCCTGCGCGACTCATATATAAAAACATCAATGTGGTCTCGACATCACGTTAATTTAAGGACAGTTGGAAAAATAAATTTAACAATTTGTGCCACCCTCAACTTGGTTTCATCTGACCTGACCGGTAACAATATTTTTGTCTTCGAGTATTAATCGAGCATTACTTACGATTGTTTTAAATTATTATGAAAAAGCGTTCTATTATTGAAGATGGTTAATGGTTGCTGGTTTGTTAGAATTGGTGTATACATATTCCTATAATTTTCAGGTAGTAGAGTTAATAATGGTCAAATTCCTATACAGGTACATTTAATTTCCTATAAAGGTACATGTAAATTCCTATAAGGTTTCCTATAATATTTCCATTTGAAATCAAACATTGAAGAAGAAGACATAGATATAGGTTCCTATATATTAAACAATCGTGACAATTACCCAATTAACAATGACCCAGATGATCCAGTTGGTGAAAGTACAGAAATTCAGAATGCAGAGGCCTGCATTTTATTGCATGATCACCCCGAGGAAACAAAGTTACATGTGCAAGAAATAAGTGCTTCGTGCAACAGGAAGGCGTTTGTAGGAATTTGATCATACACATTTTCGGTTTCTTGTACCTGACCCCATATCTGTAGGAATTTACCATCCTCGGGACAAACCATTGCTTATGCCCAGCATATTTTTTATAAAACTAAAGGAAGAGCCAGCATGTGAGTGTGGGGAATACGGTTCAGCCCAACATCTCATCCTAGAATCTGAATCCTATAAAAATATAAGAAAAGAATTGTGGAAAAAGCAGACTTCTGCTCCTTTTAATCTGCGAACGTTGCTAGCAACAAATAATATAAATATCTATACCACTATTTACGAATTTGTAATAGATTGCAAAATTATTCTTTAAGAACCAAACAATATAGTATAAACGAAAGTGTGTTAGGGACTCTTAAGGTTTTTACTCGTTACCTTTTCTCATCCATGGCCCTGTGTTTTTTGTGTAACAAGACGTCCTGATAAGCCCCTGGACGCGATTTATGTGTAATTGTTTAATCCTTAGAAAAAGTATGATTTTTTACTCGAAAATGGAAGTATGAATGAAGGTGAACTAAGAATACAAAAAGAAAAGCAAAAACGTAAGTAAGTTGCCAATGGCTCTTCAGCCACAGCTAGTTGTCTCCGAATTAAAAAAATTATAATTATATTACCCAATCGTTGAAAGGCAAAGCTATTACAATGACTATCTAAACAAAGTTCAAGTTAATGGATGAAGATTTCAATATTATATAAAAGTATATTACTCATAGATTAATATATTATCTGAAACATATGTTTAGCGTAAATTAGAGGTAAAAATTTATTCTTATATATATTGGAGCCGAATGGGTTTTGTGTCCTCGCTTTACAATCCATAAGCCGATTCGATTCCTAGCCACGGCGGAAAGATTATCAAATATTTTTCTTTTTGCCAAATTTGTTCAATTGATTTTTCTCAAAGATTTTTGTTATTAGAAAAGTATGTGAACACGAATAACATTATTATGAATAACAATTTAATATAATACGAGATTATCTGTTGAGAGTATATATACAAAGTTCAAGCATGTACATTGGCAATATATTGGTACATTTAATTTATAAAAAAAAAATCCATTTTATCATCATCAAGCAATTAAATATGAAATCGGTGTCAAAATATTTAACTTTTATCTATTCTTAATATTTTATAATGCGTATTTAACATATTTTAAATAAATCTTAGTAAATCAACAAATTACAAACTATGAACAACAAGGTATTGGAGGGTCAAAATTCAATAAACCAATCAAACTATAAATGTACGGTATATTTATAGCTGCTTTTTTATGATACAAGGTGCACTTTTATGCACTTTTTGAGGATAAAACGGCACACTAACAAATTTACTCGATTGTAAATCATATATTTTAAAAATGATCACTACGGTGTTAAATAATAGTATAGAATATCACCCAAATACCGTAAATTAAAGTTTGCTCATTATTTCCAAGTGTTCCTATTCCTGAAACTATTCTTTTTCTTGAAGATATGCTGAAGAACAATTCTGTAGATGATGTTATTATTAATGAATACTTAAAACTTACTATATTATGTATGTCTCACAATTTTTTTTCGTTAAATGGTAAATTCTTTGAGCAAAAAGAAGGTACAGCTATGGGAAATTCTTTAAGTCCATTTATTGCTAATTTATTTATGGGTTATTTTCAAATAAAATTAAAGGAGACTGAAATTTATTTTCCTAGAGTTTGGATTAGATATGTAGATGACATCTTTGCAATTTTTGATACTGAAAAATCTAATATTGATGATTTTATTAATATATTAAATTCTAAATTTCCTTCAATTAAATTTACTGAATTTATTAACTTTTTTAGTTGTTTAGATATCTGAAAAAAACAAAGTTTATGCATTTTCTATAATCGTCGATATTTCCATTATTAATAATTTTTCATTAACAACACTTTGACTTTCTTAAGACACTTTTCAAAAACGCTTTTACAGGTGTTATTAGTTTTCTACTATCTCTTTTTATTTTGAAGATACGACCACAGACTTTATATTTTCTTATATACGTCAAATGTCAAATATGTTCTGTCAAATAGCATTTTTTATTTCCTTTTCAATGATGTATCACACCCCCTATAAAAAGTTTTATTTTCCGAATAAATAAAAAAAAGAAGATTTTTAATTTCAAACAAATTAATGAAGAAAAATTAAAGCAATAATTGATAATGATCCAATCCTGCTTAAATTAATAAAGAATTGCAACTAGCTTACAAAATGTAAAAAGTAAACGTCAAAGTGATAAATACCTCAATCAAAAGAGGTAGTAATTAGCTAGTTATTGACATTTTTTGTATTAACGGTGCAGTGTTTTATTAAATAGTGGAAATTATGGCGTATAATTTTTTTATATAGTTTAATGTATATTATTTTAAAAGGTCATATTATAGGTCATATAATATGTCATTTTTGAAATACTTCTGCCATGTTAACTTATTTATATAATGTAATAATCAATCACGATTCGTGACAGAGGTATTTTATTTAGTTTTATCTTGTGTTACTGAAGATGCGGGCATAGCCTTCGAAATGTACATCTAGCTACTTACTACTTTAAGTTACGGTATTTGGGTGATATTCTATACTATAAATCATATAGTTCCAGACCAGCGGAATGGATGGTGAGACACTGTTAACTTGACGAAAATTGGAAGTAATTAATAAAGATGTCGCAAAATACAGACAAGTCGACTGACTGATGATGAAAGCTATGATATGCCACCGAGATGATCGGCGTGCTGATATGAGACACTTGATCTCTTGTCGGTACTGAATATTTATCTTTCAACATATATATATAGCCGTTTACAAAAGACTCTTCAAGATGCTAAAGAGATATTTGATGTATTGTTAATATTGTTATAGATCTTTAAAATAACTTCATAAACTTTGTTAATAAATTTAGTATATAATATAAATTAAGACGATTTTTTATAGAACTAGTATGTTTTTTTTTTTTAAATTGTATTATACATTTTTTAATCAAGATTCGAAATATTTTGTAAATGGACTGGACTTTGAACAACGACATAGTATACTTTGGAAACATGAATTAAAAGAAAAGTCCTTGTTTACGGTTCTTTTGCATTTGTAATTTGTAAAGACATGAATTTACTAGAAATTTTGTGATAAATCCTGAATTACCCCTTTTTATTGTTGGAAGATTTGTAACAAATTGAATTGACCATCGTTCAACAATAATACATTTGTTTTAGAATGTTTCTAAACTTATTCTTACATTTTTTTAACCGTTTTATTGATTGTTAATATTCTTGTAATTGGCAAATTAACTAAACTTTTAAATACACTGAATATCTGACTTGTCCATCGATCCCCCATGGACTCTTGAGTTTCATCGACCGTTTCCAAGTTTCATCGAATTTATAACAGCCCCATTGGAAATTGTAATGTCCTTTATACGAGTATTTACGATTAATAATATGTCTTGTATGATTTTTTTTCATCATCTCCAAAAATTTATTACTTACCTTGTCATCACTTACCACTACTAATTAGTTAGTTAGTTAAAGAGTCCGCAATTCTAAAGATTGGTTGGAAACAGCACGCCATGCCGATCTATCCTGAGCTAATCCCTTCATCTCCCTATAGCTATTCATCTCAACGTCTTCAACTATCTGACTCACATACTCCAATTTAGGCCTACCTACCCCCCTCTTTCCTTCCACTCTACCTTCTATGATCAATTGCATAATCCCCCCATGCCTAAGGATATGCCCTACTAATCTGTCTCTCCTACGCTGTAACACTCTCCAAATACTTCTCTTCTCCCCTACTAACTCTAGTACATCTTCATTTGTTACTTTATCTTCCCAACCAATCCTCATCATCCTCCTATAACACCACATTTCGAATGCTTGTAATCTACGCTTCTCTTCCTTTCCTATAGTCCACGCCTCACACCCGTACAGTGCTACACTCCAAACATATACCTTCAGTAATCTTTTTCTAATACCCAAGTCAAAATTTGATCTTAAAATCTGTTCTTTTTCTACGAATGCCTTCCTACCCTGTGCTATCCTACACTTTATATCTACCTTGCTTCGATTATCTTTTGTGATTCTACTGCCTAAATAACAAAAATCTGACACTTCTTCGATTCTATTATAATTTAAAAACTGTGTGAAAATAGCAAAATGATTAACATTTAGATTTTTAATCCAAATTTTATTTTTTCTAAATTAGACCCAGTCCAATTTAGATTGTTTTATTGTTCGCTTTAAAAATATAACTGGCATGTTCCATTTGTCTGTTCCTGAATCGCATGAACCTGTATCGAATTAGATCACGTGCTTTCCTGCTGTCAACTTCAAAATAATAATAATCTATGCTATAATTCGCATACCAAGAGTGCACACACTTCAAGCATTTCCAAGAAGAAGATGCAGAAGTAGAAGTATCGCATATATCGATGCCTAGTATCCATGTAATTACTTCTGCTCTGGATGCGGAGGAGGCGGCTTCTTTCAGCCCAACATCCTAAGATTTACGAGTTTCGTGTGTGTACAAATCCGAACATGTGATTGTATTATAGACTTACATTTATCAAAGGAATAAGATGGAAACGAACATCAAAGATTGGATTTATTTATTACTTATGTAGTTATTTCAATTTTTTCAATATAGGAATGATTTTTTTAAACGAAAAATGAAAGCACTGGTTTACGAACAATAGTTTTCCAAGCTTTTTTCAGCCAGGCTTAATTAATGACGGCGTATACCGGATGAAGATTTCCAAACTCTTTAAATGTTCTAACTAAAAATGTTTATTCGGTCAAATGACATGTATGCATACTGTGATTGAAAATTGATTTAGAAAACTTAGACAACATATTTCCTTATTCAGAGGATGTAATGACTTAAGGTGGACAATATTACAGTATTTTCAATACGAGAAGGGCCACGAAGAAACTTTATTACTATAAAGTTTAGCGAGGTAAAATATATTTTACATTAAATAATGGTACTCGGTGTTAAAATGTCCCATTGCATTTAAGTATGTTACCACAGGCTATATATATATATATATATATATATATCTCGTAGTGTCAATGGAATACCAACACAAGTCAAAAAATGCAAAAATTACGGTTATGTTGTATCTGTACATTAAAATGTTAAATTTATCTAATGCTAATTTTACACCACATCTTCAAATATTAATACATACCACCTGAAAAATAGATATGTTGGTTTGTTCACCTTTGAAATATATATATTTTTTTAATGCAATACCACCAGATTTTTAGTTATATAAATGTTCTATTGACAATAATATTGAATTTCTTAGTCTATTGTAATGTAACATAACACCAAATATGTTACTTATACATTGTTAATTTTGCGGATATGTAATGATAAAATGATAAAACTTGCTTCTGTGCTAAGTTTTTATGTTTCTTTAAATTAAAAAAAATGCGTGAGACTCTCGCGCGGTAGAAGTGAAACTTCTTAGCTCCTAGGAAAAGTTGATTTTATGCATTGCTTTTTTTCTATTTGTTAACGATTTAATTTTGATTTTGATTCATTTTGATTGACACTCTGATCATCAAAGAAAGCATTATTAACTGTAGTGTTGTACAGTCTATAAAGAGGAGTTTGGATTAAATATTGTAGCCATATTTTTATAGTTCTTTTTCTCACCAAACCAATTAAATAGCTCGATCTGTGTATTTTTCATCTTTTTATGTGGACATTAATACAATGATCATCATCAATATCTCTTGGCAAATGATTCACCATCGTATTCACAGATATTGGAACATTAATAATTTGCCCATAAATCCCACGTTGACCATGTATTTGTCGTAAACGTCGAATTTGCATAAATGGAATTCTGGGTGAAATTAACCTCTCTGATACTAAATCTAATTTTGGTAGATGACCAGGTAATTCTGGGTAGACAAAACCATTTAACTTCGATAACATTGGAATGGTATTCCGAGTGAGAGCATTTCGGCATGAATTGCACGCTATCACATCTTCAATGATAATGGCTGGAAACGCAGTATGTAAAAGTTGCTCGTACTTAGGATCAACAGGTTTCACATCGTTCTTAAACCATATTCGATCTCATATGGAACACACTGTACCTAGCGGATTATTGAAAAATTGTTTATCAAATTCGCGATGAGTAAGTTGAAAGAATGTAAATTTTGTGTATGATGCACTAGTGGGTGCATTTCTATTTGTCAATGGCTCAGCTGTATCAGATTCATTTCGTTGATCTCTCACACCGCGTGTATCTTCACGTGTAGACGGCACGCCTGAATCAGTGGCATTCAAATTCTCTACAACACTCACTGTGTCCTCACTTAACGACGATATCGATTCATCCAGTGTATTTGAGGTCGTTGGGAGGTTATGTTGTGCACCGTGTTTCTTCAACGCCCTTTGCCTGGCTCGATACTCTCTACTTCTTTCCAAGGTACTTGTTGGCACTTTTCTTGGCGGTTTATTCGCTTTCTTCCGTTCTCTAAAGGCGCGCACTCTGTCTGTACTTGTCTTTTTCTCCATTTCACTTTTCACACAACGGAAATTGTTAGCTAAAAGATTAAGCTGTGTTTGTGTAATATATAATAAAATACGCAAGCGTCTACTGGTTGCATTATGCTACGTATACGCACAGTACACGCGGCGCATGCGCGTAGCGTGTTTCACTTTTCGTGACGGAAGCGTTTCACTTTTCGTGACGTTCAGGTCAATTTGCCCCACCGCGCCTATAGAAGTTTCACTTCAAAAAGTGAAATAGGTACAAAATTGGTTAAATTCCTAAATTTCATAACGCAAAATGATGACAATTTGTTAATGCAATACGACCATAATTAAAAATTTGCATTATTTCTTTATAAATAATAGCTTTAAGATATAAATAAAAAATTACTTAACTTGCCCTTGTTTATCCACTGTTTGGCAATACATTAAATAAACAAAATTTGTTAATAAACAAGCCTAAGGGCCACTCTATATAATTGTTTTCGATAACGAAAACATCAATTTGATTTTTCTCTAAATATACCCATTTTGAGTTGTGTTCGCTTTCCATTGATCATCTACAATGAGCCTAAAAAATTGATGAAAATTTAAAAAAAAATTGAAAATTATTTATTCGATTTTTTTCATGTATATAACAGTGATTTTATAATTCAAAATTTAAATTGAATACAACGTACTAGCATGTACTATCCAGTTCTTAATTGTTATATAATATATCTTCGCGTATTACAGGTTGCAGCTTTGCCGAAAGTAATGTTAAAATAAAAAAAGATGAAAATAATTTCTATACTTTCATATAATTTTTGTTCGAATAAGACTTTTTATTGATTAGCTTCCCCTATAGGAACTAATATATAATTATTTTGAACAAATTTATGTTATCATAAAATTGAACAAATTGTAACTTTGAATCTAATTATTCTAAAAGGTAAATTGGGATTATTTTCCGAATGTTTACATAAATGTAGCTAACAACTAATAATTTTCATTGGCGCATTCATTACTTGATAATTTTTTATATATTCATTATAAATTTTTATTATAAATACATATATATTATATAATAAATAAATATTATAAATTTTTATAAATAATATAATTTTTTTAGAATTTTTATAACGAATATTTTGAATTTTGCTATGGAAATATACATACCGAATGCGCTTTCGAATTCTTAGTTCTGGAAAGCTATTTGATATTGCTACTGTATTTCTATAACTTATAGTATTTTAATTTTTTTCTATAAAAGATTGCTCCATTGTTTATCAAAGAGAACTCAAAGAGAAGAATAAAGACAAACGTTAATACTTCTAGACGTCACAGAGGCGGTCACTTCCGACTGTCGTTTCCGTTTTGCAGGCAAATTCCGAAGTGTAAATAAATATCCAAATAAATCTGCGTAGAAACGTTGTCTGTCGGTGGTCAACAGGCATTCGTCAGTATTTATGACTATGTGATATGTCATTTCAAAATATATGCGTTTCGCATACCTTTTCGCAACTAATTTTAGACTGCGAGTTTAGGCAAATAAGTCCTCTTTTATACTTTCAAATATAGCATACATTTAAGCATTATTTTCTTAGTAATAGTAACATATTCTTCTTATTTTATATAGTTAATTAATTAATAGTATATCAATCACGATTCGTGACAAAGCTATTTTATTTCGTTTTTATCTTGTGCTACTGAAGATGGGGGCATAGCCTTCGAAATGTACATCTAGCTACTTAATGCTTTACGTTAGGGTATTTGGGTGATATTCTATACTATTATTTAACACAGTAGTGATAATTTTAAAAATGAATATAATAGTTGTCAATATAATTGATGAAATGAGTTTTTTTGACAAATTCTTAGCCAAAACATTTTTAGCCAATATATGGCTCATCCAGTATATACAGTATGTGGTATACGCTTGTGTAAAATTATGTGAAATAATTGTTTCAATGGATTTTAATATTTTTAGAAGCACATTTTGATGTGCGTTTTAGAATTTTCGCTAAAAGAGAAATAATATGAATTTTAAATTTTTTATTACGGATCGATAATATAGAATTTTTCAAAAGTAACACAAGTTATTTAGTTAAAATGAACGTTGTGTAGTGACCACACCGTCCTTGTTTATTTATAGATCGGTTTTGCAAATTTCAATTTTCCATTCGAATTTTATTACAATTAAACTTCATTAATATACGAGATATTTATGTTAATAATGTTTCCAGCCAATACAACTTTTAAATCGTTCTTTATATTTTCATGTAGTATGTGACCAGCTTTAGAAATTGCTTCCGGCGGAACTAAAGCCGTGCTGCGACAAAAAGACTATATCGCAATTTTCGGAAATATGACTCTTATTGTACAACATCTGGTGGTCATTTTGATATTATTCTTAACTAACTTCCGACAGTCCCTTTCATTTGAATGGGGAACTCGTAGAAATTTAGTATATCGGAGGATTCTCTGTAACGATACTTCCGATAATTTTGAGGACAAATATAAATCATTATTACTCCAAAGAGAGTTTAAATTCTCTGCGTAATTATTGGAATGTTAAACTTTTAAAATGTATTCGGTTCAAAATTTTATTTACGAATTAGTTACTGTTATGTACTAAAAAAAAAGTTGGTGCTTGCTAAGGGTGGAGATAATGAGTTGAATATGGCAGATTATTGGTTTCATTGCTCTCAGTTAACTAAACATTGTAATCTAATATGAAAAATTTCCCATGAACCCATATATTAATTAAAGCTTGACATTGCAAATTGACAATAACGCTACCCTTACTTCCCAACTGGCAACCAGCATAAAGTATGTTTAAGTAAATAGCAGAAGAAGGATTATTATTCATTTAAAATACGGGGTTCTATTTATAATTTGCATGTGAAAATTGGCGTCTCCCGAAAATTAATTTAATATAAATAATTTTGATTTATATAAATTGCATGCATTAGAATAAGTTTGTATATGCTGAATTGTGATGGAGTATCATTGATGCAATTTGATATCTAAAAATGTATTCGATTTGATATCAATTATACAAGATAATTGTTTTTCAATGATAAATTGGAAACTAAAATGGAAAACCTTGTAATATATCCGAAAATTTCGTAAAAAATTGCATTATTTTATGAAAATACAGTGTATTTTACAATATATAATTACAATGTATTTTCTCTATATTTGTATAGGCAGCATATTTATTTTATTTTTATATATAATTTTGAAGTAGACCTTTGAGTATATAATATTTAAATATGTATTATTATCAACTATCCATTTTTTTATTTATAAGAATACTAAATGTCAAATATTTTACACAAGAAAAATTAATATTACCGGTCGCGAAGTAGAAATTCAGTCTAAAAACATTAATGTTAGGATTCGATTATTCGACTAAAATTCACCATATCTTCAGAGTACCTCACCTAGTCTTTACTCCACATCAAGTTATTCATGGGTATAGATATCTACATACAGTTCACTCCTTCTACCGAGAATGAAGTATAAATGGTGCGTAAATTGTTTTCATAAGTTCTTACTATCACATTTTTGTAAAAATGCGCTTTTCTGACAAAGAAGTATTATACTAAGACAATGTTCATTTCACACTAAAAATAATACATTAACATTGAAATATATAAATATATTAAACGTGTACCTAATCCAATGTGCAGCAGTAGGGCAAATGAACAAACTCTTTTCAATTTACAACAACTAAACAAACTAAACTCAACAAATAAAAATTCTTTCAAATTTTTATATCATCCCTCCAAATTTCTTTATAATAAAATAAAATATCTACAATAAATATGACTTAAGTGACACATTTTGTTGAAAAGGGAGCTGATTTAGTATTATATTTCGTTGGGCCCCCGAATATAGTAAAACAAAATAACATTAAAATGAAGTTTGATGAAAAATTAAAAAATCATACTTTAATATATTAAGAAATAAAAGTTAATTCCGGTGAGTATAGTTCAATTAATTGGTCCGAAATCGTAAAAAAATCTTTATTACAAAGTTTAACAAAATAGGCAATATAAATTGTAAATGAATTTTTTTAGATGTGGTGCTGGCAAAAGTGACATAAATCCTACGTCGAAAAAAAAATAGTTAAATGGTAATAATGTAATTATAATATGGAATTATGGCGTAACTGATCTTTAAATATGCGTAATGTGCAGTATATGTAATGTAAATAGTATTTTTTACTTAAATATGAAAAAATTAGGAACGAATAGTCATTAAAAAAAATAAAAAAATAAAACATTAGAATAAAATCTATTGAATTGTTTATTACGCTCATTTTTAAATGAGGACACAATTTGGCGCTTTCTTATATTTGGCTCCTTTTGGCATATTGGTCTGATGACCCTAGTTACGGCTCTGTATAATATGTACAATATACTATAGTGTGGTACTGTGTGTGTGATTGTGATTACCCGCATGCCAAGAGACTGACCATGAAGGGTTTTCGCTATGGCCATATGATCTCTTATGAAGATTGGTTGGTAAATATGTGGCAGCAGCGTAAAGCTCAATATAAACAACAACAATTACAATAGAACGACTTACACATCTTTGACGAAGACAATTACTGCGGTAGAGGAACGGGCTACAGTGATATCCTCTGGAGTTTGATACTAACCGAAATACTCGTGCTACTTGGCCGTTTCAACGATTACAATCACATCGGGCATTGTTATACGTTCGAATATGATTTGGGATCCGCAGGAACACGTCCATGGTCAGCAGTGGCGGCTCTTGACATTTGAATCGAGGGGGACGCATTTCTTAAAAAATAACATAATAGTTAGAAATCGGACCTAAAATAGATGCAAAATAATTAAATTCAACCATTTCTTGAAAATGGTATTCCGCTCTTCTATCTTTCATTGATATAAACGCTCCTTGCACAAGTTTGTGATCAATTTAAATCAGGCAATGGCCTACCTAATTCTTTAATTTTTACTTTGTCCTCAAGAGAAACTCTATAAAATTCTATTTTAAATAAAACTAACACTATTCATTATTTAAATATATTTCTGGGGAAACACGTGGCAAAATCGTACATACGTAACTATACAGAACAATGCAACTGTCTTATCTTGCTATTCTATATCAATTTTCCCGTATACTAGACTAGGTTTCTCTGTTGGGACGCTAAAGAATTGCCGCCCGGAATAGCTTAAACCAACGATATATTCTTAGCTGTAGAAGCAGTGTGACGTCACGTTGCCATAGCAACCCGGGCCGCTAGTCTGTTTACGGCGTATACAATACGCGAACCAAAGAAACAGAAGATATACTGCATACGGTCGCTGTCACTCTACCGCTTGCAACGGATACCCACAACGGAACGCCACACCGTGTTGTGTTGATTGCTATCGCAACTCAAGCTTTATTTTTTAGGAAAAATAATGCCTACTTAAAATATCACAATACAATTATATATCTACGGTGATGCGCTGATCAATGTTCATCGGGGGCGCGTGGCCGTGCGGCCTCGAAAGAAACCGCCACTGGTGGTCAGTCGAGTCAACTCTTTCGGCACTCGGTCTGGCGAATCTGTTCGTTCTGGCACATGTATTGAAACAATATAATAATTGGTACTAGTCCTTCCCTCGTCGCCGTAAACTATATATGTCTTTCTAGGAATCCCTAACGGCGCTTTCATCCCGATTAAGAGCATTTGAAACGAATTTTTACAACCATGGAAAACATGTCATTGTACTTAATATTCTAAAGTATGTATGACGTTGCAATTTTTGATATTCATTGAAAAATCAGTCCTAGCAGCGCAATTTGGTCATCAGCGCTTATTTCAAATTGCGTAAATAGATTATTAATTTTTTTAAATAAACTTAATTTAAACAAGAGTATATTTTATAACAATAGCAGTATAAAATGGCTATTCTTATAAAATTATAAATAACATATTAAGAAAATTTAAAAGAACAACAGATATCAAAAATATTAGTAGCTTAGAACAAAGTAATAATTCAACTCCAAAATTTGTTAAATTACCAATTGATCCTATAATTGCAGGTGGTTTAGATAATATTTTAAAGTAACATATAATACTTCTAATAGTCTTGCTAATATTCTAGGAAATCCCAAAGATTCGATTGATTTCAATAAAAAATCTGGCATTTATGAAATATCTTGTTCTAGTTGTCCTAAAGTATATGTAGACCAATTGAAACTAGATTTGCTCATTTCAGATTAAATAGAAAAAGTAAAAGTGCTGTAGTCGAGCATATTTTTGAATCAGGTCATCCTATTCAAAATAGTTCACTTAAATTACTTAAAAGTGTTTTTAATCATTTCGAGTTAAATGTTTAAATCAAATTTAATGAATTTAGATTCAGGCCCAATTTCATCTTGTTTATTAAATTTATTTAATAAGAACAATTTTTAAATTTATTTTTATTTTTTTTATTTTTGGTTATTTTAGGTTTGACAAGCCAATGTTTATTGTTTTATTTATTTAATATTATATCAATCACGATTCGTGACAGAGGTATTTGATTTAGTTTCTATCTTGTGCTACTGAAGATGGTCACATAGCCTTTGAAATGCCCATCTATCTACTTAATGCTTTAAGTTACGGTATTTGGGTGATATTCTGTACTATTATTTAATACCGTAGTGATCATTTAAAAAAATAATTTAAACAGTTTATCTTAAGCCAGGGATAGAATGAATGCACTTTTGCATAACATTCCTTAATATAACTGTCAAAATTGTGATCGACTGCTAACATATTTGAATTGGAGATTGAGAGTATTTATTATAGAACACCAACACTAGTTCTTATGTAATATAATGTGTTATTTTTTTGTTGCGATTTGCATGCGATAAAGCGGCACTTTTTCTGTGGTTTTAAATTGTACATAAAGATGGAGTATGGCAGAACCTCGAAAATTAAACTCTACCTTCGACAGCCAGAAGTGAGAGTAGCAAGGGCTACAATATGAACCAGTATTTTTATACTAGTATGTGATTCAGGATCGTATTTGGTTTAATCATCTCTATGCTCTTTTAGTTCCAAATTTTTAAACTAGCATAAAAGACCCAAATTAGAAAAAAATGTATAAAAACTCATTTCATAAGTCAGTTATAACACTCGTTCTTTAGAAAACTCGGCGCTACGCACCTTGTTTTCTAAACTTGAACTCGTGCAATAAAACCTGCCTTATGAAACTCGTTCTTTAATATACTATTTTCTAATTTGCGTTTCTAATAGAGCTGTTAACGAACCTAAATGCGTTCGTTTATAACGAATTTGAGTTCTCTTATAGCATAGTGCAATTTACTGTATCAAAGTTGGTAGCTTTGTTTGCCAGTTATCAAACGTCAAACTACAAAAGACAGTAACGAATAGTTTAATTTAAATTTTGTCCCTAAAATGTACAATTGTACGTCAAACTACAAAAGAAAGCAACAAATAGTTTAATTTAAGTTTAATTGACAATTTATTTCAAAAGTTTCAAATGTGTCAATAGTTACTACCAACAGTCAAAAAATTCCCTAAATTTTCAAATTTCGATTTTTCATTAAAAAAGGCTATAAAAGACGCAAATTAGAAAAAATAGAAAAAAAAACTTATTTCATAAGTCATTTATAACACTCGTTCTTTAGAAAACGAGGTTTTCTAAACTTGAACTCGTGCAATAAAACCTGCCTTATGAAACTCGTTCTTTAATATACTATTTTCTAATTTGCGTTTCTAATAGAGCTATTAACGAACCCAAATGAGTTCGCTTATAGCGAATTTGAGTTCTCTTATAGCATAGTGTAATTTACAGTTTCAAAGTTGGTAGCTCTGCTTGCCAGTTATCAAACGTCAAACTACAATAGAAAGCAACAAATAGTTTGATTTTAATTTTGTCCCTGAAATGTACTATTATACGTCAAACTACAAAAGAAAGCAACAAATAGTTTGATTTTAATTTATTTGACAATTTATTTCAAATGTTCCAAATGTGCCAATGGTTACTAACAACAGTCAAAAAATTCCCTAAATTTTGAAATTTCGATTTTTTATTTAAGAATGGCATAAACGACGCAAATTAGAAAAAAAAGTATAAAAAATCATTTCATAAGTCATTTATAGCACTCGTTCTTTAGAAAACGAGGTTTTCTAAACTTGAACTCGTGCAATAAAACCTGCCTTATGAAATTCGTTCTTTAATATACTATTTATAGTGATGTAGTTGTAAATTAAGTTTTACTACACTCAATTGTTTAAGTTACGTTCAATTGAATGTTTATCTAGATGATTTTGTCATTTAAAAACTGCTAAGAATTGCTCATTTGCTCATACGCAATGCTTAATAACCTGATGAAAATAGGAAAGAGACTATTTAGCAAGTTTCCTATTCTTCAATTACTTATCTCGCCCAAAATAACGTCACTTAAAACACATTTTCTTTATATTTTTAAATATATATTTTTTAAATCACGTGGGGTCCGTCCATACCTGGATGGGCCATAGCACCGGACCACGGTATATATTTAACACAATACATGCTTATAGTGGATTGGACGTAACCTCCTAACTTACGGCGGGTGTCTTAAACGCGCGGTATTGTTTAAGTCTGCATGGTTGCGTATATCATGTATGTATATTGTATTTCAATAAATAAACGACCGATTCCAAGAATCGTACTGGGGTCCACATAGTCTCGCATGGGTATATAAATACAGGGTGATTTCCTCTAAACACTTGACTCCAAAATAATTGAATAAATCGAATTCGAATTATAAGTGGGTTGACTTAGAAGTCATGAGTTAATTTCTTACGGAATATACGCTTTTTCGAATGTATGTTATTTAACTGGTGGTGAATTCGATATGATTATATAAATACATTTTAAAGTTTATGATAGTGCTGAATCTATAATCTAATTTCAGGTTATTAACAAAAAAAATAGAAAATACCAACGATAAATATACATCGTTTTTTTTTAAGTGGCGGACCAGTATCGTCCACTACTGCGCATAAGAGCTGCACTTATATACATCACTATATACTTATATACACAAGGTACTCAGCCACACCTAGTTTTTCTATTGACAATACACAAGCGTACCCACAGCACTATTCAATGTGCCGTACGACTGACGCCATACTGTTTTGAATAGCACTGCTCTGCACTGTATTGGTCAAGCCATTATACTGGTCTTGATTTATGATGCGTGAACTTCTGTCACTTTCCGCCACTTTCAATAAAACGGTGTATACAAATATATATATATAAAACTTATTTTTGAATTTTTTAAAATCTAACTTGATTCAATCGAAGCTAATGTGTTAAGTAATATAAAACCTTATTCTAAAATACTTTTAGGATGCGGCATTGTGTCTATTAGAGCCATTTGAGAACCATTTGAAAAATACTCGCCTTTGTTTGATGATTGGCAGTTTGAAGCAGTTTAGTGAATGTAATTGCAGAAAATAGTAATTTTTTTACGCGTTCCAGAAGAGCACAAATTGATTTCTTAAAAACTAAAAGTATTATTATAAATTACGAAATTTTATGTACACATGTAACATGATAAAAATATCTTTAAATACTGATGATAGATTCATAAAAAGCCAAACATTGCACACATTCTGAAAGATAGATCAATCTTACTAATTTCTTACTTTCATACAAAAAACATTACGAAAAGGGAGGACAATTAGAAAATTAGTGTTCCTTGGTAGATTGTTTGAGCACAAATGCTCAAGGATAGAAAATTCGATTGAAATTAGAAACCGATGCAGATAGAGAAGTAGGATGGAAAGAGTGTTATTACTTTGCAGTATACGGGTGAAATTTTAATACAATTTAATGTTTTTAATATCTTAAAACTTCAAAGAATAAAAGCCATCAGATGAAGATCAGATCAAGATGAATGCAATTGAGAAGATTTAACCAATTACGATCCTGAATCATATTGCTGGACAAAATTGGCATGGATGAGGTTTGTTAACATTAATTGTCTAAGAGTGGAATGAAAAATTACAGATGGTATAATATCAAAGTAAAGTTGTCAGTATGGGTACAAGTTTGTTTAGATCAGAGATTGCCAATGTGGTCATTAGAGACACACTGAGAGTCGATGTAATTTGAATATAATTTTTAATTAATAAGTTTAATTAATTACAATTATTCAATATTATAGAATATCACCCAAATATCGTAACTTAGCTAGATGTACATTTCGAAGGCTATGCCCCCATCTTCAGTAGCACAAGATAAAAACTAAATAAAATTCCTCTGTCACGAATCGTGAATGATATACTATTAAATAAATAAGTCAATATAACAGAAGTATTTCAAAAATGGCATATAATATGACCTATATATCTTTTAATACGATATAAATGACTAATTAACGAAACTGACAAGTAACAACAATAAATATTGGTTTGTCATACCTAAAATAACTAAAAATAAATAAAATTAAAATAAATTTAAGAATAGTTTTTCTTAAATAAATTAAATAGACAAGATGAAATTGGGTCTGAATCTAAATTCATTCAATTTGATTTAGATTTATGCATGTACGGTAGTGTGCGAATTAATGTGAACAGAAGTAAAAGGTTTGAAAAAAAGTATTTATTACTTATAGAAAGAAGTAATTACATACACATAACTCCTTATTTTAGTAGGAAGTGTGTCCCCTTTAGCTTTAATTACTTGTTGAATTAGATTTGGCATGGAATCGTCCAATTTCTTGCAATTTTCCAATAACAGCTCGTCTCGAAACCACACTCCAATGACTGCTTCTCTCATCACATTTTTTGTTGTGCAGTCCATCTTTCGAAGCCTAACCTTGCAAATAACTCACAGATTTTCTATGGGATTTAAATCTGATGAATTCCCAGGCCAGTCAAGACAAGTAATATTACTTTCCTTCAAATATTCTTTGATTTTTGGCACGGAGCTGAATTTTGCTGAAAAATTGTTTCACCATTGGAAATAACTTTTTCTAAATTGCTGACTAGTTTACGTTCCAGTAACTGTTTATATTTGTCACTATACATCATTCCTTCAATTGGCACAAGAGCTCAGGTCCCATGTAAGAAAAACAACCCCAGAACATCTTCTTCAGGGGATGTTTTACTGGTCAATATAGGCCGCTGTTAGTTGTTGTTCGTTGTCTGATTGTCTGACATATCGTGACCGCTGTCCCTGCTCTAAAATGTGTGCCTCATCTAAGAACAACACCTTCCTCCAATCATCTACACTCCAACTTGCATATTTTATAGCCCAAAGAAGCCTTTTCTGTATCATTGGAGCAGTGAGCAATTGTATTTTTTCTGAGGTCTGAGTGCTTGTCTTCCCGATTCCAACAGCCTTCTCCGTACTGTCGAATAGTGGATGTTGACTCCAGAAATGGCCAAGTCTTGTTGTAAGTCGAAACTTGTTTTCCTAGGATTTATTTAGCTATTCCTGATTTTAAATGCTTCATCTCTTGCAGTTGTCTTCCTCTTTCTCCCACATTTTCCTTTCCTCTGAACTTCAACTGACCCAGTTTCTCTTTTCTGTTTTAGGATTTTATTCACTGCCCGCAAACTCACACCACACTCTTCTGCAATTTTTCTCCGTGTCATGGAAGTATGCTCACTTAATGTCACAATCTTCTCTCACTTCCGCGGCGTAATATCCATCATGCAAAACAATACCAAATTACCTCGCTATACATATACCACTAAATATACCTTTTGACAATTGCGAATACATTAACTTAATTTGAGATTAAGATGAATGGCATCATACGCACGTTAAATGAGAAATAATAATGTTGTATAATGTTGTGAAATAATAATAATGTACAAAAAATAAAAATAAATTTGTTGTTCACGTTAATTCGTACACTACTGTATATAATAGACACGATATAGTAATTTAATTGAACTAGATTGAATAGGATGACCTGATTCACAAATATGCTCGGCTACAGCACTTTTATATTTTATATTTAATCTGAAATGAGCTAAATGCTCATTAAATCTAGTTTCAATTTGTCTACGTGTTTGTCTTCTATATATACTTTAGGACAACTAGAACAAGATATTTCATAAATACCAGATTTCTTATTGAAATCCATCAAATCTTTGGAATTTTAAGTATATTTATTTTTTAAATAAATCTATTTTGTTAAGCAATAGATTGGGATGCAGGTGAATGTATCATTGTCAATATATAGAGTAGAAGATATAATAAATGATACGATACCTGCAAGAACAAATCATTGCTTTAGTCAAAACCAATCTATATAATTTTCTATGCTTTCCACATCCCTAATAGCTGTATTTTAGGGCAATCACAATCGTCAATATTTCATCGTTGACACATTTATCTTATAACTTGCGAATACTCATATTCCCAGAAACCTTAAAAGATAGTGAAACAATTTCACACGAATTTTGGAAAATTAAAGTTATTTATACAAATATATATTATAGTTATATAATTTGCATATAATTTGTAGTTACATATATAACTACAAATTATGTCTTGCTTTTAATCGCGCTCCTCACAGTACGGTAACTTATGAAATGCAAAAATATTTTTTTTACAAATATTTTGACCCTGTTGAAATCACTGGAAGTTTTTACTAAACAATACGGGAAAGATTTGTTAAATATGTTGTGCTTGATTTCTTATTAAAGTTATAATATAAAATTATAGAAATAGGGCCGCTAGATCACATACCCTAGATGTTATTTACTATGATAAGATTTTTTCTTGCAGCATCACCGATAAAATTATTGATTGCAGTAACTAGTCCTTAAAATAATCCTTTTCTTAGAAAATTTCATGAATAAAACTAATCCCATATTAAAAGGACATTTTTGTTCATTTTGAAAGATGATTATTTCATTTTTGTCCCTGTAAGTTTAGTAAGCGAAAATGTGCTAAGTCTCATTAATGAAATGTTATTTTGAGGACAATTTACGGAAATGAATGAATAATGAATGAATACTTGATGAAAAAGTGACATAGTAAACCTAATATGACCCAGATGGTTTTTTTTTTAAAAACAAGAATGTCTCTTTGATTTGTATAAATTCAATATCTAACTCCTCTAACTCAATCTAAATTCAATCTAACTCTAACTATGTATAGTAATCCGTGTGTGGCATGATTTTGTTGAAGAATATGTAAATTACAATGTAATTTGTTTGTTTGTTTGTTCTGCAGTAATTATAACTCATTTACTTGTTTTAATATTTATTTAATTATCAATTTTGTTTATTTAATCATTTTGATTTAAATAGGTTATAGATTTTGTGTTAAGTTGTGATTTTCCAAATTAGGAAAAAAAAAAAAATACGATGTTTTATATCATAATTAATTGTGATATAAAACATCGTATTTTTATTTTGTTTTTATTTATTTATATATTTATTTATTACTTTTGCGTATCATCAGAAAAACTGTGAATGTACAAACGCGTGGATAACTTCATACAAATAAATAATATATATTTTTTTAAAGATTATAAATGAAAATTACATAAATTTAGATCACAAAAATAAATGAGAAACGTTAATAGATATTTTTATTTAAAAATAACTATTCAGAAATCGTTGTTTTAATTCTTGTTTTCTTCATAGGAGAAATATTAGATTTTTAAATTATTATTTTTATATTTTTACATATATAATCAATAGTATAGAATATTATAATATAGAATATCACCCAAATACCGTAACAAGCATTAAGTAGCTAAATTAAATAGCTACTTAATGCTTTAAGTTACGGTATTTGGGTGATATTCTATATTATAATTTAACACCGTAGTTATAATTTTTAAAAAAGTATAGAATATTAATATAGAATATCACCCAAATACCGTAACAGGTCATATTATATGCCATTTTTTGAAATACTTATGTCATGTTAACTTATTTATTTAATAGTATCTCAATCACGATTCGTGACTGAGTTATTTTATTTAGTTTTATCTTGTGCTACTGAAGATGGGCGCATAGCGCTTGAAATGTACATCTAGCTACTGAATGCTTTGAGTTACGGTATTTGGGTGATATTCTATATTATAATTTAACACCGTAGTGATAATTTTTAAAATATATAATCAAGTTTAAGTTCAAATTCCATTGAATAAGTGTAAAAGCCTCTTTTTCGCATGGACATTGTAAATATTGTTACTTAGTAAAGTCATAATTCTTCAATTAATGCATAAAACCAACAATAACATTTAACACAAATCATTGAAGAAAAACGAAAAATTTCTTCGGCACGGTGGCTACATTGTCAGAGTAGGTGCTGCATTGACATTTTTTATATTTTAATTTTGATACAATGTTGAATTTATAGGCATATCAACTTTGCGTTTTAATGACCTTATTAATTTAATTTCCAAGCATTGATTGGCTTTCATATATTCTTGCTTATATCATACGCAATGTAGCCGCGATACCTGCTAAGTGCTATATGTAAGATACCTTTTTGTTGTTGAAAAATAAACCCATTCAAAACTTGAATAACACACTATGTGCCCACAATATCACATATGACTGTTACTGTGTCAAGAGATACAAAGGAAGCCACCTCGATAGCGCAAATTTTATGGTCCTCGCATGACTAGCAAATTCCTACTGAATATACTTGTAATTATCCTTTGGATATATACATTAATTCTAGTAAGACAGCTGATTCAGCGCAAATATTCAATCATTATCATTAAAAAAAGAGTCTTTATATAATTTTATAAACATTGAAACTTTAAATAAACTTCAAACTATACCTTACCAACAAATAAATAAATAGATAGGAAATCTAAATGTGAAACTCAAAATACGATTTCGGACGATGCCTGAAAAAATAATCAAAACTGAGCACGGAAAGTTTCCTGTATTCGAAAGTATACGGGTAAAAGGTGTTCTAAAATAATCAACATTAATTCTGCATATTCTTGAATGATCATTACTAGTTTTGCTCATTTAAATGTTTGTCCATTTCACTGAACTAGTTCTGCTCACTGAAGAATGCTCAAAATTAGTTTATTTTGGAATGCCTTTAACACGTATAAAAGTAAATTTCGAGTTTGGAACATTTCCGCGCTTAAGCTGGATTTTAGGATTTTTTTGGGCATTGTTGGATTCAGGCTTTGAGCGTAACATATACAATTTCATTTGATCGTCATTTGCTATTTACTATAATATATATTTTTCTATTATACTAGAAACACATATGATTACTAAAAGTAGTGACAGGTAGTAAAATTTTCTGAAATTACTCCAACTTCGTTAATGATACACTACGAATTTTAAAATAAAAATATTGACAACAACGCAACTTTCATGATAAGATTTCATGTAGATTGTAGCGATGTGTAGTTCACTCGCGAACCGTTCACTCTGAACGGTTCAATCAAATGACGGGCGTACTGTGACGATGTTTTGCAACGACCTATAGGTCACTATGACATAGTTCGTCAACTATCAACTACATGGTGCACGGTGTACGTATTGATGTACTTGTACTATGTCCTGATCCCGTCGTGTACTAAACCGTTCATGTATCACAACGACTCGTAAACGATGCAGTATAGTATACATTACATATACAGTACTAACATTTATTTAGTGATAAAGTGTGTTGGTGAACGGAAGGAAATAGGAAACTCGATGCGATATTGCAACAGCAGCATTGCCGAGCTGAGTCACAATTTATATGTTGGTATCAGATTTCATTTGGAATAATATAATTAATATATTCGCTAGATTAAATATGTTCTTAAATATGTCATGCCATAGCAAATTTTTGCAATAATGCAAAAATAAACATCTAAATCTTATAGTTCTTCTATTTCATACTGAGTGCAATGCAATCACTTAATATCAAATCAAAGCTTTGAAGTTTGAACAGAGAAGATTCGGAATAGAAAATATAAATTCTAACGCCAAACAAAACGATTCTATCTAGTTCATTTTATTATAGTTTGTACATTTAATTTTCAAGTGTTAGTAAAGTAGTGAACATTTTAATCAATAACTACCAATAAGTATTTTATAACTTCATATAAATAATCGTGAGTACCTAGAGAAGATTATATTTCTTTATATATATGTTTTGTATAAATTATAAACATTGTTGTCTTTTCTTCCTCATTCTTAATTCAAAATAAGTATTGTAATATTTCAATTTATATATTTTTTACCATTTAATATTTTTATATTGAGAAGAAAAGAGATTATTTTCAGTATATGCATGTATTTCACATAGGTCGTGAATTAGTTCATTTTTAAAAGATGTAGTAGTTCACGACATATAGTTCGTGAACGGTACATTGAAATGAACTACAAACTAGGTCCTCAAAGTGACCTACAGTTTGCCATCGCTAGTAGACTGGCTTCTAATCTGGCACCTTTGTAATGAGAAGAAATCGACAATTAAATTAAAAAACAATAGTAGGGAAGAGAAATAAAAATACAATGTTTTATATTACGGTTAAACCAGAATAAAGAACATTGTATTTTTATTTATCTTCCCTAATATGGAATATCACAGCATAACGGAAAAATCTATAACCTATTTAGAAACAATGTTGATATAATATTAAAAAGAATATAGTGAAGGTAAAAGTTGTAAAGATTATAAACATTCACTAGTCGGAAAATAAAAAAATATATATTCTCATACCAACAATTGTAATAGTATAAATACTAACATATTGTCAGCGATGGGACAATACCTCTTATCTGCTTCAAAATTTTAAAGAGCTGGGAGATATTCTGAACATGCGCAATAAACTTGAAAATCAATTTCACATATATCATTTTTCGAATTTTTGTAAGAAAGGAGGTATTGTCACATCGCTGACGATGTACTATACGTCGTGCTGCTAATCATTTGTTATAAATATACTCAAAAGATTTAGTAAAAAAATTTCGTCATTCGTCATTTCTGCAATTTTTTATTTACCAGAAAACTCCGGATACATGTTGCTTAAGAATTCTAAAATCTCGTATTCTTTTGCTTCTGATAAATATTGTATTACTTAATATAGAATATCACCCAAATACCGTAACAAGCATTAAGTAGCTAGATGTACATTTCGAAGACTATGCCCCCATCTTCAGTAGCACAAGATAAAACTAAATAAAATACCTATGTCACGAATCGTGATTGATATACTATTAAATAAATAAGTCAATATGACAGAAGTACTTCTCAAAAATGACGTATAATATGACCTATAAATCTTTTAAGACAATACAAATTAACAATGAACGAAAATATTTGTTCCATATTACCTCAGACAAACCATTAAAAGTTTGCAAGTTTTTACTGTTTTGATTTTTATATGCCTGATTTTTTTTTAATTGGTCCGTTTCTTTATTAAATTACTTATTGAAAGTGGAGGCGCTGCTAAATGTTGTTACTTAAGAGTTTCTTTAGAGTATGTTTTAGAGTAAATATTTCACTTCCTATTATTATAGATAGTAATTTAAAAAAACTCTACTCTACTCTACTCTACTCTACTCTACTCTACTCTACTCTACTCTACTCTACTCTACTCTACTTTTCCTTTTCCTTTTCCCTTTCCTTTTCCTTTTCCTTTTCCTTTTCCTTTTCCTTTTCCTTTTCCTTTTCCTTTTCCTTTTCCTTTTCCTTTTCCTTTTCCTTTTCCTTTTCCTTTTCCTTTTCCTTTTCCTTTTCCTTTTCCTTTTCCTTTTCCTTTTCCCTTTCCTTTTCCTTTTCCTTTTCCTTTTCCTTTTCCTTTTCCTTTTCCTTTTCCTCTTCCTCTTCCTTTTCCTTTTCCTTTTCCTTTTCCTTTTCCTTTTCCTTTTCCTTTTCCTTTTCCTTTTCCTTTTCCTTTTCCTTTTCCTTTTCCTTTTCCTTTTCCTTTTCCTTTTCCTTTTCCTTTTCCTTTCATTTTATGATTAATATTATTTTTAAATAAACGGGAAATTATTTGGACAGCTCCGGCGAAAATCGTATACATTATCAAATTATTTAACTTCAGGGCGACAAAACTCTTTGCATGAAAGTTGTTAATTAGTATCATTGCATGTGTAGTCTCCTAATATCATCCTCTCTTCATAAACCCATTTGATATCTAGTCACTAAAAGGTCACTAGTTGCTAGTGTTCTTATTAATAGAATGTGCCGCACCCATATAATCGGAATTAGTTCCTAGAATCATTAAAATTTGACACAAATTTGTAATCCATCGGCGGATCCTTTACGGCCATTGCGGCGCTATGGAGATAACTATCAAACCTATCGGTGCAATGTTGCCAAACGCTTGACTGAAAGTCGATATAATATGTAAACATAACTAAACCATATTATTGTGAATGTTCAAAATTCGGAAAATAACATACATTTTTTAGGTTTTATTATTACTGTACATGATAACGATTATCATTTGTATAAATAAGTCATTTATAAATAAATTAACAAAGGATTTGATAAATTAGACGCCATCAAATCTTTCGTAATAGCTATTTCAAATATTTTTTTTTGCAAAGCGACTACAAACGACACATTAATTGAAAGAACATGCTCTAAAATATCTTGCAATTAACACATATCCTTTCCTTACGACACATAAACACATAATGAACAAGAAACAGTATTCTAATATTGTAGCTGTTGCAACATCTGGAATTTACTTAGTTCCAAAATACTATTGGAAAATCAAAACATCCTGAGAAATTTCGGAATACTTGGCAGTGTGGCGAGCGTCCGGAATCGGAACCCTCTGTTGGTGCTGCAGGTTATGAGCCGAAGAAGAATGGTGCCTGTATGCAGTATGCCGTATGGTATGGGAAAGTCCTTGGTGAAGAATGTGGTCGCGATAGATATAGTAAACATAAGAGAATTGGCCTTTAACACGAGGACTATATACTGCTATTGCTACATTGGTATAGAGAATATACTATGGCTAAATTTAATTTGCGGCTGATTATGTATAGGGTCATTTAATAAATTTCGCAATAAGTCCATTTATTTCTGGCGTTTTATGTGACCACATTATATGATTCTTGTGACATTATAAACAATTCAAACCAGTATTTGCATATAGGTACGAAAGTATACATTTTTGCGCCCTCATTATTATGTGTGTAATTTTTTTTTCCAATTATTTTATTGCGCTTATGATAGTGGTAATATTTTGGTGGTTGAAACACCTCACTATGAATGCTTGATAGAAGATATGAAACCACAAACTTCGCATTAATAAATCCTTTATTATACATACATTTTATGTACTTGTTTTTGTTATTTGTTCAATAAATATTATTATCTTGACATCGTTTTGTTTAAACTTCATTTCTACCTTTCACTAGATATCGATTTTTAAGGAACTTGATTATGTCATTGTGTGAAATATTAATAATTTTACAGGTAGATCACGATCCCTTTTTAAATAGAAAAGTCGATTTCAAGAACAAACAAGTTGGCCACCCCTGGTATATAACATGCTTTACAAAATTAAATATTCCAAAAATTCAATGTAAGGAAGAGGGACGAGGTAATATAATAAATATAATTAAATTATGGAATTATAAGTCTAGAGACATCATTATTTAAATATTTTAGAAAAAGGATCGGGCGCCGGAATTTTCAGAAGTCTAATCTGCCTCATTTGCTTACATAAATGAATTCAATAAAAATTTCTTGTGGATTGAAATTAAATTAAATACCTAGATTAGAGTATGTGGGTCAGATAGTGGAGAAGGTTCCAATGATTAGCTATGGAGAGATGAAGAAATTAGCTTTTTTTGAAATTGATTGGCTTTTTATAATCAATCCTTAAAATTGATGACTTAGATTCTAACTGATATATTTTGTTGGTTTGTGATTGTGTACAGATCTTGAGATTATAATAATAGTATCACATTAGCTTGGCAAATTATTTCTAGACTTTATAGTAGTAGATGTAAGTGCGGCATCAGCGTATAAGTATTACAGGGTAGTTAAGCATCATAAAGAATTGTTCTCGCGCCTTTTTCGGCAGTCCTTATACGAGTTGTGCTCAGTCCCTTTTTATGCTTGTATGTACAATATACATACTCACTACCTAGTTAGCTACATACGTAGAGGTACTAAACTTAAAAAGTCGGAATAATCGCTTTTTTAAGACATTCATTAAAGGGGCTATTACTTAGGATGGACCGAAGTTTAAAATTTATATTCGGCGATTTATTTATTTCCGTATTCCTATTCATTTATTTATAAATTATAAAAAATATTTTATATGTACTTTTGCAAAGTAGTTAATTTTTTTGGCCCTTTTTGTGAAATTCATTCATATAATAATTAATTATTGCTTTATTTTATATTCAGTGATGAGATGTGAAAAGGATGAATGCTGGCGAAAGATGAATATTTAAGTAGGAGATGTTTCATGTCAGATTCCTTATAATTAAGAAGTAGAATTTAAAAGGATAATCGAGGTAAAGTAGATATAAAATGTAGGAAGTAGAAGGCATTCATAAAAAAGGAGCAAGCTTTAGGTCATTTAAGTCAATTCAAGGTCTAATATTGATTTGGGTATTGCAAAACGATTATTAAATATATATGGGAGGAGTGTATCTTGTGAGGCGTGGACAATAGGATAGGACGATAAAAGTAGGATTTGAATATTTTGAAATTTGACGTTATAAGAAGATAGTATAGAATATCAACCAAATACCGTAACTTAAAGCATTAAGTAGCTAAATGCGCATTTCGAAGGCTATGCCCCCATCTTCAGTAGCACAAGATAGAAACTAAATAAAACACCTGTCACGAATCGTGATTGATATACTATTAAATAAATAAGTGAACATGACAGAAGTATTTCAAAAATATTAAATAGATAAGATGAAATTGGGCCCGAATCTAAATTCATTAAATTTGATTTAGATTTATGCATGTATATACTTTCATAAGCATTTAATAATTCAAAACACTTTTAAGTAATTTAAGTGAACTAATTTGAATGGGATGTCCTGAGTTAGTCAAAAATGCTCGGCTACAGCACTTTTATCTTTTCTATTTAATCTGAAATGACCAGAATGTTCCTTAAATTTATGCAATTCATTATAGAAGGTAAGCAGAAAGAAAGAGAGAAACAGTTGGCTCAGATTAGAGTATATAAGTCAGGTAGTGCACAGGACGTTAGGATGAAATACTATAGATAAATAAATGAAAGAATCAGGTCAGGACAAACTGATTTGTTTTATTTATAGAATTATTTTGTCATCGTCTAAAATTTCCCGCTCAAATTGTTAATCATTAATCCTATTGGTTTGTTGGTAAGATTATCACATTTTAATCTCCCCTTTTCCTTTTACGTCGCCTTCTATAACAAAATGCATATTATTCTGAATCAATTAATATGTATATTATATTTTCTATACGTGAATTTTGTGATGTTATTTTATAGATTTTAGTTTTATGCATTTATATAGAAAACGAATCGAACACCTTCCAAAAAAAGTCCGTCCATCACTGAATCCAGTTCTGTATTAAGAATCGAAGAGACCACCGGCAATTATATCAATGGATTGTTCATCGATATTAAAAACACTTACAAGCACAAATGTTACTGAAGAACGTCATATTATATATAATTTACCACTTGTTACGGGTAAAATTGTTCTGTAAGTGAAATCATTTATTACATGCGGATCAATCTGATCTGGATGCTTGCTTACGATCTTTTTGCTTGAACAGCGAGGTTATTAAGTCAGTGTATATGGATATTATTCATTAATAACAAGGTTTTCATGCGAGAGATGTAGACGAAAACAAATAATTGATCACGTCACAAATGAGTACGGTTAACGCGGAATCGAATCGTGCTTTGTAATATATTTTTTCATTTGATCTTTGACAAAATAAATGACCTGTAAGATGGCTTTATAAATTGGATAATTACCTTCCGTAAAGAAAAAATGTACTACTTCCGACGGTAGTGAAAAACGACAATTTTATAAATTCCACGAACTTTCTTTCACGACAAATAATAACAGTCAAAATCTAGAGTCAAAAAAAATATAGATTAGTTTCATTCAGAAAAATACAGTTCGAGCACAATCGAGTGCTCCCTCAGAAAGGATTAATAACAATAGAATCAATAGAACACTATATTCTTCTATTCTAAGAATATTCTCACTAAATGGTTGGTGATCTTTTTCAATACAGATAGTAAATCTTGCTTTATGTCACTGCCAGTAATATTACAACTTACAATTGTGTATTGTATTTCGATCTTTTCTATGAAGGTACTTTATAAAATTTGACATATTTAACTATTGAATACTGATAGAGAAAGTATGGTATGGTATGGGCAAATCCTGGAAATGTATCAATTACTAGTGCCGCCCATTAAAAATATTTTTACCGCGGTGCCAGTAAATAATTTTTTAACCAATATCGTTATTTGCCGGTAATAAAATAAAATTTTACCGCCTTCGGTATTTTTCGATCATAAAACGCAAGTGGAACATTTGATAATATTACAAAAGGTTCACAAAAGGTTAACAAACAATAAATTTTTAGAATTTACATAATATTATTTACCGAACGACGTAATATAATAAATTTAATTAATTTCATAATATTTGGTTATATAAATTCGAGTTCAATCAATTAAATAGCTTATTATTTCTGCAACGAAGAACTAACATTTAGTATTTTACTAAGAAAATTAGATAGATATGGGATCAGAGGAATCGCCTTAAATCTTATTGAATGCTACCTAAAAGAACAGAAACAGAAAGTTGTAATAAATGGACACGAGTCAAACATTATGAACGTTAACCACGGTGTACCACAAGGCAGCATAATTGGTCCATTACTTTTTATAATATATATAAATGACGTGTTCGATGCCGTCAATACTGATCATTGCTTGACGATACTACTCTGTTGGTTATGGAAATAATATCCAAACTGTCGGGTCCAATGCGAACAATACACTGGTACACGTTTCCAACTGGTTTTTAAATACCAAACTTATCTTAAATACCGAAAAAAGCAAAGCGACGTTCTTCAAGACAAACCGTTCAAACATAGACTTTCCGTTATATCTCGAACTTAATAACAATATAATGGAAGTGCAAGATAGTGCCAAATTATTAGGTTTGACAATCGATTTTGAGTTGTCTTGGAAAGATCATATCTCTTTGCTCAATAACAGATTAAACAGTGTATGCTTCATGATAGGAAACGTTGTAAACATAGATACAATTAAACTAATATATCGATCTAACTTTGAATTCGCTGTTAGGTATGGAATTGTCGCTTATGGTAATAGCATATATATCGATAGGGTTTTCATTTGTGAAAAGCAAGCTCTACGAGTAATCTTAGGCCTGGCCTACAGAGAGTCTTGTAGGGGTCATTTCAAATCAGAAAGGATACTTACTGTAACAGCCATCTACATTTATGAAATACTTGTGTTTAATGTCTGCAATAAAAGTAAATTTAATGACACAAATAATCACAACTACAGCACTAGAAATTATTCAGACTATGCATTACCGATACATAGGTTAAAGCATACGGAAAAACGGACCCTGTATTCAACAATGAAGTTGTTCAATCATCTGCCAAGTAATTTAAAATCGTTAGATAATCGAAAAATATTCAAACGTAAACTCCACACATAACTGTTAAATATGGAGCCATATTCTTTATCCGAATATTATTCATACGTAGTCTAAGTTTTAATCTCATATATGTGAGTGTGAATTTGTAATGTTTTCCTGATAATGTTATTTATTAATAATGTCAATAATATTAATATTAATAAGATGTTTAAATATGTACCAATATTGTTTTATCCGACTTTGACAAATGTTCCATTTTATAATTCCATTTGCCGTAATGTATAATTATTTACTAATGTATATTATGAGCTTGTATAATTATTTAATCTGGAAATAAACATACAATACAATACAAATACAACAGACATATTCTATCACTCCAAAGAATTTTAAGTGAATATTGTATAAAATCCTTTAAACATCCTGGTTACTTAAGTTTATTTAATTTACTTTCGGTTATCGAATGTTTACCGACACCTTATTGGCTCTTTTAATTAAAAACTAAGTAAGTTATTTTTGTATCAAAGTCTATACATCCAAGTATCATATATATGTATAAATTTTTTGAAATAAATATATACATTTCTATAATGTGTTTGTGATATATATAGTCCTTAATCCTATGGATTGGTTGGAAATAGCACACTAAGTCGATCTCTCCTCACATACTTCATTTTAAGCCTACCCCTTGCTATCCCTTTACTTTACCTTCTATAACTAATTGCATAATACCCCCGTGTCTGAGAATTTGACCTACTAGTCTATCTCTCTTGCGCTGTAACACTCTCCAAATACTTCTCTTCTCCCCTACTAACTCTAGTACGGCTTCATTTGTTACTTTATCTTCCCAACCAATCCTCATCATCCTCCTGTAGCACCACATTTCGAATGCTTCTATTCTACGTTTTCCTTCCTTCTTTATAGTCTACATCTCACACCCGTACAATGCTACACTCCACACAACTATTATTTTAAAAAATTGTCTAATACCTAAGTCAATACTTGATCTTTTTGTATAGTAAAATTTAAAAAAAACCTACTCTAAACCGATGTAACCGATATTTCAATAAAATTTAATTGAGAATGTTTATATATGAGTATTGCTTAGGCAAGAAATTTTCAGCGAATTTATTATATTGACCCTATTATTAGAATTCTTATATTTTCTAAAAATTTGTTTAATAAACCAAGAAGGTTATTAAATAAAAAGTTTTAAAAATAATATGAAAATCAATGATTGAAAGATTTTCTTGAATTCAGTGTATATAAAGTAAAAAAAATATTGAAACCATTAATGAAATCGAACATGATTGCTATTATCATTTGATATTATTATTATTATTATTATTATGAAAATCTGTCTTTCTTTTTTCCATGGACCCTTTTAGAAATTGCCTGTTTAAAATCTCACTCTTTGTCCTAATAATATTCAAAATTAATAAGAAATATCAATAATAATAATATATATTTATATATGAATTATATTGAATTGCAATAAATAAATGATTGTTTCCGATGTAGATTTCGTACAAGGATATTCATTATAGACCACGTAACTAAAGTTCACAAAATACGTTCCATTGTGGGTATAGTGCTATGAATATTGGAGCTTTTATGTAGATGAATGAAGACGAAGACAGTTCCAGCTGAAGAGCGAGGCAATCGATGTATAGTCGAGATCGAGAGGGTCGATTCGAGATTTGAATGGAGCGAGTCTGCGGTACGTCAAAGCAGGCGCCGCTATCTCAACCTGTTGCTCTCCGAAGGATCTCTGTTAGGTCCCTCTGTTTCATTGGCACGACCGTTGGTTTCGTATTGGCGGTTAAAGTTAGTTTACACCAATCAATCATTTATATTAATATAGAATATCACCCAAATACCGTAACAAGCATTAAGTAGCTAGATGTACATTTCGAAGGCTATGCCCCCATCTTCAGTAGCACAAGATAAAAACTAAATAATATACCTCTGTCACGAATCGTGATTGATATACTATTAACTAAATAAGTTAACATGACAGAAGTACTTAAAAAATGGCATATAATCAGTGGCGGCTCGTGGCATTTCAATCTGGGGGGGCGCATTTCTTAAAAAAATAACATAATAGCGAGAAATCGGACCTAAAATGGATGCAAAATGATTAAATTCAATCATTTCTTGAAAGTGGTATTCCGCTCTTCTATCTTTCATTGATATAAACATTCCTTGCACAAGTTTGTGATCAATTTAAATCAGGCAATGGCCTACCTAATTCTTTAATTTTTCCTTTGTCCTCGAGAGAAAGTCTACAAAACTCTATTTTCAATAAATAACTAACACTATTCATTTTTATTAAATTATTTCTATTAAATATATTCTTTGAGAAACACGTGGCAAAATCGTACATATCGTACATACACAGAACAAATGCTACTGTCTTATCTGACTATTCTATATCAATTTATATACATATATATATATACTCTCTGTATATATATACTACTCTCTGTTCTCTCTGAACTTCTCTTAGGACGTTAAAGAAGCGCGACATCCAATAGATGATATACTACATCGGTCGCCTGCACTCTATGATACACTCATCTCATTGTATATGTACTGTGTATATGTATTTAACTTGTACTAGCATTGGATAGCCGCTGGAATGTGTGACACATATTAGACGATGAAGCAAGGAGCGAACCCAAGAAACAGAAGATATACTGCATACAGTCGCTCTCACCTATTGCTTGCAATAGAGTGAGATGAGTCCATATGCATTTAACCTGTACTGGGTGGCTGGGTGGCACTGGACACCCAGCGGCACCAAATTAGCGATATATCTATACCACGCGAACGATAGATACAGATAGATACAGCATCGGTTGCTTGCAACGGATACCACAACGAACGTTGTGTTGATTGTTATCGCGGCGCAAGCTTTATCTTTTAGGAAAAATAATGCCGAGATAAAATATCGCAATACAATTATATATCTACGGTGATGCGCTCAATGTTCAGGAGGGGCGCGCGGCCCTGCGGCCCGCATAAGAAACCGCCACTGCATATAATATATAAATATATATAAATTATATTTATATATAAATGCATATAAACGTGATTATTTAAATAGATGTGATATTCCCATTTCTAATGGACCTTATCAAGAAATTAAAAAAGATCCGCTTAATAAATTAGTATCAAATTACAAAGACATAATTAATTCATGTCATAACCTATTCTTAAGCGAAAACATTCAATTGCAAATCCTATAATACCAAGGATGTATGTATTACCAAAAATACGTAAACCTGGTAAATCTGTAAGACCAATAGTGTCTGCTATTAACTCACCAACATATTTACTTTCGAAATGGTTAGCAATGATTTGATTCAAAAATATGTTCGGCTACAGCACTTTTATGTTTTCTATTTAAAATTAAATGAAATGAGCTAAATACTTCTTAAATCTAGCTTCAATTGGTCTACGCATTTGTCCTATATATACTTTAGGACAACTAGAACAAGATATTTCATAAATACCAGATTTTTTATTGAAATTAATCAAATCTTTGGGATTTCCAAGAAAATTAGCAAGGCTATTAGAAGTATTATATGTTACTTTAAAATTATATTTATTTAAAATATTATCTACACCATGTGTAATTATAGGATCAATGGTAATTTAACAAATTGTGGAGTTGAATTAGATAGTATTTTAAATAAATATAATTTTAAAATACCATATAATACTTCTAATAGTCTTGCTAATTTTCTATTGTCAGAGCTTATCAGAAGGATATGTATTTCATTTTCAATTTTCAGTCAACGCACAAAACCAATGGTAACGGCGAGGAATTTTTCATAGCTAACAAATATCTTTGTGAAATCGAACTCGAACCCTCGCCTGCCTGATCATTAGTTAGCTGCCAAAATCGGTAACCTCAATGCCACTGTGAGTCGAAATATGTTTTTAATGTTTAATAGTTCATATATGCAGGACTTGAGATTATAATAAGAAAATAAATTGATAATAAAATTTGCATTAATAACGACACTAGTTATGGTTCGTTCTGACTCTTTGAAATTGAAATAAACCTAAATAGAATTCTGAAAAAATCTAATGAATTTGTATCATTAATTCGCCAAATTATTTATACAAATTGTTACAGCTGCTTGATTATCATCAACTTTTTGTACACTCAAAGACAAGACTCGAAATAAGAAAACGCAGCAGCATTGTCATACATTGCAACAATTTTTTATTTTTTTATACCTCTTATACTGATGCATTACTATTCCCTTGGGCATACATTATACTTTTGTATCATCTAAGAATATTAAAACAAGATTTTTATGCGAAGACAAAGCTTCAAAAACTTCGAATGCAATTCCACTGAATGCATTATTAGTCTGATTGTTATTTTACTGAAGATGAGGCATAATTTTCGAAATGCGCATCCATATCATAAACTGATTCGGTATTTTTTTATGTAATTCGTTACAATATGTAATGCTTTATTGATTTGGTAATAATACCTTTTTATATGCGATAATGTATATTGTTAAATGATCGAAGGTTATATAACATGAAGTTGTAAATTGTTAAAATATGTACCTATAAGAAACCTATATGATGATCAGGATCAAGTTGCCGCGGAATGCATTTTATGTGAATATATGCACCTATGGAACACTCATAAACATATACGAGGATTATATAATAAAATGCATTGTTACTATATATTCCTGTTGCTTTTTTTTATGTCTGATTTACATTTCGAACGAAGCTGTGACAATTCAGCCGCCACTTTTTTAATAAAATATAAAAATTTATATACAGCAAATAATAGTGAAGACCAATCCGATATAATACTTTAAATCCGTCGTGAGATTGAACGACAAATTTTTATTTCCGAACTAATTATTAGACTATTTATTCGCTCAAATATGAAAGCCCTAACGATTGAAATAGAATGAAATAATTTTTCTTTATTTACATTTGTTTGTTAAATATTATTAACTTATGTCTATTTCGTTCAAGCGTACAATTTTTCAATATAAAAAACTTTTGTTTTTATTTCAAACGAACACTTAATATAATTTCAGCATTTAAGTTATGAACAATACTGTTTTTATGAATTAATAATTAACTTGCACAGATACTTGAAACATAGTAATCTGCGATTTTAGCAAAATATTCAAGGGTTTAATTGTGTAAAAATTGTGTAAAAAGATTAATTTGTTGTTTCTGTATTTTCTTAGCCAGGAATATTATTATCCTGTTTAAAAATAAGGATAAGTAGCTTATTATATTATGCACAGTTTTCAGCGTTCATTGACCTTTTCATAAGAAAATGAATTTTTTATGGATACAAATTGTATGAAAAAGATTACGTCATTAACCAATAAATAAGAGTACAGTATAGGTGTGAAAATTCAGGGAGAGGAAATATATATGTTGAAGCTTGCCGACGTTATAGCTATCTTGGAAGAAAGGGAGCAGAATTGAGAACATATACTAAATGGTATGCAGAACCAGATATTATAACATGTAAATATAAATGTAGACCAGACCAATGGTGTGACAAGAAGGAATGCAAACGAAAGATGAGGATTAGAATAGAAGATGATAGAATAGAAAAAGTACCGGATTTTCGTTATTTAAGAAGTAGGATTAGAAAGAATAGTCGAAGTAAGAAAGGAAGATAAACGTAGAATAGAAGCAGTTGAAATATAGTGCTATAAAAGGATGATGAGGATTGGTTGGGAAGATAAACTGACAAATGAACTCGTGTTAGAATTGTATGAAAGAAGAGAAGTATTTGGAAAGAATCGCAGCGTAGGAGAGATAGACTAGTAGGTCATATTCTTAGATATGGAGGTTTTATGCATAATTAATTGCATAATACCCGTATGTTTAAGAATATGACATTCTAGTCCATATCTCCTACCTTTAAATACTTCTCTTCTCCTCTACTAACTCTAACACTGCTTTATTTGTCAATTTATCTGTTCAACAAATGCTCATCATCCTCCTGTAGCACCACATTGCAAATGCTTCTATGCCACGTCTCTCTTCCCTTTCTATCGTCTATTCCTCAAAAACGGTAAATATATATGCTGAAGCTTTTTTTTTTTAAAGAGTCCGCAATCCTAAAGATTGGTTGGAAACAGCACGCCATGCCGATCTATCCTGAGCTAATCCCTTCATTTCCCTATAGCTATTCATCTCAACGTCTTCAACTATCTGACTCACATACTCCAATCTAGGCCTACCTACCCCTCTCTTTCCCTCCACTCTACCTTCTATGATCAATTGCATAATCCCCCCATGCCTAAGAATATGCCCTACTAATCTGTCTCTCCTACGCTGTAACACTCTCCAGATACTTCTCTTCTCCCCTACTAACTCTAGTACAGCTTCATTTGTTACTTTATCTTCCCAACCAATCCTCATCATCCTCCTATAACACCACATTTCAAGTGCTTCTAATCTACGCTTCTCTTCCTTTCCTATAGTCCACGCCTCACACCCGTACAGTGCTACACTCCAAACATATACCTTCAGTAATCTTTTTCTAATACCCAAGTCAATATTTGATGTTAAAATCTGTTCTTTTTCTACGAATGCCTTCCTACCCTGTGCTATCCTACACTTTATATCTACCTTGCTTCGATTATCTTTTGTGATTCTACTGCCTAAATAACAAAAATCTGACACTTCTTCGATTCTATTATCTCCTATTGAGATCCTCATTTTTCTACTGCATTCCTTTTTGTCACACCTCATCACTTTAGTTTTACCTATATTTATTTTCATGTTAAAATCCCTAGTCAATACTGCCTGCATACCATTCAATACCCTTTCTAAATTCTTTTCGCTTTCTTCCAATATAGCTATATCGTCGGCGAATCTCAACATATATATTTTCTCTCCCTGTACATTCACACCTACTATATGCTGAAGCTATAGCATAAAAATATAAAGTGCCTTTTAGCCCTTTCGCTAATTAAAAATATTTCAATATGATTGAACTGATGTGTTATTTTTGTTGGATTCCGATGACAATAAGTTTTCCAAGAAATATTAATATGGTTGTTTTAGGTCAAATATGTTGTTTTATTTTTCACAATTTTATTTTCAGTTATATATATATGCGCAAATGTACTAAAAGCGTAAATAAAGGAACCGTGATTCACGCTTTTAACGAATGCTCAAGTATGTAGGTCCATTATGTTTAAAAAACGATCTTCGTGATGTTATATGCCGATCTGTCGCCGTGTGGGTTTATTTGTAGTTTCATTCATAATAATTTAAAACAATCGTAAGTAATGCTTGATTAATACTCGAAGACAAAAATATTATTACCGGTCAGGTCAGATGAAACCAAGTTGAGGGTGGCACAAATTGTTAAATTTATTTTTCCAACGGTCCTTAAATTAACGTGATGTCGAGACCACATTGATGTTTTTATATATGAGTCGCGCAGGAGCAGAATGGCCTAAATGCATACAGTCTATTTGAAGAAAATCGGTAAAATGAAAATAAGGGATATAGAAATTTCATTTTTTTTTTCAGAAAGTATATTCGTTATTTTGAGTTTCAAAATTTGAATAAGTACAAATAAGAGTCGAGGATGGTAAATTCCTATAAATATGGGGTCAGGTAGAAGAAACCGAAAATGTGTATGGTCAAATTCCTACAAACGCCTGTTATCCATCGCCTTCCTCTTGCACGAAGCATTTATTTCTTGCACATGTAACTTTGTTTCCTCGAGGTGATCATGCAATAAAATGCAGGCCTCTGCATTCTGAATTTCTGTACTTTCCCCAACTGGGTCATCTGGGTCATTGTTAATTGGGTAATTGTCACGATCGTTAAATATATGGGAACCTATATCTATGTCTTCTTCAATGTTTGATTTCAATTGGAAATATTTCTTCTGAATTATTTTCTTGGAGACCGAACCTTATAGGAATTTACATGTACCTGTGTAGGAATTTGAACATCATTAACTCGACTACCCGAAAATTATAGGAATATTTATACACCTATAAAAGTGACTATGAGAGGCGTAACATTTTAAGTAAGTAAATAAAATTTGTTTAAAAATAAATCAGATGGGCCACTCTGCCGATAAATATAATGTAGTAAGACTTATATTTTTACAACAGCCTAAATATAAACATATTATGTTCGAATGAAATTTTGAAAGACATGAATTTCACACATATATATATATTACAATGGCATAGTTTATTTGCTAACTAAATACATATGTGTTTGCAATATACGTTATGTGGTGTCTGTCTCATTGAAAACTTATTTTTATACTAGTATAAAAATGAAATGCTTCAATATAGAAATTAACCCAAGAAATGTGCCAACATTCAAATCTACGATGAGTCGAACAGCCTTGCGGGCCTATTCTCATATAAATAGGATTATGACTAATTTTAATTATAAATTCAATGATTTAATAGATATTAATAATATCACTTTATCGGTAGTTAAAAAAGTGTTAATTAACACGCTTACGCAATGTTCCTGTACGTATTTTTGTATATTATATTATTTTTATATACTATATTTTCACTGATGTTTAATATAATAGGGTGCTTATTTTTCATTCAATATCATATATCATTGTTATAAATAAAATTATTTATTTTTCTGTTAGCCAGATTATTTAACTATAAATTGTGTTTCATACAAATTCTTATCCCTGCTATTTACATTACTATAGAAATAGAATAGTATAGAATATAACCCAAATACCGTAACTTAAAGCATTAAGTGGCTAGATAAAACAATATAAATTAATAATTAACGAAACTAACAAGTAACAACAATAAATATTGGTTAGTCAAGCCTAAAATAAAATCATACAATAGCACATGGTTTAGATAGTATTTTAAATTAATATAATTTTAAAGTAACATATAATACTTCTAATAGTCTCGCTTATTTTTTAGGAAATCCCAAAGATTTGATTGATTTCAATAAAAAATCTGGTATTTATGAAATATCTTGTTCTAGTTGTCCTAAAGTATATATAGAAGACAAACACGTAGACCTATTGAAACTAGATTTAAGAAGCATTTAACTCATTTCAGATTAAATAGAAAAGATAAAAGTGCTGTAGCCAAGCATATTTTTGACTAACTCAGGTCATCCTATTCAATCTAGTTCACTTAAATTACTATATCGTGTCTATTTTTTTAAATAGACACGATATAATCTCCGCGCATAATAAACAAGGATTCCTCAACAATAAAAGTACGGAAGATGTTAATGATTCTAACAATTTTAAACCAACGATTGGAATATTCATTCATTTGGCAATAACTTTCGACATTGTAAATCGCACGTTATTATTAGACGAAGTAGACAGATAGGTATTAGAGGAATAGCTTTGCAGGTTATTTGAATGATCGAAAACACTAAATAAAAATTGCAAACAGTTTACGTATACCTCGATTCGACATTTGATACACCACAGGGAACTGTACTCGGCTCGCTGCTATTTATACTATATATAAACAATTTGTTGGAGCATAATAAAGAAGATAACAGTATTCTTAGTTATGCTGATGTCATTTATAATGAGGGTAACACATGAAAAGAAGTTTTTGTAAAATCGACCAAGGCTATAAGTACAATCAAGTTTGGTTAGAGAAAAATAAACTTATCTTGAACTCAAAAAACCATTTATGTTCCATTTTCGTGTTACAATGGTAAATTTTATGTCAAAACACTATCGTTTTTAGATATTAGATTTGACAAACCAATTGTTGTTACTTGTTATTTTCGTTAATAATTAATTTATATTGTTTTAAAAGATTTATAGGTCATATTATATGCCATTTTTGAAATACTTCTGTCATGTTGACTTATTTATTTAATAGTACATCAATCACGATTCGTGACAGAGGTATTTTATTTAGTTTTTATCTAGTGCTACTGAAGATGAGGGCATAGCCTCTGAAATGTGCATCTAGCTACTTAATGCTTGAAGTTACGGTATTTGGGTGATATTCTATACTATTATTTAACACCGTAGTGATACTTTTTAAAATAGAAATAGAAATTCATTATATTTTTGTTTATTACTTGTATCTTGCATTATCTCATTCGATTTAGGATTTTTCCTTTCTCATAAAGACAAATTGTTTATTTTGCTCAACCTAGTTACATAGATTATTTTATATTCTATTGTATTAATTTTTATATATAATTACTACTGATCTCAAATGTATAATTAGAGGGGTCCGTATTGGTGCAATTACTGTTGGTCTCCTAGAATAAATTCTATAAATAAATATCAAGTGTTTTATAGTATAATGTGTAGGTAAAAAAAGACGTTTTTGGTTTGCGCCTCTGACATGGGACGATGCGTGTGCACCTCTCATATATCTACCTATACTTGCATGTTCCCTCCGGGCAGATACCAAAAAAACCGACTACTAATTTTCACCTATATTTAGCCAAAGAACGGATAAGAAGACGAATCCAATAACCAGGCCGCGAATGCGAAGCATATTATTTCATAGTGTTGAATTTGGTGCGGTATTCAGTCCAATTATGTTTCATTCAACCTTATATCTACTGCCCAATTGATCTATTAAACTTATTTACTCATCGAAGTTGAATTATGTGTTGTTGATATTTGGGACGAGGTCCAATCATATCAGATCATAAAAAAGCGACGTATAAAATGTTCAAGAATTCTTTTTGTTAACGCGAATGATAAATATTTGTTAAAATTTACACTAAACAGGTTTAACATTACGTAGTTTTGTTGTAATTCGTTAATGTAAACAGAAAACAGAAGATAATGGGAAGTCACATACCTTCCTTTTATTGATAGCCTGCCTACGTAAAAATGGTTGCATTTTTTTTAACAATATTCATTTCCCGAAAGGAATTTGGACAAGCATCAATCGTTTTTGCTGAGGATTCTTAATCTTTATGTGGATGCCTCTCGGCTGACGTATAAAATATTGCTATAAAAAGTCAATCTTCCACGCTACAGATATATCAATCTGAATTTCAATTTACATTTGTACAGATTTTATACCCATGACGGTCGTAAGCAATGGTCCCTGAGAATGCAATAAGAACAGGAATTTAGGAAATTAACAGTACACCTTTTCGCCATCGAATTCTTGTGCACTTCACTGAGATGATATCTCAGCTGAAAAGACTTTTAATTTATAAATGAACCTCATCAAGTTGTCAAGTTCAAAATATATATACTTATACTAAATGTAAATATACATAACTTGTACACTTAAAATTACAAATTTCTGTAATATTTGGCTTTTGAATTGTAAAGGTAGAAACGTACACAAAAAAAATACCTTTCTTTTGAACAATAGAATTGTAAATCTCCTGCTTTATCCCTATGGATTGGATTGTATTCATAAAATGTATTCATTACTTTAACAAAATCTGATTAACAAAATACATTTTCCTTCTTTATAATTAGAGCTTAAAGCAAAGAATAGAAAATTTTAAGTATCCTGTTTTATTGAGTTTTATGAAGAAATATTGGTCGATCTAAAATATAATTCTTTCCTAATTTTGTACATGTACTTGATATTCAAGCCTAACGGCTAGATGCTTTGAATGAATTAAAAGAAGGTTAGTTTAGCCATTATTTTTGTATCCTGTATGATGATAATGTATCGCGTCGAAATAATAATCGTTCGGTTCGTATGGCAAGCCGAAGAACAACAGAAGAGAGAACTAATCTACTTTCGATTTCGGCAAGTAAATAACTAAGATCGTCTCAGGATCGAAACGCTCGTACGAGGAGAGAACTGAATCTCTCGCTCTGATTACTGCTTTGTTTGCAGATATAGATATGTGGTCATATTGCATTCAATACAATTTGATGAACCATTCGAAGATTATGGAATAAAAGTTCTGATACGGCGCTCAAAAAGTTTTGCAAAATATTTAAGGAACATTTTTCTATGCTGTTGTTTTCTTAAACCAGTTTTTAATATTGATCTTCATCAAACTTAGAGGTACTAGGGAATTTATTATCGCATACTTTTGATATTTTCAAATTTTATTAGTTTCATCTATTAAGCAAGTGAAATTTTAAATTGCGTTTCTTTTGACAGTTGCTTCGAGGAAACCACTGAAAAGATATTATCGTGTATTTTAGTGAGTTTTATGCAAAAATTGAATTTGTTTCTCACGCTAGTCAGAATTAGATAATAAAATGACTAAATACGTTTCATATTTGAGAAAATGATAGTTGCTCTTGCTAACGGTTTTAGTTTAACACAGATTTCGAATTTCGCAAAGATGTGTACAAAAATTGAATTTGTGTCTCATGCTAGTCAGAATTACAGAGTAAAATGACTAAATACGTTTCATATTTGAGAAAATGATAGTTGATCTTGTTAACGGTTTTAGTTTAACACAGATTTCGAATTTCACAAAGATATGTACAAAAATTGAATTTGTGTCTCATGCTAGTCAGAATTAGAGAATAAAATGACTAAATACGTTTCATATTAGAGAAAATGATAGTTGCTATTGTTAACGGTTTTAGTTTACACAGATTTCGAATTTCGCAAAGATGTGTTAGTTAAAGAGTCCGCAATCCTAAAGATTGGTTGGAAACAGCACGCCATGCCGATCTATCCTGAGCTAATCCCTTCATCTCCCTATAGCTATTCATCTCAACGTCTTCAACTATCTGACTTACATACTCCAATCTAGGCCTACCTACCCCTCTCTTTCCCTCCACTCTACCTTCTATGATCAATTGCATAATCCCCCCATGCCTAAGAATATGCCCTACTAATCTGTCTCTCCTACGCTGTAACACTCTCCAGATACTTCTCTTCTCCCCTACTAACTCTAGTACAGCTTCATTTGTTACTTTATCTTCCCAACCAATCCTCACCATCCTCCTATAACACCACATTTCGAATGCTTGTAATCTACGCTTCTCTTCCTTTCCTATAGTCCACGCCTCACACCCGTACAGTGCTACACTCCAAACATATACCTTCAGTAATCTTTTTCTAATACCCAAGTCAATATTTGATCTTAAAATCTGTTCTTTTTCTACGAATGCCTTCCTACCCTGTGCTATCCTACACTTTATATCTACCTTGCTTCGATTATCTTTCGTGATTCTACTGCCTAAATAACAAAAATCTGACACTTCTTCGATTCTATTATCTCCTATTGAGATCCTCATTTTTCTACTGCATTCCTTTTTGTCACACCTCATCACTTTAGTTTTACCTATATTTATTTTCATATTAAAATCCCTAGTCAATACTGCCTGCATACCATTCAATACCCTTTCTAAATTCTTTTCGCTTTCTTCCAATATAGCTATATCGTCGGCGAATCTCAACATATATATTTTCTCTCCCTGTACATTCACACCTACACTATACTCTTCTTTTACTTTGTTTATTGCATCTCCTATATATAGATTAAATAATAACGGTGAGAGTGTACATCCCTGCCGAACTCCCTTCCCTATTTTGCTACCTCTTCTTCCCCCTCAATTCTAACTAAGGCAGTTTGGTGTTTATATAAATTAAAAATTATTAATACCTTTATATATATTTAATCTCAATATTGCCCAAAGAGGCAAATTTCTATCTCTTTGTCGCTGTCTCTTTCTCTCCCCCTCTCTCTCTCTCTCTCTCCGTCTACCTCTTATCAGTAATTTTAATGATTATTTCGAGATGAATGCCACGCCGATCTCCCCTGAGTCACTTCCTTAATTTTTCTATAGCTATTGATCCTTCTTCTCCTCCACTATCCACTACTCTAATGTGGATCGATTTATCTTTCTTTCCTTTTGCAGCGCCTTCCATAATTAATTGCACAATACCCCCGTGTCTAGGAATATGATCCATTAATGCATCTCCCCTACGCTATAGAACAATATTATAATAGGAACTGAAGTAACGTTATATGCTTACTATTACTTTTACCTGTCTAAAAGTTTCTATGCTCAAGCGGTTTGCTACCCTATTTTTTCCAACCAACATTCCAACGGCACGAACCGTTATATAGACGAAAATGTAGAATTAAAGAGCCCGCCATCTAGTAAATAGTACATACCTGTTTTCGTGCTTCCTCTATATTCACCTGTGCTGTCTTTTTTTACTTTTGTGGTACGTATATGCACCATTTATGTTCCAATCCCACTTTAAGGTATTTTAATAAAACGAGTGAGACATATTTTTACTTGTTTTGGCAATGTTAAGGGTTTCGATTTTCATAATATAATAACAAAAATATGCTCGGCTACAGCACTTTTATGCTTTCTATTTAATCGGAAATGAGCTAAATGCCCCTTAAATCTATTTTCAATTGGTCTACGTATATTATATATATTGTATATTAATCACAATTCGTGACACAGGTATTTTATTTAGGTTTTATCTTGTGCTACTGAAGAACTTGTGCATCTAGCTACTTAATGCTTTAAGTTACGGTATTTGGGTGATATTCTATGCTAGGAATATGACTATTCAAAAATGTTTGCTTTAAATCGGTCCAGCAACAAAAATGGTTAAACATAAGCTATGGAAAGATCTATGTTCCATTATAATCTACCAAGTTGTTTCGTGAGCATTAGATAATCACACTGTACATTCTAAAATAAAGGTGTTTGTCGTATATAATTAACGATATTGTTACACGAATTTTTATTTATCGCTTTTCTACTTCTTCACGTGTTTATTTAGATACTGCATTTAATCGATGTGTTCTATATAACATATGAGATTTTATAATTTTAATTTTCCTTAACATGATGTTATTTTGGTTTGAAAGTTTATTTTTCACGAAAGGACAATATTGAGGTTTTGGTCGTGCTGTTTTCTTACTACTTTTTATATGTTAGCGCGTTAATCAGTGGCGGCTCGTTCCACTTCAATGTGGGGGGTGCGTTTCTTAAAAAATAACATAATAGTGAGAAATCTTTCCTAAAATGAATGCAAAATGATTAAATTCAATCATTTCTTGAAAGTTAATTCCACTCTTCTATCTTTCATTGATATAAACTTTTCCAAAACTTTTTCGTTAAAATTGTAAATATCTCGCACCACATTTTTATTAATACACATCATCGCCAACGCGATTAAACGATCATTGCCCATAGCATTTCGAAAAAAGTCTTGATTCTTTTAAGTGTTGAAAAATAACGCTCTGATTCAGCAGTGGTCATCCGGGTTGTTAAAATAATTTGAAGTATTTTTATAGTTTCCGGGAAAGTTTCACTGGAATTATTTTGTAGCAATAATGAAAGAAAATTTGTGACTCCAATTATTTGATAAAAATCCGGACGCGAGTAAATGACTTCTAATTCTGTTTTTAATCTGGTTTTATTAAAAAATGGATATGCATGACACACGGCTTCCAAAAAGTCCACTGGAAATTGTTTCGAAAATGTTGGCATCGATTTCGTGTTAAATAACTCAGCAGCTTGTAGATGGCCACGATATGAGAATCTGTCCTTCATCTGTGTTATAATTTTTTTTTGTAAATGTCTCTTGAAAAACGCCGCGTAAATGTCCAGTTTTGAGCACTCCTTGCACAAGTTTGTGATCAATTTAAATCAGGCCTACCTAATTCTTTAATTTTCACTTTGTCAACAAGAGAAAGTCTACAAAACTCTATTTTCAATAAAGAACCAACACTATTCATTTTTATTAAATTATTTCTATTAAATATATTCTTGAAGAAACACGTGGCAAAATCGTACATACGTACATATCGTACATACACAGAACAAATGCTACTGTCTAATCTGGCTATTCTATATCAATTTATATACATATATATATATATATACTCTCTGTATATATATACTACTCTCTGTTCTCTCTGAACTTCTCTAGGACGTTAAAGAAGCGCGACATCCAATAGATCGGTCGCCTGCACTCTATGATACACTCATCTCATTGCATATGTACTGTATATATGTATTTAACTTGTCCTGACATTGGATAGCCGCTGGGAATATGTGACACATATTAGACGATGAAGGAAGGAGCGAACCGAAGAAACGGAAGATATACTGCATACGGTCGCTCTCACCGATTGCTTGCAATAGAAATTTCTGTGTACAGTGTGGCTAGGTGACGCTGAACACGCAGCGGCACCAAATTAGCGATATATCTATACCACGCGAATGATACTTACAGATAGATACAGCATCGGTCGCTGCTGTGACTTGCAACGGATACCACAACGAACGCCACACCGTATTGTGTTGATTGTTATCGCGGCGCAAGCTTTATCTTTTTGGAAAAATAATGCCGAGATAAAATATCGCAATACAATTATATATCTACGGTAATGCGCTCAATGTTCAGGAGGTGTGCGCGGCCCTGCGGCCTGCATAAGGAGCCGCCACTGGCGTTAATAAAACGATTTATATTCTCGAGTATTACTCTTCGAGTAATTTTGGTAATTACACAACAGTGCAATTAATATATGGTTAAGGCTGTTCTTATTTGCTCGAAGAAGACAATCACTCTTCATATATACAAAGTAGAGTAGAGTCTGACTGATGTGATATTTGTGGTAAGATGGCAAAATATGATATGTCATTTTAAAAATTATCACTACGGTGTTAAATAATAGTATAGAATATCACGCAAATACTCTAACTTAAAACAATAAGTAGCTAGATTTAGTTTTTATCTTGTGCTACTGAAGATGGAGGCGTAGCCTTCGAAATGCATTGTATAATCAAATACAATGCCTTCAGAAACTTTATTTTTACTCTCTTGTAAAGTTTATAAAATTGCACAATTGCATCGTGTTTTGCCATCCTACCACAGATATAATATCCTACATTTAGCTAGATTTGCTCGATGGCGCGTTCCAAATCATAATTTGTTCTCTTCTTGCATAATCATATGAAACAGTGCAATGATATGATTTCGTATTACTTCCTCTTTGATTGTTTCATATAGGTAAGGATCGAATACGTCGTAATATCACGTGATAAGTGCACACAACGCATTAGGTATATGCAAATGAGCAATTGTTTGAATTTATATTGATGATAAAAACATACAAATATATATTTAAATTCATTCAACTTGACTTGTTTGGCTTAGCCGATGGCGTCGGGTACCAGATAATTTTTTTTTACTATAAACGAATTCAGATTGAATTTTAATTAAGTATTTCTAGAATCATTCATTGATTTATATATTTAAATAATTTAAAAGATTTATTCGGTGATGTGAATTGTACGCAATATTTGAGAAGTAGATAAATATATTGTATAGATAACAGCAGATTATTTTCAATGCGAAATGCATCACGATCAATTTTAGCTATCAATAAAAAATATAGCGAGGTAAATTGTCGTTTATATTAAACAATTTGTGATTAATATTAGAAGTGTCGGTAAAATATTCTTTAATAAATATTGATTTTTCAACGTGAAAGTTTATGCGTTACTTATCCCAATAAAATTCTTGAATAATAAGTATTTTGTCCACAAATTAAAAACTGAGCGGTATATCAGCCACCACTGAACTAATAGTTCATGAACTACAAAAGAAATATAAAGCTGTTTAAATTTTATATGAAAACATATATCACTTATAATGCCTTTGTTCATTTCGTCTTTTTTCTTCGTAGTATTTTAGTGTGATAATTATTATTATCAAGCTTTTAATAAGGCTCGTTGACCTCACGTTTTCTACTCAAATACTGAAACTGACTGTATAACGTACAAACAACTAAAGCAGCATTCCATTCATAAAATATTATCTATTTGCCCCTATATGCATGTGCACATATGTGATCCTACCGTGTATGTGTTGTCACGTACAGTCTGTTCTTTGGGCAGGCCCTATTTCTGGCACGGGTGATAAGATAAGAACATATTATAAAACGGTGAACAAACCGTATACAGGATCATGCGCACAATTGCCACAGGCCGAGAATGTTATTCAAATTTTAGTTCCAATCACATTGAATTTTGATGTGGTGATGCAGCCATACTTTGAGACAAGCTTATAAAAATAATATTAAATAAACAGTTACTAAAATTATTAGAGCGACATTATACATTTCTTTTATTTAGGATTGGCTTTTCTCTTAGCTGCTATATTATTTATCAAAGACATTGTTTGTGACGTGGATAACAATAATTCGCGTTATGATAATAAAAGAAACATTTTTTTATAGGATGGACGCTAAAGGTCATTATTACGGCCTTACGTTGCTGTAGTAATTATGGCCAGCTTATATACTTTTTTTTAAATTAAATTTTAGGATCACTCAGGGAACATATCAGGGAGTGGCAACACTTAGCAGCAAGGATTTAGCAGTAGACAAACACAGGAAGCACATCCGTGGTCCGGAAAGAAAATTTCTCTCGGAAAAATATCTTCTCGGGTGGGATTCGAACTCACGACCAGCGCGACGTGTTAGCATTAGTCCCAGCGATTATTCCAGGCCCCTAAAAAGAAATAATAAAACTTATATAAATTTGCATGTTTCAATAATCAGAAATATCTACATTATGAATGAGATTGTAATGACTCTAAACGGAAATTCGCAGTGTTTTACCCAACATCGTATACAGGGTGTCATTGTTTTGGCATTTCCAAATTTTCTAATATTTGTTCGCCTGTTATTACAACAAATTTGTAAAGATAGAATATTTTCATAATTGATTCTTATGAGCTGCTTAACTCGCCTCTCACTTTAGTAGTTTAAATAAATATTTGCAACTGCCATGGTGATATAAAGAATTAAACAAGTCAGTATTATAAAAATTATCACTACGGTGTTAAATATTAGTATAGAATATCACCCAAATACCGTAACTTAAAGCATTAAATAGCTAGATGTACATTTCGAAGGCTATGCATTTAACTCATTTCAGATTAAATAGAAAAGATAAAAGTGCTGTAGCCGAGCATTTTTTTGACTAACTCAGGTCATCCTACCTTTGTCAGGTTCACTCATTTATTTAATAGAATATCAATCACGATTCGTGACAGAGGTATTTTATTTCGTTTTTATCTTGTGCTAGTGAAGATGGGGGCATAGCCTTCGAAATACGCATCTAGCTACTTAGTGCTTTGAGTTAAGATATTTGGGTGATATTCTATATTATTAAGTCAGTAGTATTTTACACAAAATGCAAAATAGTGGTAAAAAATCGCAATAATGAAAAGTGATGTACATCCTTCTGTCTTTATGTCATATTCTTCTTTTCTATGTGACATGATATCATGCACTAATAAAATTATTAGCACAGGAACGTTATATAAACTCTGTACAAAAAATTCAAGTAGTTTTAATTTTATTACACATTTATAGAGAGAAAAATGGAAAAACTGGCATTTTGTAGATTCTAAAGGCGCGATTAGTGACAATGATATTTCATATTTATTTAGATTTTAGCAATTACCATCAGTAAAAAACATGCAAATGTTTTTCGTTAAGCATACCTCTAATTTTTTAGCCATTTTCCGTATAAATGTTTTATGAACATATTAGCGAATGGTTTTTGTAAAAGGAAAAATTATTAGTTAATTAATTTCAAAGTAAATTAATTGTCTATTAAATTAACCGTTATTAATTAATAAACTCATATGAAATTTTATACAATCATATTCCATGACTATGCCCCGGACGAAAGCCGTTTCTATTCAGTTAGGTAATCACTCTATTAATTATTTTCAAAATAAAAATAGCTTATATTCTTGTACTGTACTGGAATTATGAAATATTTCATTCGAATCGATAAATAAGATTTTATAGCTAACTTAATTAATAAAGAATTAACTTCGTAATTATTTAACCAATATTTTGTTCCTTTCATGAAAATAATTCTCTAATTAATATAAGCATGCTTGTAATGTTTTTTTTTTTGCGATTCAATAATGTATTTATTTCTTAAAGGGAAGAGGTGTAGATATGCATTTCAAAATTGATTTAATTTCCATTTTTTTCGAGTTGAAAAAATATATACAGAAAGAAAATTGTCACAATAATCTTTAATTGAATCGATAATTTCTCTCGACTTTTAATATCTAACACGATCCACTCAAAATACGTTTTATAAATGTAGTTTTATATATTTTTGTGTGTTAAAAACTTATATTTGATAAATATTATTTAAAATCAATGAAAGTTACAAAATTGAACTATTTATGTAATCAAAATTTAATAAAATATCTCAAACGTGTATTATTTCACATAGATAATCCAAAGAAGATTAGCACATATTGTAACAAAAAAAAATTGTAAATTAATTAATTACAATAAATACGTTGGAAAAATCCATCATAATAATATTTGTAACAATCATCACAAAGAAGAACAAATAAAATTTCAAAACCACAAATAAGGTCATTAAAAAAATCACAGCACACGCAAACGAATAAAATAAAAATGAAGCGTTATTGCAAGTATGTCAATGTTAGGGTAAACCACATGGAAGTATAAATATATAACTTACGTTTATGTTGAGAAATAACTCTTTTCTAAAAAATATTTCGTTATTTCCCTTGAAGTGTTTTTTTTTGTACGTTTACGGTGCCCACATTACAAACAATGTACATGTATATTATTGATATACAACGTTTATTTAAATTTTAAATGTCCTTACTACGTGAAAGCTTATACAAAACTTATTTCAAGTAAAAATTGTAACTTATGCGAAGATAAGCAAATAGATCCATTTAAAGTTTAAAGCGCAGTAGAAAATGAAGTATGGCAATGTCAAATTACGTTTGACTTTTTTTATAAGAAAACTGCCATATGTGCCTTTGCAAGGTTATCTAGGACCGTATCTATAAAAATTTCCATATAAATTTGAAACTCACCCGATGATATCAAAGAATTTCTTGTCCATATGAATCTATTGCAAAGAATAAGTCTGCAAATCGATATTCAAAGGGATTCAAATGAAACATCATATCTGATGCATATTTTAACTGATGGTCCGAAAAAGCAGGCGGCACAATCACTTTTATAGAGTGCAATCATTGTCATTTTGTTGTGGTCACTAAACGTCTTTGCTATGAAATAGCAGGGGGAGAATTGTCCAAAACCCATGAGTACCTCTTTGACATATATGATTATAAATTGATTTGCATAAAATATAGACGATTTCCATGTCCCAATCATTTGTAAAACAGCGTATATATAAAGCTCATTGCCAAAACTGAAAGAAATAAAAAGCAGTTAAATCTTGTTAAATATTTAATTTTTTAATCGTGCGACATTAGGTGATGTTAATTGATATCCAGCATTCGTAATTATTAAATTGAAAAACTTCAATAATCGTATCTTTGATCATTGAAGTAGCATTAAAAATTTATAATAACTTTTTCTGAGAACATTATTTTTCTACGTGGAAAAAATATTGTTTTTGGATGACTACATCTAATGTAGACAATACCTTGAGAAATTACGACAGAAATATTTTGTAATATCACATAAAATGTACTTACTACAGCCCTGTACATAATATGATTAGTATTTATCATATATTATATTATGTGTTATGTATTCCGTAATAATTCTATATCGTAATCATATTTCACTTATCAAGCTTTTTAAAAATTTAAATGCACAAAGTATAGAATAGATCTATAAATAATAACTTTAGTTTGAAGTACACTTTAAAAATTAAAAGGCTACATAAACACATACTAGAAACATATTCAATTAACTATTCCGAGTATGCGGATGTGCAATTGCAATAGATAAAATACTGTGCTAGATAAAATTATGAAGCGATGTCTTCTGTAAATAAAATTGAGAATGCAGAATATTATTTAATATATAGCGGAAATATAAATTATTTGAAATGCGCGCTTCGTACTAAAGATTTTGTCTATATATATTATTTGAAGAAATTGAAAAATCATCACCAGTAAAGAAATTTATTATTAAAACCCATACATTATAATACTTATTTCGTTGACACTTTTTTTCACGTTTTTGTCGTTCATGTTTTACAAAAAAAACTTATTATATTTACAAACTTGTACATTTCATACCTAAGATCTTAAGAACTGTGATATATATATTTATTTTATATTAACCATATAACAAAAAGAAATACTGCGATTGACTTATTCTATTATGCAAAATTTGTTATCTTCTTAAGTTTACTGACCATTTTCTCCGGAAGATGTTAAATTAATTTAACGAAACATGTCGAGAATATAATTCAATTATTCAACATTATAAAGAAGTAAACCACACATTTACAGTTAACCACCCAGTAAAGAAATTATTATACCCATCGAAACTAGATTTAGGGAGCATTTCAGATTAAATGGAAAAGATAAAAGTGCTGTAGCCGAGCATATTTTTGACTAACTCAGGTCATCCTATTCGAATTAGTTCACTTAAATTCCTTAAGAGTGTTTTGAATTATTCCGAGTATATACATGCATTCATCTAAAGCAAATTTAATGAAATTAGATTCAGGCCCAATTTCATCTTGTCTATTTAATTTATTTAATAAGAACTATTTTTAAATTTATTTTTATTTTATTTATTTTTGGTTATTTTAGATTTTACAAACCAATGTTTAATGTTGTTACTTGTTAATTTCGTTAATTATTAATTTATATAGTTTTAAAAGATTTATAGGTCATATTATATGCCATTTTTTAAATACTTCCTTTATAAATAAGTCATGTTGACTTATTTATTTAATTTTATATCAATCAGGATTCGCGACAGAGGTATTTTATTCAGTTTTTATCATGTGCTACTAAAGATGGGGGCATAGTCTTCGAAATGCGCATCTAGCTACTTAATGCTCTAAGTTACGGTATTTGGGTGATATTCTATATTTTGGGATTTCCTGTAAAATTAGCAAGGCTATTATATGTTACTTTAAAATTATATTTATTTAAAATACTATCTAAACCACGTACAATTATTGCATCAAATGGTTATTTAATAAATTTTGGAGTTGAATTATTACTTTGTTCTATACTACTAATATTTCTGATATCGTTTGTTCTTTTAAATTTTCTTAATATGTTTTTATAATTTTATAAGTATAGCCATTTTGTACTTCTTAGTTAAAGAGTCCGCAATCCCAAAGACTGGTTGGAAACAGCACGCCATGCCGATCTATCCTGAGCTAATCCCTTCATCTCCCTATAGCTATTCATCTCAACGTCTTCAACTATCTGACTCACATACTCCAATCTAGGCCTACCTACCCCTCTCTTTCCCTCCACTCTACCTTCTATGATCAATTGCATAATCCCCCCATGCCTAAGAATATGCCCTACTAATCTGTCTCTCCTACGCTGTAACACTCTCCAGATACTTCTCTTCTCCCCTACTAACTCTAGTACAGCTTCATTTGTTACTTTATCTTCCCAACCAATCCTCATCATCCTCCTATAACACCACATTTCAAGTGCTTCTAATCTACGCTTCTCTTCCTTTCCTATAGTACACGCCTCACACCCGTACAGTGCTACACTCCAAACATATACCTTCAGTAATCTTTTTCTAATACCCAAGTCAATATTTGATCTTAAAATCTGTTCTTTTTCTACGAATGCCTTCCTACCCTGTGCTATCCTACACTTTATATCTACCTTGCTTCGATTATCTTTTGTGATTCTACTGCCTAAATAACAAAAATCTGACACTTCTTCGATTCTATTATCTCCTATTGTGATCCTCATTTTTCTGCTGCATTCCTTTTTGTCACACCTCATCACTTTAGTTTTACCTATATTTATTTTCATGTTAAAATCCCTAGTCAATACTGCCTGCATACCATTCAATACCCTTTCTAAATTCTTTTCGCTTTCTTCCAATATAGCTATATCGTCGGCGAATCTCAGCATATATATTTTCTCTCCCTGTACATTCACACCTACACTATACTCTTCTTTTACTTTGTTTATTGCATCTTCTATATATAGATTAAATAATAACGGTGAGAGTGTACATCCCTGCCGAACTCCCTTCCCTATTTTTGCTACCTCTTCTTCCCCCTCAATTCTAACTAAGGCAGTTTGGTGTTTATATAAATTAAAAATTATTCTCCTATCCTTATAATCTATACCCGTTTCTTTTAAAATTCTAAACATTATGTCCCAATCTACATTATCAAATGCCTTTTCTAAATCTACAAAAGCTATGCAAGTTACCTTTCCTACCCTCTTTCTTTTTTCTACTACCGTTCTATATTTGTACTTCTATATTTCGAATATTATTTAATTCAATTTTATATTTATCATTAGAATATTTTTAATACATATTAAAATAAAATATCATTAATATTTTTGAACTTATTTTGGGTTTGACAAACCAATTTTTATTATTGTTAATTGTTAGTTTCGTTAATTATTAATTTATATTGTTTTAAAAGATTTATAGGTTATAATATATGAAGTCACACCATCTAACGAGCCAATGCCGCTACCATTCGCTCCCAATTTTAATATTCCAACTAAACCGGGCCATTGCGTGCACTCAACTCTATTTACAGGGCGCACACGAACCCCGTTTACCTGTCCATGATTGGATTGTTAGGTACGGCGGAACCATTCACGTTTTATTAGATATAATTGTTTTAAAAGATTTGTAGGTCATATTATATGCCATTTTTTAAATACTTCTGTCATGTTGACTTATTTATTTAATAGTATATCAATCACGATTCGTGACAGAGTATAGTATTTTATTTAGTTTTTATCTTATGCTACTGAAGATGGGGGCATAGCCTTCGCAATGCGCATGTAGCTACTTAATGCTATAAGTTACGGTTTTGGGTGATATTCTATAGTATAATAAAATAGAGTTAAAAATTAATCTTAAAATACGTTTAATTTGTTCAAATCGAGTGAGGATGCAAATATGCAAGTATTATCGTTATTTATTACATAATTTCGGTAAACCATGTTATCGATTTGGGTTTTTAAACTATTTGCATAGTCCTTTTAGATATCGTGCTTTATAATGTTACAATCATTTATCTAGAAACGTGAGTTGCGGCAAAAAGTAAAGAGTACTCAATACACCTATATTTGTTGTCTTTAGAAACTCCCGTCCCGATCCCAAAGCGTAGATCCACAAAGAGATTAAGAACATAATATACCATAGAGTCAGGTGAAATTAGATCATGATCCTAAAAAGCAAATACCTTTTCAGTAAATAGGCGTACAATATTTACGCCGTTGGCGCCAGTATTGTATTGGCGGAAATATGAGAAGGAAATTTGGGCGAAAGAAAAATCCCTTTTCCCTCTCGGTGTTATTAGATTGGCATCTGCCGCAATTCTGACCTATTTGTATGCTATGAAAAGAAAAATTAACGTCATAAAATACTGAAATAGAAACAATTGTAAGTTCTTTTGGTACAATTATTAAACTACTTGCCCATTATAACACGACATCTTCGCTCTAATGTTATCTATATCAAATTTTTCATCACTTAAAGTCAGTCTCTAACCGAGTCAACGAAAAACGCGTTATACTTTTCCAACATTATATAATAAAATTTCATATTATTATAACCTGATGTATTTCCCTCGATTCCTCTGCTTTCGTACACTTATACAGGGTTGGGCAGTTCTAACGAATCCCCCTGCCCAAACTAATTCAAATAGAAATGCGAAAAATTGCAATCTTATATAGAATTACGAATTTCACATTCTCAAATTAATTTTAAGTATACACCATGAAAGCACAATTAAAACTGGTCTTATTTTTTTAAATGGAACACTATGTATATTTTGATCCCATTTCATAGCAGACATTCAAGTACTTATGAACACGTAAATTGTAATTTGTTAGAATGCGGCGTTGCCGAGATATTAGCAATTTTGTAAAATATTGGTCCATTGCAAGCCCAATTTCAAAAAATCATAACTTACTTAGGTAGCGAATTTAACTAGCACAGTTTTAAATCTGAGTAACCACTAATATGGCATTATTTCTGTAAATCGGTTTTTCTCCTGTAACATACAGGCACATGTAAGAGTCATGTCCAATTGGGGCATTTTCTTTGAAAGGTAAGTCCGATTTTTTAAATGGAACACCCCATATATTATTATTCTGAAAGATAATACGATTATAATACAACCATTTCCATTGAATATGTCCTATACCTAAAACTAGTAGTGTCTGAGATATTGACATATTTTTGAAAAATGCAGCATCCAAACAAACAATTCAATTAATTAATTAATATAAATCTTTAAGATTGCCATGGAAGATAATGTCAACTGTAATATTTATGATTTGACAATTAAAGTTTACTTAAACCTACTTTACATTAAAACCATAGACATGATCTGGTGTTTAGGAGAGTGCCACAAGAAGCCTCTATTGGCCAGTAAAATATACAAAGCAAATTTTCCAAATAGAATACATCCAAATGCAACTAGATTTCAACATTTATTAAATACTTTCACAACGACTGGATCTGTTAAAAATGCAACACAAGAAAAACATAAAACTGTAAGAACGGAAGAAAATAAAATAAAAGTACTTATACTGACTTTTGTAGCTCTACCCGTATAATTTTCGAGGTCTATCAAATAAAAAATCATTGAATTTTATGCACGTACTCTGCATATATGCGCATATATATTTTTGTGAATTATACTCTGAATTATAAATTGCATTATTGCTAAAGTTTAAATATTTAATTGTACGCTGAAAGATCTGTACCGATAAACAAGCAAAATGAACAAGCAATATCTAAAATCTAAATCATATAACAGTCGTCATATTACTATCAAAACCTTTCAAGTCTGCAAAATCAATAAAATTCTAGGAGCGTTAAAAACTTTATTATCACGAACAAGTTTTATTTTTATACCGAAAGGATATGCAAAATTATGGAATATTTACAATAAATAGAAGTATTTTTGAAATAATATATTTTTTAATATTATTAATACGAGTTCTTTCTGCTCACTTGTAATTATTTTCTACACAGCAACATTTCATTCAATTAAATATAGAAATAAAATTTTACAATCACGAATATATCGCTACAAATTTGAAATTCACAAATACATTGTCGAATTATTTTTATGTACACAATTCTTATCTATACATATATGGTTTGGGACAGGGTACTACTATATATAGTACTGCCAAAGATTCTCTTGGATATATAAATGCAGTATATATGTCGCATCATATCCTGTGAAATTTCCACGAATTCTTTTGTGTATTTGCTGGAGTAGCTTAGATTTTATATTTGTGAGAGACTCACTGCTGAGGATCCTTAGATGTTCATTTAATTTTTTTGAAATGGAAGACCAAACAATAAAATCATTCGGAATATAGACGCAGAAATAGAGATTAGTGAAGCAACAATGATTTTTTTGTGAGCGGCAAAAACATTATTTATATTAACCGATTTTTTAAATACCATTTTAAATGTTCGCAAATTTTCCAATGGTGTGTATTATATTAAATACGGTCCTGATCTTATTAATTTTGAACCAATATAGCCCACACTGTTTGATAAACAAATTGCGTAGTTGGTTATTCGCAGTGTCGTTTCTTATAAAAATATTTCAGAGAATTATACTTTTTTGTAGATATCTAATACACATATAAAAATATACTTTTTACCAGACTTGAGTGAATGTTGGTTCAAGACTTCAATACTTCCACCCATTCATTTGTACAATTATAAAATTGTCATAGTTAAACTTCATAAATTGAAAAATAAAAAAATATTTGATATCGGTCAGAAATTGCAATTTTGTTCTGGAAGTAATTTTATTTATATTATTTATTAACTTGCTATTAACGGTTAATATGTTAAATTTAACATTTTTAGAATGTACTAGGTTAAAATAATATATTAAAATGTTCGTTTAAATCTTTACAAATTAACAAATCTTTCATTTCAATTTAAAAAAAAACAGAATAAGTTGAACAAAGCAAATAAGATAAATCCGATTTTTAAATCCGTTTAGATTTGAGATTTCTAATCAATTAAAAAATATATGGTGTACTAAATACTATGCACGATCTTCTTCGGTCATATTCAAAAATTAATATCTTATTTGATGTTCTCAAAAGTTTTATTTAAATGTTTGTATGGGTCACTTTTTCACGTTGTTTGTTCAAACATATACATCATGAATTATATGGGTTAAAATGAATTTTTATATCCAAGGTGTAAGCATCATTTATGTAAAATAATTTAGAAAAATAAGACAATTACATTTTTATGTATTACCTTCTTTAAACGACAACACTCTTTAAATATCCGCCCGCCACTGATTTGCTCATATGAATCTATTATTGTTGTATTCATATACAGGAAGGAAATTTGGGAGACGTCTGGTCCTCTCCATACTTCACTTCCACTAGCAGCTTCCATCAACAATATTCTTTCGGCATTATTTTGCGTAGATATACACAGAAGGAACGCGGCTACAAGCAGCAAGCCATTCTTGGTTGATTCGCAATCCCTCGAAGAGGCCTCTTTGGGTGATATATGCACATACAAAAGGTATAACGAAGATCCGTGCATATAGTATTCAATGGGAGTAGATCCAGACGAGATAGTCAAATGGTAAATAAGATATTTTTTCCTGTTATCTATCCTCCATTGTAACAAAGCAATTTTGGTGATAGTAGATGTATAGAAAGATGTAGTATGGTAATTTAATTTAGACGGTAGTAAATTAAAAAAATGATCACTACGGTGATAAATAATAGTATAGAATATCACGCAAATATCGTACCTTAAAGCTAGATGCGCATTTCGAAGGCTATGCCCCCATCTTCAGTAGCAGAAGATAAAAAAATACCTCTGTCACGAATCGTGATTGATATACTATTAAATAAATAAGTCAACATGACAGAGGTACTTCCAAAATGGCATATAATATCTTTTAAAAAATATAAATTAACAATTAACGAAACTAACAAGTAACAGCAATAAACGTTGGTTTGTGAAATCTAAAATCACCAAAAATAAATAAGATAAAAATAAATTTAAAAATAGTTCTTATTAGATAAATTAAATATTCAAGATGACCTGTTTCAAAAATATGCTCGGCTACAGCACTTTTATATTTTATATTTAATCTGAAATGAGCTAAATTTGGGTGATATTTGGGTAAATGGTATTAATTTCTTTTTAAAACTAGTCGAAAACGTAGCAGTTACAAGTTGAAAGCTCTTCATCATTATAACAAGATTCTATAACAATTTACCCTAACTATTACATTATCAGGATCGACCTGAGAAATTCTGGTGCCCCAAGCAATAATGCAAATTGTGTCCGTAATAAATCACCATTTTCTTTCGATTTCAACATTTGCAAGTTTAGATTTTGATATGTCGAACATAATTCGTGAAATCCTTGTTGGTACTTATAAACAGAGTTAATTTTTTTAACACAACATCTTGGATTGGAAGTAAATAATATTAATTTTTTTATAGCAGGGTCATTATCGTTTTAAATACGTATGAAAAGAAACTATGTATTTATTTTAAAAATAATCACTACGGTGTTAAATAATAGTGTAGAATATCACCCAAATGCCGTAACACAAAGTATTAAGTAGCTAGATGCGCATTTCGAAAGCTATGCCTTCATCTTTAGTAGCACAAGATAAAAACAAAATAAATTAAATGAATAAAAGAATATCCGAAATATAGCGGTACAAAATGGCTATTCTTATAAAATTATAAATTTAAAATAACAAGAGATATCAAAAATATTAGTTGTTTAGAACAAAGTAATAATTCAACTCCAAAATTTGTTAAATTATCATTTGATCCTATAATTGCACGTGGTTTAGATAATATTTTAAATAAATACAATAATACCTCTAATAGTCTTGCTAATTTTTTAGGAAATCCCAATAATTTGATTGATTTCAATAAAAAATCTGGTATTTATGAAATATCTTGTTCTAGTTGTCCTAAAGTATAAATAGAAGACAAACACGTAGACCAATTTGGGTGATATTCTATACTATTATTTAACACCGTAGTGATCATTTTTAAACAAGTGTAAAAAGCATAAAATAATATTTTTGAAAAGTGACCAATATTAAAATATCTTCCTAATTTTAGAGATGCCACTAATGATGAGGGTAATCAAATGAAATAAACAATAGTACAGAATACTAGCATAGGTGTATTAATTCGTACAAAATTTTAAGGAGTCTAACTAAAAATTGTGAAATTCGTTATTAGATAAATTGTATTGCGAAAATAAAAATACTAATTCGATTAGTAGGAAATTTGATTACATTTAGTTTTTTTTATAAAAAATAAAAAGTTTTAAAAAAAGGTCTATATATGCTCTGTACAATGAGTCTCAATTAAGATTTAATAAATATTTCAATTTTTATTTTTTTTATGTATTTACATTGTTCATGGAACAGGCGTAATAAAATCCATTTTGCTTCAATTCCTTCATAGTAAAATCATCACTACGGCGTTAATAATTGTATAAAACATCACCTAAGAACTGTTGTGTTACGAATTTTGAGTAATATTCTATACTATTATGTATTTATTAATTCCTTTTTGAATGACACTAACACCACAAATATTTTGATGATATATCAATATTAAATGATATGATATTTTTAGTTCCCAATATGTGTTGTTTGTTGCGATTTTTTTGAAATATTAATCGTATAGTACAGAAAAAAGGCAAAATTACAGCACGCGTGCAGGTGGTGGCACGTACAGAAAATTTGTTGGCACTTGAATAATTTGCACGTGATATTAATTTATACGCTAATATATCATTCATTATTTTAATGGCTAAGATATGTACAAGTTAAATTTTATAATTGTAGTAATCCATTCTGTGAGGTATTATTTTATTATTTTTTTCATATATATTTTTTTAATGGTTGTTTTTTGTTCAAAAACAACGATTAACGATTGTATCTTCGTAATTAATTGATCTTACTACCCAAAGCAGATTATGAATTTCCAACGAAAAAACTGTTGACCTTTTCTTCAGAAGATGATATACGTGTAATATCGAAACTAGTCGGAAAATTAAAATATAAAAACATTTCCTAAAAAAATGTGAGGATTTACGACTTCCAATCCAATAATAAATTGAATTTTATTTTATAACGAACTAATTAACAAATATTAGTTTGCTTCCTCGCATCAGTCGAAATATTGTCTGTACTAAAAATTTTACTAGAGAAATCAATTTGTGGAAACATCAAATTAGCTAAATTTAATAATATAATAAACTCAATTTGGAATTTTCTGAGTGGTTAACTTTTGTAGATACTGAAATGCAATTAAACGGTTTTCAATCTAGATTTCGATCCAGTTTTATAATTTAGTTAAAGAGTCCGCAATCCTAAAGATTGGTTGGAAACAGCACGCCATGCCGATCTATCCTGAGCTAATCCCTTCATCTCCCTATAGCTATTCATCTCAACGTCTGCAACTATCTGACTCACATACTCCAATTTAGACCTACCTACCCCTCTCTTTCCCTCCACTCTACCTTCTATGATCAATTGCATAATCCCCCCATGCCTAAGGATATGCCCTACTAATCTGTCTCTCCTACGCTGTAACACTCTCCAAATACTTCTCTTCTCCCCTACTAACTCTAGTACAGCTTCATTTGTTACTTTATCTTCCCAACCAATCCTCATCATCCTCCTATAACACCACATTTCGAATGCTTGTAATCTACGCTTCTCTTCCTTTCCTATAGTCCACGCCTCACACCCGTACAGTGCTACACTCCAAACATATACCTTCAGTAATCTTTTTCTAATACCCAAGTCAATATTTGATCTTAAAATCTGTTCCTTTTCTACGAATGCCTTCCTACCCTGTGCTATCCTACACTTTATATCTACCTTGCTTCGATTATCTTTTGTGATTCTACTGCCTAAATATCAAAAATCTGACACTTCTTCGATTCTATTATCTCCTATTGTGATCCTCATTTTTCTACTGCATTCCTTTTTGTCACACCTCATCACTTTAGTTTTACCTATATTTATTTTCATGTTAAAATCCCTAGTCAATACTGCCTGCATACCATTCAATACCCTTTCTAAATTCTTTTCGCTTTCTTCCAATATAGCTATATCGTCGGCGAATCTCAACATATATATTTTCTCTCCCTGTACATTCACACCTACACTATACTCTTCTTTTACTTTGTTTATTGCATCTTCTATATATAGATTAAATAATAACGGTGAAAGTGTACATCCCTGCCGAACTCCCTTCCCTATTTTTGCTACCTCTTCTTCCCCCTCAATTCTAACTAAGGCAGTTTGGTGTTTATATAAATTGAAAAATTATTCTCCTATCCTTATAATCTATACCCGTTTCTTTTAAAATTCTAAACATTATGTCCCAATCTACATTATCAAATGCCTTTTCTAAATCTACAAAAGCTATGCAAGTTACTTTTCCTACCCTCTTTCTTTTTTCTACTACCGTTCTTAGTGCTAGAATCGCCTCTCTCGTCCCTCTGTTTTTCCTAAAACCAAACTGATCTTCTCCTAGCCTTTCCTCTACTTTATTTTCTAATCTCCTATAAATAATCTTTAACAATATCTTCGATGCATGTGATAGTAGGCTAATGGTCCTATAGTTCTCACACAAATTAGCTCCTATTTTCTTCGGCATTGTTACTATTCTACTACGCTGAAAATCCTGTGGTACTTCTCCCTTCTCATATATTTTACAAACTAACCAGTATAATCGCTCCTGCATTTTTCCCCTGCGTGTTTTATTAATTCGGCTGGTATCATATCAATCCCCGCTGCTTTGTTATTCCGTAAATCATTTAATGCTCTATGAAACTCTGACCTAAGTATGCTAGGACCTAAGTCATCCTCATCTATCTGTTCCACACTTTCTAGCTCCTCCATGTCCTGCCTACCTTTATATAAATCTTCAAGATACTCCTTCCATCTTCTAGCTTTTTCCTTATTTTCTGTGAGTTCCTTACCCTGCTTATCACATATAATGTTACCCTTTGGTTTTACTTTAGAAAAATGTGACTTAATTTTCCTGTAGCCCAAATCTACTTTACCTCTTCTCATATCCTCCTCAATATCCTCCAAAGGAAAAGGAAATTGTGAGTTTTATAATACCAATTTTATATATAAAATCTTTTATATCGATAGTTCTTCTTATCCAAAGTTAACCGATTTGGGAACTGACTTAGAAAGAATTGAAAACGATTTTTATTAATTAAACGAACAAACCAAATTGAAATAGTTTTCCTCGATGCCATTTTCAATCCTGTTCTGTAAATATAAAAATTTTGATTGATATTGAAGCAAAGGTTTGTTAATTTGGGAAATGACTTTAAACAAAGATCGATTATTGGTTGTAATTACAATACATAAGAGGAAGTAATGAGTAGTTTGACTATTGGAAATCTATAATTGTTTAATACAACTAACGGTGGATATACTGTAATTTTGTTTTCTACATATGCTTGATTTTAATAAGCTTCAAAAATAGAATGAATTGTGAATATAGTTCGAAGTGTATATTATTAAAGTGATGAACTATGAACTTAATTTATTCAATTCGTATCCAATGTTCAACAACAAAAATCTCATTAATAAACAACCGCTATACTTTTTATACTGTAAAGTTTATGATAAGTTATGTGTTTTATTTTATGAAAATATACGTTTTTTTAATATATTTTTATAATTGTCGCAATAAAATTTTTCAATTACGATTTTTTTGCTTATTAGACACATCAACTTTGCCACTACTGGTATATGGAGATTATTATTATATACAATTATAATATAAATATCAGGTTATATTGATTTATTGATTTGTACACTAAAAATTATTAAAAACTATAAATTCAGAAATAAGCCCCTTTTTCATTTTGGCTGGTTCTTTAGCCTTGTTTATTAATTTATTTTATATCTAAGAGCAATTGCAGTTTATTACAGATTAAGTTTCGCTGAATGCATTTAATTTCTTTTCACATTTCATTTGGATTTTTTAATGCTTAGATGCGATTATTAAAAGATCAAATATTTTAGAAATTCCGTGACGGAATTAGTTAAGTTTAAGCTTCATATTCAGAAGAGTACTTTTATCTTGCATCTAGTAACAAATATGGTAAAATATGTATGTAATTCTTCTATACTATTATTATAAATATACGCAATATCTAAAATATCTTTAGATTCGTTCGAGTTTACATTTCTTATAGATTCAAAATATTTTTTAAATACTTTATAAAATATGTAGCTTTTACATCAATTAAAGGCATAAATTATAAATTATTGTGACGTGGAGCAGATTTGATGATCTTGAATCTTACAATTCTGCCCTTGGTATATATGCCACTGTTGATCCATTAAAAAATATTTGTAACACTCAGTTATGGTTCAAAATGTACGAAGGAATTAATTATATAAAACATTACCCAAAATTCGTAACACAACAGTTTTTAGGTGATGTTTTATACAATTATTTAACGCCGTAGTGATGATTTTACTATGAAGGAATTGAAGCAAAATAGATTTTATTACGCCTGTTCCATGAACAATGTAAATACATAAAAAAAATTAAAATTGAAATATTTATTAAATCTTAATTGAGACTCCTTGTAGAGAGCATATAGACCTTTTTTTAAAACTTTTTATTTTTTATAAAAAAAACTAAATGTAATCAAATTTCCTACTAATCGAATTAGTATTATTATTTTCGCAATACAATTTATCTAATAACGAATTTCACAATTTTTAGTTAGACTCCTTAAAATTTTATACGAATTAATACACCTATGCTATTATTCTGTACTATTGTTTATTTCATTTGATTACCCTCATCATTAATGGCACCTATAAAATTAGGAAGATATTTTAATATTGGTCACTTTTCAAAAATATTATTTTATGCTTCTTACACTTTTTTAAAAATGATCACTACGGTGTTAAATAATAGTATAGAATATCACCCAAATACCGTAACGTAAAGCATTAAGTAGCTAGATGTACATTTCGAAGGCTATGCCCTCATCTTCAGTAGCACAAGATAAAAACTAAATAAAACACCTCTGTCACGGTATTAATAATATAATAAAAATATAATAATCGCTTTTTAAATTTTCCTTTATCTAATGATAAATATAAAATTGAATTGAATAATATCCGAAATATAGCAGTAAAAAATGTTAAATTATCATTTGATCCTATAATCGCACGTGGTTTAGATAATATTTTAAATAAATACAATAATACCTCTAATAGTATTGCTAATTTTCTACGAAATCCCAAAGATTTGATTGATTTCAATAAAAAATCTGGTATTTATGAAATATCTTGTTCTAGTTGTCCTAAAGTATATATAGAAGACAAACACGTAGACCAATTGAAACTAGATTTTAGGAGCATTTAGCTCATTTCAGATTCAATAGAAAAGATAAAAGTGCTGTAGCCGAGCATATTTTTGACTAACTCAGGTCATCCTATTCAAATTAGTTCACTTAAATCACTTAAAAGTGTTTTGAATTATTCCGAGTTAAATGCTTAAATGAAAGTATATACATGCATAAATCTAAATCAAATTTAATGAATTTAGATTCAGGCCCAATTTCATCTTGTCTATTTACTTTATTTAATAAAAACTATTTTTTAATTTGCCATTTTTTAAATACTTCTGTCATATTGACTTATTTGTTTAATAGTATATCAATCACAATTCGTGACAAAGCTATTTTATTTCGTTTTTATCTTGTGCTACTGAAGGTGGGGGCATAGCCTTCGAAATGCGCAACTTAATGCTTTAAGTTCCGGTATTCGGCTAATATTCTATACAATTACTTCTTACACTAATTAAATATGATATACCACATACAAGTACTAGTATTGTCTTACGTTTTTTTTTATCAATTTATCAACAAACATTCGCAATCGTAGCATTTTCTAAAGTATTTAACATTTAACCCTGATGTTTTTTGAAACCAATTGCAATGAATTGCTGCATGTTTATGGCAATAACTTATCCCTGACAAACACTGGAGTATGTTAAACATAGTCAATGCGGATATAAGGGTCTGCTTAAGCCTAATAGAACATTATGACATTATAAAAATTATCTTTCGCCTAATTTCTGTAGCCAGTGGGGTTGGCGAACAGTGCTAGGATTTTGGAGGAGACTCAAACTCGTGTAAAAACTATTAGTGGCAATACCAACACGTAATATTCACATGTCAGAATTGGATATTTATTACTATACACATCGACGTTAAAATTTAACACAATCATAATACAGTTACAGTGCTTTTATATGCGGGCTAAATCTAATGCCATGTCCATATCAATTTGTACAACAGCACATTCTTAAATTTGTATTGCTTTTTCGAATTTAAATACTCATATAGCATATCGAATATTGATTTGATTCATTGCTTAAAAGTAAATTATATTTAATTAATATAGGTTGGTATCTACATTAGTTTTGGCTACCTCAATTCAGAATTTTATTAAAACATTATAATAAATGCAATATAATATCATACTTAAAACAAATACATAATCTAGGAATATGCCAGATTTTTTTTACAATTTTTACAATATATTTTAAAGTGATGTTAAGTGTATTTTCATATGCCGTTATTTTATTTTTAATCTTCATTTTCATGAAATTACTCAGGGACTTTTTTTATCGTTATATCTATTTTGATACTTCTTGATAATTTTGGTGCTAAAAATTGCAAATGTTTTTATGGCAATATTTGATTGTATTTTGGTGCCCGGAAGAATAAAAATATTTTTGCTTTGTATTACTGTATTTTTATATGTGTGATTAAGATTTTTTCCCTAGAAAATTAAAATCATTCAAAAGCTGGACTTATGCAATAATATTGTAACAATATAAATTAAAATATGAAAATTGTGCTTTAATATACTATTATCAAACTATTGCCATTGTGGATGCGGCTTTATTTTGAATTTTGGGGGTAGTATGTACAAGCCCAAATGATAAACTGGATTTGATACGCAGTCAATTTATCTCTTTGTTTATTATGTGGTAAATGTCTGGTTGTGTTTTGAAATATTCTGTTGATTGTCTGTTCGAAACTGACAATGACAGTAAAATCGCTTTATTATCGAATATCATTGAAAATTGTCACGGAAATTCTTTCTATGCCCGCGCTTCGAACTAAATGAAATATGAATCATAAACACAATACAAATTGTGTACAATTTATATAATTTCATTATTCAGTTACTAATACCAAGTTTTTATAATAAACTATTTTATTGGCGCTTCAATTTTTTAAAGGCTGCTTTGATAGTATTTTAAAGACATAATATAACTATCGAAGTATATTGATTTATCATGTTTTTATATTAGTCCTAAATTGTGTAATAATCTTGCGCTCTTCGCAACATTGAAATAATATTCTGTGTTTCTCTGATAAACCAATCACCAAGTTCATGGTGGATCATAAATTTTACGTAACAATTATATTTAGTGCTTGATATTCGATAAGAAATACAATGTATGCATATTGTCTCAAGTTTAACTTATTATCTATTCATCCCAATATTTACGTAACACTTCTTTGAAATTCATGTTCAATGACTGAAATTAATGTCATTTTATCATTTGTGTACACGTAACTGCTGTACTTTAACTGCCATTGTCACGTTGCTGTCAATGTTTACATTTTGCTCCTGTAAGGGCATTGGTATAAAAACGTATGCCGCTCATTATATGTTTTGTTATATAGGAAGGGCTTGGTCATGACCTACCACACCTTTGTTGCTATTATTCTCGGTGCACTTGCCTCAGGTCTTTGGGCTCTTCTTCACATAGCTCATCTTCTGTCGATGTTCGTCCTGTAGTCTGTAATCCCAGCTTTAGGAAGGTGGTGGTGGTGTTTGGAATTTTTGGATACGTGTTTATTTATTTATAGGTTCCTGGTATTTTGTCGCTTCCATAAAAGTAACGTAATTTATAAAACGCCGTAACGTGAAAGGTTGTTTATGATGTAGGTATCATATGATTTTAAAAACATCTTAATACCTCTCAGATATCTGAAAATAATAATATATAATTAAGAATCTTCAACGTAGGGATACTTTATATATGTAAATTCTGTTATTTTTTAACGATTGTTCAATAATGTGCCGACTGTCTATGATTCTTGCAACATCTAAGGTGGTGCCCTACCACTTGTTCTTGTACGGAGAGTGCTTCCATCGTCGTCTTCGGCATCTCCTTGGTGTTCTTCTTGATGGTGCTCGGTACAATCGCAGCATCTTCGTCACGTTTTTTGAGTGTGCCTAAGTTCATCCTTTTCTTAGCGCGTGTGTGGTTTACTGCTGCAACAGTCGGTGCTGTTATGTTTGGTTCCCATAATGCCACCCTATATGCTCCGTGAGGGTGAGTTCCAAGAAACGGGGTCTCATCCAAGATGCGCCTTTATATATTTAAGCGCCTTTATGCTTGGCGGCGAGTTTCTATTTGGCGCTTTTATTCCATGTATTAGAACAGTGATTCACAAAAAGTGTATAAAGTTCGAGAGTCAATGACAGGAGAACGATCTGTGGAAATTTGCAAATAACTGAACAAAATTTGCAAATAACTGAGCAAAATTTAATTTATTACAGAGCAAAATTTAAATGTAATCTATTAATAAGGCATTCAAACATCTTTAAACAACTTAAGCGTCAACAAATTCAGATTGTAAACTTCAAGAGTCCTGAAAACAGTTGAAATGTTCATTTTTACAACACTAATTTGGAAATATATTGCAATACTAAATATTAAATATTAAATAACTTATTAAGAAAATTTAAAAAGACAAGAGATATCAGAAATATTAGTAGTTTAGAACAAAGTTGTAATTCAACACCAAAATTTGTTAAATTACCATTTGATCCTATAATTGCACGTGGTTTAGATAATATTTTAAACTAACATATAATACTTCTAATAGTCTTGCTAATTTTCTAGGAAATTCCAAAGATTTGATTGATTTCAATAAAAAATCAGGTATTTATGAAATATCTTGTTCTAGTTATCCTAAAGTATATATAGAGGACAAACACGTGGACCAATTGAAACTAGATTTAAGGAACATTTAGATCATTTAAGATTAAATAGAAAAGATAAAAGTGCTGTAGCCGAGCATATTTTTGACTAACTCAGGTCATCCTATTCCAATTAGTTCACTTAAATTACCAAAAAGTGTTTTGAATTATTCCGAGTTAAATGCTTATGAAAGTATATACATGCATAAATCTAAATCAAATTTAATGAATTTAGATTCAGGCCCAATTTCATCTTGTCTATTTAATTTATTTAATAAGAACTATTTATTTAATAATATATCAATCACGATTCGTGACAGAGGTATTTTATTTAGTTTTTATCTTGTGCTACTGAAGATGGGAGATAGCCTTCGAAATGCACATCTAGCTACTTAATGCTTTAAGTTACGGTATTTGAGTGATATTCTATACAATTATTTAACACCGTAGTGATAATTTTTATAATATTTAAGTTAATTATTATATTTTTTCTTAAATTTTATTATCTATACTTCTTCCCGCCATAAATAAATTCTGATCGTTATTCTTGTAGACCCTGGTATGTATTCACCAAGATTTAGGAAATATATGCATGGCTTCATAGCATAAGAAAGGTTGGAAATCACTGTTTTAAAATTGGGGATGTGATGGATTATTATTATAAAGTAAATCGATATCTGATATAATTGTTAAAGTGAAATACTGCCGAAAGGAAATAAATTCTGCGATACAATTGAAGGTGATTTTTTAATTGAATAATAAAAAATAATATCCTATGTTTTATATAGAACGAATTATTAGTGTTTAATACATTAATTTATTTTTACATTTTAGAAGAAATCATTATTAAAATCTTGATGATCTATTAGTTTTAATATCATATACGGAAATTGAATATCCAAAGATTAGCGAAGATTGTCTCATCTTTAATAATTTGGTGAACAAAAGAACTCGAAGGAATGTATTTATTTGATGTTTTACTGTTGCTGTATTATACTAAATCATTAAATACTTTGTTTATTTTTCTATTTTATTGTGTTTTCGAATACACAAAATTTAAGCGTTTTCAAAATTTTATTTTTGAGATTCTTTTACATATAACCTTATAAATGTTAACTTGTCTTTAGTGAGTACTTTTAATTTTAGCAAACAATAACATATGATTGCTGTAAGTTCTTAGATTTTCAAGAATCCAAGAATGTTTTCTGTGAACAAATGTATTTTACTAGGACATTTCCCTGGAGAAAAAATGCGCATTCTCAGGATATTTCGTTCATTCATAAGAAAAATGTAAACGCGATTAATTCATTCGAATACACTTAACTGTAGGTACGTAGGGCTTTGTACAAAGAACTCTAAATAGACAAAATAGATCAATGCGATTTATAGTAACCACGTGATACGTTACACATAATACGTACTATCCGTATTTAGACAGTGGTGTGCAGTCAATTTTCATCTAGTATAAAATAAGAGTTAAAACTAACATTGAAACCACAACAAAGCTTAAAAGAAGTACATTAAAATTGATTAAATAAAATACAATATATTGTATAGGACTCAGTGGCGACTCGTGCCATTTCAATCTGGGGGGGGGGGGGAGGAAATTTCTTAAAAAATAACATAATAGTAAGAAATCTTACCTAAAATGGATGCAAAATGATTAAATTCAACCATTTCTTGAAAGTGAATTCCACTCTTCTATCTTTCATTGATATAAACTTTTCCAAAACTTTTTCGTTAAAATTGTAAATATCTCGCACCACATTTTTATTAATACACATCATCGCCAACGCGTTTAAACGATCATTACCCATAGCATTTCGCAAAAAAGTCTTAATTCTTTTAAGTGTTGAAAAACAACGCTCTGATTCAGCAGTGGTCATCGGGGTTGTTAAAATAATTTTAAGTATTTTCATAGTTTCCGGGAAAGTTTCACTGAGATTATTTTGTAGCAATAACGAAAGAAAATTTGTGGCTCCAATTATTTGATAAAAATCCGGACACGAGTACATGACTTCTAATTCTGTTTTTAATCTGGTTTTATTCAAAAATGATATGCATGACACACGGTTTCCAAAAGGTCCACTGGAAACTGTTTAGAAAATGTTGGCATCGATTTCGTGTTAAATAACTCAGCGGCTTGTAGATGGCCACGATATGAGAATCTGTCCTTCATCTGTGTTATAATTTTTTTTTGTAAATGTCTCTTGTAAATGTTCCGTTTTGAGCACTCCTTGCACAAGTTGCGATAAATTTAAATCAGGCAATGGCCTACCTAATTCTTTAATTTTTACTTTGTCCACAAGTGAAAGTCTACAAAACTCTATTTTCAATAAAGAACTAACACTATTCATTTTTATTCAATTATTTCTATTAAATATATTATTGGAGAAACACGTGGCAAAATCGTACATACATAACTACACAGAACAATGCGACTGTCTTATCTGGCTATTCTATATCGATTTTCCTGTATACTAGACTAGGCTTCTCTGTTGGGACGCTAAAGAATTGCGGCCCGGAATAGCTTAAAACAATGATATATTCATAGCTGTAGAATCATGGTGACATCACGTTGCCATAGCAACGCGGGCCGCTAGTTTGTTTGCGGCTCATACGATACGCGAACCAAAGAAACAGATGATATACTGCATACGGTCACTCTCACTCTACCGTTCTAACGAAAAAGCCGCCACTGATGGCCACACATCAAGCTGTGGGCATGTAAAACTGACAATCATAATATGGGGCCATTTGGGCCCCATATTATTCAATATTTTTATTAATGATATTAATTCTCGTTTCAAATTTAGCAAAATTGCTTTATCCGCCGACGACATGAAAATCTATTCCATCATAACTTCATTGTATGATGCAATAAATTTCCAAATGGATTTAAATGCCTTCTATAATTATTGTTTAAAAAAGAATTTACACCTTAATTTGGATAAGTGTCAATGTATAACCTTTTCTAAGAAATTATATCCTATTGTACTTAATTATAGTATTTACGGTACGCCCCTTGAATTCTGTCAACATGGTTAGAGATTTAGGAATAATATTTGACAACAAATTATTATTCGATAAGCATGTGGAATTTATTTTTAACAAGTGTATGAGAATTTTAGGCTTTTTAATTAGAATTAGCAAACCATTTACTAAAATCCAATCTATTGTTCATTTATACAAATCGTTGTTATGTTGCCATTTGGATTATTGTTCAACAATCTGGTCACCGCAATACAACATATACATAAATAAACTAGAGTCCGTCCGAAATAGATTCTTAAAATATATAGACTACAAATTTAATGCCTATGTTTGAACTATGAAGAGAGATTACAACGGTACAAGTTATCACTAAATAATAGAAGAATGTGTTGTGATATGCTGTTATTATATAAAATAACGCACAACAAATTTAATGTAGATTTAATTCGATTTTTATTTTACAATGTTCCATATGTAAACACTAGTTAGTTAAAGAGTCCGCAATCCTAAAGATTGGTTGGAAACAGCACGCCATGCCGATCTATCCTGAGCTAATCCCTTCATCTCCCTATAGCTATTCATCTCAACGTCTTCAACTATCTGACTCACATACTCCAATCTAGGCCTACCTACCCCTCTCTTTCCCTCCACTCTACCTTCTATGATCAATTGCATAATCCCCCCATGCCTAAGAATATGCCCTACTAATCTGTCTCTCCTACGCTGTAACACTCTCCAAATACTTCTCTTCTCCCCTACTAACTCTAGTACAGCTTCATTTGTTACTTTATTTTCCCAACCAATCCTCATCATCCTCCTATAACACCACATTTCGAATGCTTGTAATCTACGCTTCTCTTCCTTTCCTATAGTCCACGCCTCACACCCGTACAGTGCTACACTCCAAACATATACCTTCAGTAATCTTTTTCTAATACCCAAGTCAATATTTGATCTTAAAATCTGTTCTTTTTCTACGAATGCCTTCCTACCCTGTGCTATCCTACACTTTATATCTACCTTGCTTCGATTATCTTTTGTGATTCTACTGCCTAAATAACAAAAATCTGACACTTCTTCGATTCTATTATCTCCTATTGTGATCCTAATTTTTCTACTGCATTCCTTTTTGTCACACCTCATCACTTTAGTTTTACCTATATTTATTTTCATGTTAAAATCCCTAGTCAATACTGCCTGCATACCTTTCAATACCCTTTCTAAATTCTTTTCGCTTTCTTCCAATATAGCTATATCGTCGGCGAATCTCAACATATATATTTTCTCTCGCTGTACATTCACACCTACACTATACTCTTCTTTTACTTTGTTTATTACATCTTCTATATATAGATTAAATAATAACGGTGAAAGTGTACATCCCTGCCGAACTCCCTTCCCTATTTTTGCTACCTCTTCTTCCCCCTCAATTCTAACTAAGGCAGTTTGGTGTTTATATAAATTAAAAATTATTCTCCTATCCTTATAATCTATACCCGTTTCTTTTAAAATTCTAAACATTATGTCCCAATCTACATTATCAAATGCCTTTTCTAAATCTACAAAAGCTATGCAAGTTACCTTTCCTACCCTCATTCTTTTTTCTACTACTGTTCTTAGTGCTAAAATCGCCTCCCTCGTCCCTCTGTTTTTCCTAAAACCAAACTGATCTTCTCCTAGCCTTTCCTCTACTTTATTTTCTAATCTCCTATAAATAATCTTTAGCAATATCTTCGATGCATGTGATAGTAGACTAATGGTCTAATGTAAACACTAGAAATGTTAATTTATTTAGGCCATCTACGAAAGTCACATCATTAAGTCCGAATTCACCTTTTCACCGTTTTATGTCTACGTTGAACAAACATTTTAATTAAAAAAAAAACATTAAATTATTAATGTTCCAATATCAAATCCTAAATCAATTCCTAATCCAAAAAAAAATAAAAAATCGTTAAAAATGGGAAGAAAGCAATGCATAAAATCAACTTTTCCTAGTAGCTAAGTTTCATTTCTACCGCGCGAGACTCTCACGCATATCATTTTTATTATTTTTGTCAATATAACATGGAAAACAGGATTTCTATTAATATTATAATGTTGATTTTTATTTAACTGAATGTGTTATTAAGTTTGATATCTTTACTTTTATATATCTGTGTTGAATACCGAAGACTGTGTTACTCTATTGCAATATTATAGTAATAGTTGTAATTAAGGAACGTTATGTAATATTGAATCGGGAACTGTTTTGGGCATTAGCCTATTTGTTCCCAGAATAAATCAAATAAAAATTAAAATAATCATAATGCATGGCGCATGAGTGGAAGTTTAAATACAATGACAGTGTAGTGACTAATATTTAAATTCAAAAAGGAGAGAAGTAACAACAAAAAGTAGAATATAAATTCAAAGATGAAAAGTAACAACAAAAACTAAGATAATTAAAGTAACTAGCGTACGAGGTTATATGTTCAATGGTCAACATAATTAAATTAATAGACGAGCAATAGTTAATGATCAAAATTTTTAATTATGTAACTGTAAATTTTGCTTATGTTATTGGTGTCAGTTCTGAGATTTATGCTATTAGCATTTCTCTTAATAAAGATCATTTCTTTAATATGGCGCTTGGTTGTGTTCGTTTCTTTATCTAAAATGAGTATGTTATTAATATTGAAGTCGAAAGAGTAGTGAAGGGTGAAGACGTGATTGCAGTCTTGTCAGGTATGTAATAGTTGTAAGATCTAGTGTCGTAGATGTGTTGTCTTAAGCGTTCTTTTAGATATTGTTTGGTTTGTCCTTGATAAATTTCATTACAGTCTTTACAATTAATCTGATACAACTAAGTTTGATTCAAATTCTTTCTTAGTTTTGTCCTTCGGTTATTAAACATATTGGCCAACTTGATAGTGTTATAGTTATAGTTCTTTTGTGATACTTTGTCCACGACCCAATATTCCATTTTAAAGATATATATAATACGAATTCGTACGAATTATGTCATTGTGTGAAATATTACTAAAATTATGGTAATAATTTTACAGGTAGATCGCGATCACTTTTTAAGTAGAAAAGTCGATTTCAAAAACAAACAAGTTGGCCACCCCTGGTATAAACTATAGAATATCACCAAAAATACCGTAACTTAAGGCATTTAATAGCTATAGGCGCATTTCGCAGGCTATGCCACCATCTTCACAAGCGCGATATAAAAACTAAATTAAATACCTCTGTCACTAACCGTAATTGCTATATAACTGAATAAAAAGTCAACATAACAGAAGTTCATGTCATGTTAATTCTACTTAAAGAATTAACTTTCAATTACTTTGAAGAATTCAGTAATTTATTACAAGGAGTGGCTATATTTTATTGAAACAAAACAATTACGTAGGGTTAGATTCATGGATAAAAATGTAGAATGTTAGTAACAATTGCTATTTTCTCTTAATTAGCTACTTTGATAACTTTGGAATAGACCTAATATAATGTTGAGTAATCCACAATTTCTTTCTTAGACTGCTCTTAGCCTTAAATTAACATATATTTCATCTTACGCAGCATTTTGAAATATATGTTAATTTCTTCCAGAGGCTTAATTACGTTATAGTTACATTGGTTATACGTTTTACTTACGTTAGAGTAATTATTCTATTACAATATTTTCTTTTTTATAATTTGTTCTTCTATGGAAAGGTATTTTTAAATATTTAGGGAATTTTTAGTTTGATTATTTGCGCCCGACTTCATCCAAAACATCACATATCTTTCAATTTATTTACCTGCAGAACAGAAATTATAATCACTCATTGATACTACCATATTTTTTCTAATATTTTCTCACAATATCGTAACAGACGCTTTATCTACAAGACTAAAAAGGATATAGTCGACGGGATGAAATCGATTTTTTTCTTCAGTAAAATCAAGGATCGCTATTGTCCAGTTTCGTTTAACTAGTCTGTGTATTTCTATTCATCTATCAAGGTTTGTTTAAGATAAATTTGCTAAAAAAGCATTTTATTTGCTCTGGCAGATTTTTACACCGACATAATTCGCGGTGACATAATTAAATAAATCGTAATCATTAACAAATACTATAAATTTAAATAAGCAAGTAATTCAATCTTCCTTGGTGATCATTTAAATATTGCTTAAAAATTTCAAAATACCAATGCAAAGAAATAAGAACAGTTCGATTTTCTTGTATTACAATTATATACCTAGGATGTAATATCGTAATTTCGGAATTTATCATCGCCCTGTATATTAAATTAATGGTTCAAAATCAATAATTAAGCTCGTGGTCTGATAGAGAAAATAAAAACGGACGCCAACGAATAATTTAAATTTGCATTTGTATATTGCAATAAAAGAATAAAAGGTAGATAAATTCGAGAAGAGTGTCACAATTGTATCACTATCATAGGAAAATAATACCAAATCATTATGAACTCCCAATAACAAGAAAATCATGCTTGAGAACTACGTACATAATTAAAAGAAGATATAAAACGTAAACTTGAAGAAGTTGGAAGGTCTGAAACCTAAATTTAAGAATTGCCGATGGAGTAGAATGCAGATAATGAATAAATTGTATAAATTAGTGAAAGCTTTATTCAATCGTAAGATAACATTGCAAACTAGTGAATCAGACAATAATATATGAGATATTATTCAAATTTAAACAACATAATAATATATAACTTTAAGAATATGATTGATTTCAATAAAACAATCGGGTATTTATGAAATATATTGTACTAGTTGTCCTAAAGGACAAACACGTAGACCCATTGAAACTATATTTAAGGAGCATTTAGCTCATTTCAGATTAACTGGAAAAGATAAAAGTGCTGTAGCCGAGCATATTATAGCATTTAGCTACATAATGCTTTGAGTTAGGGTATTTGGGTGATATTCTATACTATTTAAGAATTGATAAAAGTAATGAGGAAAGCAGGTGAAACGAATAAGCAATAAATAATTCTGTTGTGTTTTATTTTTATAGATGTCATTCTTCCTTGGCTCTTTTTTATTTTTAATACCATAAAGGTACCATAAGTTTTATGACTATATGTTGGCAATGTTAACGAAGTGTTAATATTAAACTACATACGCTACGCCTGTGAAAATTTATAGTACACTCAAGTTATTATAAGCCATTTAAAACAGCAGAGAGCCTTTTCAATTTCCCCCCAAAATTATTATATAATTGACTTATATACAGACATATTTATAATCTTACACATAATTGAATTTGTCTTCATTTTTAGCTAAAAACTGTGATTTATTATTATAAAATCGCATCGTTCAAATATGTGTTTATTTTATCGTTTTATTTAAGTACTTATTTAAGCTTATTTAAGTACTCAAAGGAACAATATTTGGTACTGCGACATAGCGACATCTATAATATTTGCTTGCACTAATAAAATGTTTACCCATAATGTACCAGAATATTGGATACAATTAGCAATTTCTGACTGAATTTATCACTGAACATTTTGAAAAGTTAAGTATCCTCTCAAGTGTTTCTCATAAGCCCAATGGTACAAATTCGAGTGTAACTGTTACTAAGGAAGTCGCAACTTAAAAAATAATAGTACCTACAAAATACTTATGGTAGATGCAAGTTTGAATACGATCCTGTAGTACTTGCATTCCACTCACATATTATTCAATGTTAGCATTGAAGGAGCAATGCAACCGAACTGCAAGTGCAAAATGCAGCGCATGCATGTACTTGGGACTATGTACGGTACTGTTGTGGTGGCCCCGAACATTCCCCAAGCATTCTCCTCGTACTCATACGCGACACACAATGTTCTTTCAGCAAAAGACCACCAACGCACCGAAATATAAGTCGCACAGGCTGGTAATAAAATATTTCCAGACGCAAAAATACTACAAGTATATAAGCTCCTTGGGTGATGAAATTGTCGGTGACCAGAACTTGCTCAAGTCTTTTGTTTCGTACAGCGCTAAATAGATTGAGCGTACGAACAATACAATATGTTTATCAATCGTTTCCAATTTCCAAACCACTTAAAGAAACTGCAATGATCGCTGTATTGTTGTATATACATTATTTATTTCAGCATTCCAATATGAACATTATATACTACATTTGATAATGTAGGAAGTTCTATCATTTATTCTACTATGCAATTATCATTTATGCCAATACTCAAAATGGCGAATTGACAAGATTTCGGACGATGCCTTAAAAAATACACTAAACTAGTTTTAAGTAGGGAAAATGTCCCATAAATGAAAATTTAACTTTACACAAGTGAACGGCATTCCAAAATAATCAAACCTACGCACATTCTTAAATAACTAATGCTAGTACTGCTGTAATTACTGTTGTAATTAAGCAAGTATATTTCTCTACCGATCAGAAACAATAAAAATGGTATCCAGTTTGTCCAACTCTTTCTGTTTTCTTAAGAATGTGCAAATTTTTTTATAGCATTTCCGAATTTCGATTTTGATTAGGTTCAATGGCGATTTGTTTCTTGCTAAGATATTCGGTCTATAAATGTATGTTCGGATAAAAACCAAGCACTGATAAAGCGCAATGTTTTCTTTAAATTGATTCCAATGTGGATTATGTAGAAATATATTTTTTGCATTTTACACTCTCTAGTATAAAAGTCGGTTCAAGTTCGGTTAAAAGTTAAAAGTCCTGACGATCTATCTCATAAATCCAACTTTCCCTTTGAATCAACGATAAGACCCAACAATCAGAAATTAAAAAAATCTCCTAATAGCAAGTCAAATATTGTAACAGTGCTCGTGAAAGCCTAATATTATATATGCCATATGGACAGCATCTTAAGAATTGATAATATTTCAAAAGTTTTGATACAAAAAAACTGAACAAGCATTAAGTAGCTAGATGTATATTTCAAGGGTTATGCCCCCATCTTCAGTAGCACAAGGTAAAACTAAATAAAATACCTCTGTCTAAATACCTAAATTCATTAAATTTGATTTAGATTTATGCATGTATATACTTTCAAAAGCATTTAATTTAAAGTAATTTAAGTGAACTATTTTGAATAGGATGGCCTGTTTCAAAAATATGCTCGGCCACAGCACTTTTATCTTTTCTATTCAATCTGAAATGAGCTAAATGCTCCTTAAATCTAGTTTAAATGGGTCTACGTGTTTGTCCTATATACACTTTAGGACAACCAGAAGAAGATATTTCGTAAATACCCGATTTTTAATTTTTTATTGCTGTTACTTGTTAGTTTCGTTAATTGTTAATTCGTATTGTTTTAAAAGAGTTATTGATCATATTATATGCCATTTTTTAAGTACTTCTGCCATGTTAACTTATTTATTTAGTAGTATATCAATCACGATTCATGACAGAGGTATTTTATTTAGTTTTATCTTGTGCTACTGAAGATGGGGGCATAGCCCTTGAAATGTACATCTTATTTGTACGGTATTTCGGTGATATTCTATACTACCAAAAACTGGTTTAATAAACATAAATATTTTAACTCTACCTAAGTGATTAATCAATCGAAGTAAGTTACCTCATGATTGATAGCATTTTGCCATCTCGATGGCAATGCCGCAATACCTGAAGACCAAAATTCGGCAGATCTGGAGGTGAAGAACGTCGATAGCTTCATTTTAAATGTCTCTTCAGAGTCAAACATAAAGTTCATAAAGTAATCCATTGATCGGAATAAATTATAGTCACTTGGGGCAATATCGGGCGATTACGGTGGATGAGGGAGAGCTTCCCATTCGAGTTCCTGAAGCTTCTGGACAATGGTAACCGACGTATGCGGTTTTGCATTATCATGCAAAAACACTACACTCTTTGTAGCCACTAATCTTGTTTTTTTTCCAGTAAGAACTGCATGTACAGGATCCAAGTGGCCACAATACACCCACCCTTCCCATATGTACCTAATATCTCCCCAGGAACTCAGATATGCTTCACTGGCTTCGAACTGTTTGCAATCCGATCCCAATCACAAACAACAAACAACAAACAAATACACGTCAGAATTAACAGTTTGACCAGGTCTTAGTAGCTCATAATGCACGAGACCCCACATTGCCCACCAAACACAAACCATCAACTTGAATTTTGTAAGCCCCTTTCTGGCCACTCATTCTGGTTCATCATCGCGATCCAACCAGTGATATTGGCGCCTGTCATTAGCATAAAGAACCCATTTTTCATCCGATGTAAGCAGATTTGTCAAGAGAGCTTCATTTCGGTTTTTAAGCTATAAGGTTGAGTACACTTACATTCGTTGAATTTTGTTCTGCTGTAATAACTCACGAGGAACCCATTTGTCCAATTTCCGGACCTTACCAAGAACTTTTAACCGTGTCCATTCTTACACCCGAGTTGTTGTGCAAGTTCGTACGTAGATTGACCTGAATCGATAGCTAGCAATTGTTGCAAATCGTCCGTTTCCAGAACTGATGAGGTATATCCAGATACAGCCAGACTTTGGCTGTATCTGTAGAGAACGGTCACCTTCCTGGAAGCGATTATACCAGCGACATATTGTTGCATTACCAATGCTTTCATCAGGATAAACCGACCGTAATTTGGCGAAGTGCTTCACGAGCAGAATCACCCTTATCGAAATGGTACAATAAAACGTGCCGAAGATGTTCTCTAAGAACTATGTTTGGTATATTCTATAGGTCTCCAAATGTGCGTTTCGATTAGGGTTCCGGTTAACTATACGTTATTCTATCGAATGATGTATTTATTTGAACAAATCAATAACTACAGCTTTAAAAATCTAGCCGGCAATTTTGACAAATGAAATTTCTCAAAACTTTTGCAATGACCAATATTTCAAATCATTTATCCTTTAGAATAGGGAAATGAAAAACAACTTTGCTTTTACTATCAAATAGAGGTATATTAAAGATTGGCTATAGTTTCGGCTATGATGCCATCATCAGAATCTAGAAGATTCTAGATGATAGAAGAAGCAAAGTTGCTTCTTATTTTCCTATTCTAATCAAAAAGTTACGGCTCAATCAATCCTTTACATTTACCTTTTATTTTTGCTTTAGTTTCTAGTATAAGAAATATGTTTAACATAAGATGGAAACTATAAATATGTTTTTATTCTTGGAGTTTACTGAATTAAAAAAAAAAACCCTGGGAAGTATCGTTTTGTTGTTGCATGTTATGCTAGTACTAGTAAAATGGTACGGTGCTGCGTATTTCACCCTTATTCTACTCCACTGGTTTTATTTACTCAGGCATGATAAGCTTAGAAGATTTATCTATACATCGAAATGTTAATAAGTACAATCCCACAGAGTTATCGAGTTTTCACATAAAAGTATTGATGCTGTATCTGTCTGTATCTATCATTCGCATGGTATAGATACAACGCTACTATACTAACTATAGATATACTAACATACTGGGTGCTACTGCGTGATCAGCGCCACCCAGTACAGGTTAAATGAATATACACTCATCTCACTCTATTGCAAGCAATCGGCGAGAGCGACCGTATGCCGTATATCTTCTATTTCTTCGGTTCGAACCTTGCTTCATCGTCTAATATATGTCACAGATTCCCAGCGGCTATCCATTGCCAGTACAAGTTAAATACATATATACAGTACATATGCAATAAGATGAGTGTATCATAGAGTGCAGGCGACAGATCTATTGGATGTCGCGCTTCTTTAACGGCTTAGAGAAGTTCAGAGAGAAGAGAGAGTAGTATATATATATATATACAGAGAGTGTATATATATGTATGTAAATTGATATAGAATAGCCAGATTAGACAGTAACATTTGTTCGGTGTATGTATGATTTTGCCACGTGTTTCCCCAAGAATATATTTAATAGAAATAATTTAATAAAAATGAATAGTGTTAGTTCTTTATTGAAAATAGAGTTTTGTAGACTTTCTCTTGTGGACAAAGTAAAAATTAAAGAATTAGGTAGGCCATTGCCTGATTTAAATTTATCGCAAACTTGTGCAAGGAGTGCTCAAAACCGAACATTTACGCGGCGTTTTACAAGAGGCATTTACAAAAAAAATTATAACACAGATGAAGGACAGATTTTCGTATGGTGGCCATCTACAAGCCGCTGAGTTATTTAACACGAAATAGATGCCAGCATTTTCTAAACAATTTCCAGTGGACCTTTTGGAAACCTTGTGTCATACACATCAATTTTTGAATAAAACCAGATTAAAAACAGAATTAGAAGTCATTTACTCGCGTCCGGATTTTTATCAAATAATTGGAGCCACAAATTTTCTTTCATTACTGCTACAAAATAATCTCAGTGAAACTTTCCCGGAAACTATAAAAATACTTAAAATTATTTTAACAAGCCCGATGACCACTGCTGAATCAGAGCGTTGTTTTTCAACACTTAAAAGAATCAAGACTTTTTTGCGAAATGCTATGGGTAATGATCGTTTAAACAAGTTGGCGATGATGTGTATTAATAAAAATGTGGTGCGGGATATTTACAATTTTAACGAAAAAGTTTTGGAAAAGTTTATATCAATGAAAGATAGAAGAGTGGAACCAACTTTCAAGAAATGATTGAATTTAATCATTTTGCATCCATTTTAGGTAAGATTCCTCACTATTATGTTATTTTTTAAGAAATGCGCCCCCCCCAGATTGAAATGGCACGAGCCGCCACTGTTTGAAAGATTATTAATAAACGTGCAGTGCGAATTTTTTTTGAAAATGAACAATAAAATTAAGGATTTCATCTGATTTTTTTTAAGCAAAAATATTTAAAATTTTGAAATGTAAATGTAAGTATTTCGTTTCACAACTCTATTGGAATTTTCCTTATGTTTAAAAAATGCGTTTACCTATATATTTGTTCCGCACTAATACTTTTTTATAATGGATCATATTTTTATAATGTAAAAAATTTCATTTTTTTATTGCACACATAAATGACATCTACAGATTTGTTTTGATACGATAAACGCCTTGTTAAATGTAATAAATATAGGGATCAAATTAAATGTTTATCAAATTAAACTCTAAACCCCTACCACTGTACTTTTTAATAAAAAAAAATATATATATCAAAAATACTTGTGAGATACCAAATGACGATAGATCGAAAAACGAAATTTGCGTGACTAAAATAATAACCGTTCCTATTGTTTTAGTAATGCCTTTATTTTGGTTATACCGAATTTAGTAAATATTCACCAAATGTATAAAACAAGATCTACGCGACAATACTGCCAAAATAAATAAATACTTTCGCAATTATTTCACGTTTATTATGTGTTTTTATTTTTAATAATTAGTGAGTCCGATTAAAACACATTTAGTTTAAAGTTTAGTTTTCATTGTTTTAATTTAACACCTATAACTACTGTTATTTTTGGTCAGAAGAAGAACTTTAGATTTAGTCGTGAATTATTAATTTTAATTTCAGTTCCAATATCATCAGAAATAAAATAAATATGATTACATTTTCCACGTTTTAAATATCTTATGTTGTCTTACGTTTGGTAAATATTCTTTGCTTACAAATGATAAAAGAGACTAACAAGAAGTCAATATCTGGTTAACATTTTAAGATTAAATATGGTGTAAAAATTGGTGAACATTTACAATTTTCGGGAAACGAAAGTTTTTTTTTTGTATGGATATTTTCATTAAATTTGGCAAGCAGTTAAACACAAGCCATAAATATATTACCGTTATAATATTACCTATCTCATGCACTTGTACTTGTACTATCCATGGTTAGTACTGGGATTTCCATCCATGGTTAGAAATTATGTTACAAAATCGAATCCAAGTACATGTACATACTTCGATTGGATTTTGTAACATAATTTCTGTTCCATTTCAGCTCAGACGGCGTAAATCGTTGCAAAGACTAAGATGTATCGTGATTTTTGTGAATGGAGCCAGTAGCCGTTGCTAATCTACCGATTTACATATTATGTTCGTGTTCTTGTTGTTGCCCTCATTCCAGTCGGAAATTCTCCAGAAAGACACACACAAAAACAAACAATAATAATATGCATGAATATTTAATTTTGTGGTTCTTATACAGAAACTGGCTCCAATTCTTTCGGTATATTATTTGTTTCCCAGTCTTCTGTCTCTTGTCCCCCAGTTTTCCAATATAGATTTAGTTTGTCTGACATTTGTGTTGACAATTTAGGCATACGATTTATATTTCATGCACTAATTTCGTTGAAATAAATACTTTGTACTGCCGCAGACCGAATAATGAGTTTATACTTATTATTTACGTTTCCATTCACAACTGCACAATAAACATGCAGAAAACAAAAGCATATAAAAATCTGTAGGAATTTTAATTAATAATTATAATACATGGATTCTGTTTGTTCACTTCGATAAATACATCTCTTTCTGTTTAGTTACGGGAATATTTATATATACTAAGTCTGGCAGTGGTTTGCTGAAGTATAGCCGGCTTAATTAATTTTGTCGCATTCTTGACGCAGTTTCGTGTCTACCAATAATTTTAAAAAAGTGGTGATATTGTGATTGTAAAATTGTGATTTGTGAAAAATGAAAAAAAAACACATAGTACATATATATTGAAGATATGTTAAAAAATAATTATGTGGATGATGTTATTATTAATGAATACTTAAAACGTACTAAATTATTTTTGTTTTTCCTTAAATGGTAAATTCTTTGAGTAAAAAGTAGGTACAGCAATGGGAAATTGTTTAAGTCCATTTATTGCTAATTTATTTACGAGTTATTTTGAAACTAAATTAAAGGAAACTGAAATTTATTTTGCTAGGATTTGGATTAGATATGTAGATGATATCTTTGCGATTTTTGATACTGAAAAATCGAATATTGATGATTTTATTAATGTATTAAATTCTAAATTTCCTTCAATTAAATTTACTTATGAAATCGAAAATAATAATCAGTTACCTTTCTTAGATGTTTTAGTCATTAGAAATAATAATATATTAGAATTTGATATTTATAGAAAAGCTACAAATACGGACTGCTATATACCGAACGATTCAAATCATTGTCGTCAAGAAAAATATGCTGTTTTTATTTTTTTAATTAACCGCATATTAAATTTTCCTTTATCTAATGATAAATATAACATTGAATTAAATACAATAACATATAATACTTCTAATAGTCTTGCTAATTTTCTAGGAAATCCGAAAGGTTTGATTGATTTAAATAAAAAATCTGGTATTTATGAAATATCTTGTTCTAGTTGTATTAGAGTATATATAGGACAAACATGTAGACCAATTGAAACTAGATTTAAGGAGCATTTATCTCATTTCAAATTAAATACAAAGGATAAAAGTGCTGTAGCCGAACATGTTTTGAATCAGGTCATCCTATTCAATCTAGTTCACTTAAATTACTATATCGTGTCTATTTTTTTAAATAGACCCGATATAATCTTCGCGCATAATAAATAAGGATTCCTCAAAATTAAAAGTACGGAAGATCTTAATGATCCTAATGATTCTAAACCATCGATTGGAATATTTATTCATTTTGCTATAACTTTCGACATTGTAAATCGCACGTTATTATTAGACGAAGTAGACAGATAGGTATTAGAGGAACAGCTTTGCAGGTCTTCCCCAGTTATTTGAATTATCCAAAACACTAAATAAAAATTGCAAACAGTTTAAGTATACCTCGATTCGACATTTGATATTCCACAGGGATCTGTACTCGGCTCGCTGCTATTTATACTATATATAAACAATTTGTTGGTGCATAATAAAGAAGATAACAGTATTCTTAGTTATGCTGATGTCATTTATAATGAGGGTAACACATGAAAAGAAGTTTTTGTAAAATCGACCAAGGCTATAAGTACAATCAAGTTTAGTTAGAGAAAAATTAACTTATCTTGAACTCAAAAAATCATTTATGTTCCATTTTCGTGTTACAAAGGTAAACTTTATGTCAAAACACTATCGTTTTTAGATATTAAATTTGACAAACCAATGTTTATTGTTGTTACTTGTTAGTTTCGTTAATTATTAATTTATATTGTTTTAAAAGATTTATAGGTCATATTATATGCCATTTTTGAAATACATCTGTCATGTTGACTTATTTATTTAATAGTATATCAATCATGATTCGAGACAGAAGTATTTTAGTTTAGTTTTTATCTTGTGTTACTGAAAATGGGGGCATAGCTTTTGAAATGCGCATCTAGCTACTTAATGCTTTAAGTTACGGTATTTGGGTGATATTCTATACTGTTATTTAACACCGTAGTGATAATTTTTAAAATAGTATATATTACAATAGTACAACAAATTACTCGCGAAACAAATTATCTTTCGCATTGCAGAACAATTTAACTATTTTAAACAGACTTGTAATTAAAGTTCTGTACTCTTCATAAACCTATGATTTTTTTATATATTATTGGTATTCATTTTGTATATTTTGATCATAGGCGATTTTATTTTAAAAATTTTATGCATAGTTTTAAGAATGTAATATATAAAGTCAATTTTTAAGAGTTTTGGACGTCAAACATGTAACAAAATCTTTGAAGTTTGTAGTTCTAAAAGTTAAATTTTTAGGATTGGCGACATAGCATTTTCTTGTCGGCATAGATAATTAGGTTAACGTTACCATTTCAAAAGTAAAATGAAAAGTTATTAACTTAAGATATACCTAGTTGTGTTTTATTTTATTACATTGCTAATTAATAAATACTTGCTTGCCTGCACTTGAAATTTGAAGAGTATCAACTAATTGTTTTACTAAGTCAGTACGAAATTTAAATTTATTATATTCATGGAAAGATATATAAAATATTATATAACAATAATATTCGAAGCTGCATTTTTGGTAAATCATTTCCCAGAACAGTGCATTCAAACCAAAATATTTTAAGATTTGATTATAATTCTTCTTTGCCAAATGCGTATTATTTCATTTCAAACCTGTAAAATATAAAATTGTTACTTTGTATAAATAGAATACTTCACTTTACATTAAAAACGGGTAGAAAAACAGGAATTGATCAATATCGTTAATCCTGGAAATCGAGCTATATATCCAAACATTTTATATAATGAACATCTAGATAAAACCATTAGAAAGAGTGTAATTGCGCTTTTCCTACTACCAATTAAACAATTTATTACTCATCCAAATCTTATAGAAAAGAAGTAGTAAAAGGAGGATAAAATATATAATTTCCTTGCATTTGATTTCATAGATTTAAATATTGAAAAAAGGAATGATTGAAATAAATGAAGAGCATTCAGCAGAATAGGTGTACGTATGAAAATTAGGTAGATATTTTTTATTATACATTTGCATTTATCTTGTAATTTTACAATTTCGGTGGTTAATAACTTTATGTTTAGGCCAGGTAATTATAGACATAGTATATTGTTTTAACCCGTACATACGTAGCAAAAGTACATAATGTTATGTGTTCTTAAAATACCACAAGACTTGTTGCACGTTCTTATGATATAAAATTGTCTACACATTTTATAGCAGCGACTTCGAACTCTTTCGAGTTTGTGTACTTTAAAAGAAAATTTGTATGCCTCTGGTCGAAAACTTAAAAATTAATTATTATATTGTCTAATTAAAGTTATATATATCAATAGGTAGTTATATGAGAGTACTAAATATCGTAGGTGAATAAAATTCTTAATAAAACAAATAATCAACAATATAAAATAATTAACAGCAGAAATTCTCAATTCAAGTTGACACACATTAACATTATTATATTGGTATTTTAAAAAAAGGCAAAGGGTCCATGAAATATTGAACGTTTACACTGGACTTTTCATTATAACTTTAAGCAAATACTGAAATATTTTTTAGTATTAATCTAGTCTAGAGCTAAAAATAGAGTTTGCAGTATCGCCAACATTAAATAAAAATATATACTAAGTAAACTACACACACATATATACATGTGTGTGTGTAGTTTAATAAATAAAATAATACTAATAGAAGATTTATTTTTAATTCGAAGAATAAGTAGCAAGAATTGGAAAGAGCATCGTGCAGGAATGTACGCTTTCGCCATTATTATGTAATCTATATGAAAAACAAAATTTAAGGAGGAGTACAGTGTTGAATTTGACGCTGTAGAAAGATGATGAGGATTGGTTGGGCAAATAAAGTGAATAATAAAGTTGTCTAAGAATGAATAAGGGAAAAGAGAAGCATTTGGAGAGTATTACAGCGTAAACAGATAGACTAGTAGGTCACATTCTTAGGAACAGAGGTATTATGCAATTAGTTATAGAAGGTAGGTTTAGGGATAAGAAGGGAGTAGGTAGATCTAGATTAGAGTACGTAAAGGAGATAGTGGAAGATATTTGAATGAATAGCTATAGGGAGATGAAGGAGTTAGCTCAGAAGAGATCGACAGATGGCGTGCTGTTTCCAACCAATCCTTAGGATTAAGGACTATCTAACTAACAACAAAATATATAATAATAAAATAATGGAAATTGCATACAGTTTTTTGGAAAACTGGAAAAGTGGAGCATTTAAAATACGATAGAAAATTTAACTTTGAAATTTCCGCATTTTTGTTAAATGGTAACTTAAAATAGGTTAAGTACCTCTGATCTTGTACAATATAAAATTATATATATATATATATATATATATATATATATATATATATATATATATATGTATATATATAACATACAAGCAACCTACGCTACTTTTGCAATATTTATTGTATATATGGTTATAATAAAGCGTCCTTAAACGACGAGATTGATACGCGACAAGCAGGAATATTCTTCTTATTATGAATGAAATGAAAATCTTGTTTTATTAATAAACTTTTACGTTAATATGGTACATCAACGAACCAGTTCCGAATCATATGTGGAATATATATATGTTTTATTATCGAATTGCATGTATCTCATGGCAATTAAGTAAGTTATTTTCCTTACACATTGCTGCGGTTTCTTACTCATACGGATTTTTTGCCATATGTTACTTTGTTGTTTATATATAAGTTATAAAGCACGTTGCATAATAATAGCGATATTAATCTGGACGATGTATTTAAATTATTCAGTGATATGAGTGGAATCCTGCGGAATGTCAAATTAATCGCCAAAGTAGGCATATTGCACAGGCCGCACGTTCTTGTTAACGCATAAGAACTATTGCCTTAACTTTACATTACATCCACTTGATTATGAGAAATGCTGCAGTATATAATTTAAAAATGCACACTGACGTTACGTATCTAATTATTGTATATAGATTATAGCATAACAATAATTTTATTGCATAACGATTAGCTGTTTCATAAATGAGTTGCTCAGGAGCAGAATGGCCTAAGTGCAGACAGTTTATTTTAAGTAAGTCGGCAAAATGAAAATAAGGGATATAGACATTTCAGTTTTCTTCAGAAAGTATATTCGTTATTTTGAGTTTCAAAATTTGAATAAGGACAAATAAAAGTGACTTGTTCTATACGTTGCGAATTGTAACTAAAATTAGCAGTTTCTTGCAGTTGGGCCACTTTGCTCCTGAGCGACTCAACTAGTGGTTGATGAGTTAAAATGCCTAAATGGCGAAATTTCTAAGGCCATTGAAATACATCTCAAATATACGCAATAAATCTAAATGGCCTGTGCATAGAAAATATATATACTTCATCCACGGATATTAATAACCAAACGAACTTAATTTTAAATACTAAATACAAAAAATACTTAAATGTCTAAAAAACTGCATTAATTATTTAATCCAAAACAGTGGCGGTTTCTTTCGAAGCCGCACGCCCCCCCCCCAACATAAGAGCGCATCACCGTAGATATATAATTGTATTGTGATATTTTAACTGGGCATTATTGTTCCTAAAAGATAAAGCTTGCGTCGCGATAGCACTCAACAAAACACGGTGTTGGCGGCGGTCAAGTATGAGTTAAGTGCATATGCACTCATCCTATCCGCTGCAAGCGGTAGAGGGAGAGCGACCGTATGCGGTATATCATCTGTTTCTTTGGTTCGTGTATCGTATGAGCCGCAAACAAAATAGCTGTCACGCTGTCAAGAATATATCGTCGTTTTAACCTATTCTTTAGCGTCCCAACAGAGAAGCCTAGTCTAGTATACAGGAAAATGGATATAGAATAGCCAGATAAGACAGTTGCATTGTTCTGTGTAGTTACGTATGTACGATTTTGCCACGTGTTTCTGCAAGAATATATTTAATAGAAATAATTGAATTAAAATGAATAGTGTTAGTTCTTTATTGAAGCTAGAGTTTTGTAGACTTTCTCTTGAGGACAATGTAAATATTAAAGAATTAGGTAGGCCAATTTATCACAAACTTGTGCAAGGAGTGTTTATATTAATGAAAGATAGATGAGCGGAATACCATTTTCAAGAAATGATTGAACTTAATCATTTTGCATCCACTTTAGGTCAGATTTCTTACTATTATGTTATTTAAAAAAAATGCGCCCCCCTTGATTGAAATGTCAAGATCCGCCACTGTAACTATACCCTTCATTATATCGGTAATTACGCCAAAGTTGCTTGAATATTTTGTACCAGGCTCTTTGTTTATCTTTACATAAGATACTGAAGCTTTTAACAATATGTCGTGGTTTTGTGGTCAACTCGTTTTCATTAATGAAATTATTTTATGATTTTATAATATCATAGCTATTATACAGAAACAGCGAGATATTTCAAGCACAAATTGCAACTAATTTAATTAATTATCCATTCGCTAAAGATTACGAAGAAATTTTAATGACGTTTTTATTTATTTCTTATTTATATTCGCCTACTAACATTTATCGATAACAATAACTGACTTAATTAAGGGAATCTTAATTATTTAACGTTTCATTTTTTGAATTGTCAACTAATTATTAAAGTTTTTCAGTTTTTTATTAAATTTCAGAAAATTTCAATTGTCCGTGTCCCCAATACGAATAGATCAACAATTTAAATTATCAACCATATGTACTCAACTTGCGTCTACTTATGCTTGTTTTATCTTCTAGAAGCATAATAATAACTACCCCATAATAATAGTGTTTCTATAGCCCATGTTTAAGAACGTAGTGTATTATTCTCGAACTTTTTACAAAAATAGAAAGAAAAAGCTTGCCGTCAAATTACTAAAATCATATACGTAGTATGCTTAGTGAAGTTTGTAAAGCAGAACAGACAATAAAGTTTAATAAATAAATCGTTCATTCATGGTAAAATATTAATATTTAGGTCAAATGTTTTTCAAAATTATTGATAAAAGTCGTTATATGTGTATTAATTAAATATTATTCCAATTGTTCCATAGTCAAATAATATGACAAATGTACTGGCAAAAAATCAAAGAAAAAATAATTCGCTGTATAAGCAAAATTATTATTTATATTAAGAATACCCATCCTTTTTAGCATTGATCCGATATAAAAAATATTCTTTTTAGGATTTTAATGTTGTTTCACAATTATAACTATTGTGTTATAAAAATTAAGCTTTAAAAATTTTTTAAAACAAACGAGCTATAGATTTCCTTCACTTCACTAATTATATAATATGAAGATATAAAATCAGTTGAGAAAGTTCCATATGATTGATATTAATCTTAGTATGGAATATCACCTAAATATAGCTCAAAGCATCAAGTAGCTAGATGCGCATTTTGAAGGCTATGCCCCCATCTTCAGTAGCACAAGTTAAAAACTAAATAAAATACCGGTCACGAATCGTGATTGATATACAATTAAATTAAATTAAAAGTGTTCAAAAATGGTATAGTAAATTTGTTTCTGTGCACCTTCAACAAACCTCATGCGAGTTCCATGACAGACCCCTTTCAAACTTCAGTCGACTGACTAGAGGACTATATGGACCCATCTGGGAATCCCCGATTTAAATGTTTAGAATTTTATGCAAAGTAAATCGACCCCTTTACATTTTTGCTGCGACCAGTTTTAAATGGGTAATGATATTTTCTGCAAGAATTCCAAACAGATGAAGGCCCAACAATAAACTTCTTCATAAAAAATACAGAAATAGTTTCTTTGGATAATAAAAATGCTTGTTATATGTTCTATTACTGCTTGCTGTAAATCGTTCAGGAGGTATAGCGAAATAATAAATTTCGATTAGTTCCTTCAGATACAATTAAAAAAAAAAGTGGACATGCGAAAAATACTAAAAAATTAATATTAAAACCTATTTACATTCGGAAATATATATATATATATATATTTCTATATTTAAAAATATTTTTCGAGTCGTTAGATTGAGATTAATTTGTCCATACGTGATTTAAATTCGACACTAGGATAGACGTAGTAATGTAAAAATATAATAATAGAAAATATTTTGACAAAATATTTATTTTCAAGAGAGGGTAAATAAATATTATATATCCTGGACAAGACACATCTAAAAGATAGGGTAAATGTCATTTTATAATTGCCGTTGTAAGAAAAGCATTATGAATTGTAAAAAAAAATTCTTGCATTATATTACGTTATTATATTATATTATATTATATTATGCTAAAATAAAGGTGACCGGTACTAAAAGATCAACCCGTCTACTTTTGTGATTTATAAATATTCACATTTAATATCCATCTGCACATGTGTAGTATAAAAATACATCTAATATATATTTTTAACTTAACATAATAGGTTAAATGCTGATAATTTGTCTGAATTCCAATGTATATTTCTTGCAGAACTTAACAGTGGTCTTACTCAGATACTCAGAAAGACAAATGTGTCAAATTGATCAAAAGCGTGCAACACAATATTAATTAGTATTATAATTTACCATCTTATGTTCACCTATTAAGGGCCAGCAATCCAACAAACGATATTGCGGTTATATTCTTTCGTCATTTCTGAACCATTGTGCGTATATAAGTTACATTATATATAGGATTCGGATTGTGAAAAGAAAGTGTGTAGTCACGAGGATTGATGGTGTTTTTTAACGGGGGAGAAAGAATGCGCATTGGGGCGTATCTCAACATAAACTATAAATTACTATTTCAGTTTACGCACCTTATTATTATTATAAAAACAGCGGCGAATCCTAATAGTACACCTTGTCGTATAGGTATACTTATATAAGAAATTCGATTACACATGTTCATCGTTTGCGGCCATATTCAGGGGTCATCTCGTTCATTATTAAGCAAGGTTTCCATAAATATTAGAAAAATACTACTTAATTTACTTTTTAAATAACATAATGGGTTTTAATTTGAAGGTATTCACTAATAATTTGTTAGTATAATAAAAAGCAATATGATCTTGAATATATATTTTTTGAATAATCACTACGGTGTTAAATAATAGTATAGAATATCACCCAAATACCGTAACTTAAAGCATTAAGTAGCTAAATGCACATTTCGAAGGCTATGCCCCCATCTTCAGTAGCGCTAGATAAAAACTAAATAAAATACCTCTGTCACGAATCGTGATTGATATATTGAAATGAACAAAGCATGTTCAATATTTAGTAAACAGATGTAAAATTATGAAAGGTAGACTATACTTTTTACGAAATCGAATGGATCTGCATACACTAAAAATTGTTTACAAATGCCTCGCTGAATCAATACTTTCTTATGGTATTTTATTCTGGGGTTCCTTATACAAAAAGCAGCTAAAACCACTGCAGATTGTGCAAAATAATATGATCAGCAGTGGCGGCTCGTGCCATTTCAATCTGGGGGGGGGGGCGCATTTCTTAAAAAATTACATAATAGTGAGAAATCTTACCTAAAATGGATGCAAAATGATTAAATTCAATCATTTCTTGAAAGTGAATTCCACTCTTCTACCTTTCATTGATATAAACTTTTCCAAAACTTTTTCGTTAAAATTGTAAATATCTCGCACCACATTTTGATTAATACACTTCAACGCCAATGCGTTTAAACGATCAATACCCATAGCATTTCGCAAAAAAGTCTTGATTCTTTTAAGTGTTGAAAAACAACGCTCTGATTCAGCAGTGGTCATACGGGTTGTTAAAATAATTTTAAGTATTTTTATAGTTTCCGGGAAAGTTTCACTGAGATTATTTTGTAGCAGTAATGAAAGAAAATTTGTGGCTCCAATTATTTGATAAAAATCCGGACGCGAGTAAATGACTTCCAATTCTGTTTTTTAATCTGGTTTTATTCAAAAATGGATATGCATGACACTCGGTTTCCAAAAGGTCCACTGGAAATAGTTTAGAAAATGTTGGCGTCGATTTCGTGTTAAATAACTCAGCGGCTTGTAGATGGCCACGATATGAGAATCTGTCCTTCATCTGTGTTATATATATTTTTGTAAATGTCTCTTGTAAAACGCCGCGTAAATGTCCAGTTTTGAGCACTCCTTGCACAAGTTTGTGATCAATTTAAATCAGGCAATGGCCTACCTAATTCTTTAATTTTTACTTTGTCCACAAGAGAAAGTCTACAAAACTCTATTTTCAATGAAGAACTAAGACTATTAATTTTTAGTAAATTATTTCTATTAAATATATTCTTGGAGAAACACGTGGCAAAATCGTACATACGTAACTACAGAACAAATGCTACTGTCTTATCTGGCCTATTCTATATCAATATATATATATATATATATATATATATAGATATATATATATATATATATATACTCTATGATACACTCATCTCATTGCATATGCAATTAACTTGTATTGGCCTCGGATAGCCGCTGGAATGTGTGAAACATATTAGACGATGTATGCGACAAGCGAACCGAAGAAACAGAAGTATACTGCATACGGTCGCTCTCACCTATTGCTTGCAATAGTGAGATGAGTGCAAATGCATTTAACTCGTATTGGGTAGTCTGGCTTGGCGCTGGAATGTCGGCACCATATTAGCGATATAAGTATCACGCGAACGATAGATACAGATGATATACTGCATCGGTCGCTGCACTGACTCTACCACTTGCAACGGATACCACAACGAACGCCACACCGTGTTGTGTTGATTGTTATCGCGGCACAAGCTTTATCTTTTAGGAAAAATACTGCCGAGTTAAAATATCGCAATACAATCATATATCTACGGTGCTGCGCTCAATGTTCAGGAGGGACGCGCGGCCCTGCAGCGTGCATAAGGAACCGCCACTGCAGTTAAAGTAATGAGTCGATAACTCGAAATATCAAAAATTCGAGTTACCCTGTTGTAATATTAATGGGACGATATGATAAAATAATAATACATTAAAAAGCTTTCGAATTGCATTTACTTAGATCTCTAATTTACCTACGTCGTTATTTTTCTTATTTTGAACTTTGTTAAAAATTCATATCAGAATAAGAGAAAACTAAATATGAAAGTTGCACGGATGAAAACATAGATCTTCAAAATCACGCGAAGAAGAACGTGCGAAATCATAAGAAAGTGTGACAGTTTTCAACACATCTATTTTATAAAATAAATTGTATTCGTCACTCTAAGGGTTCTGTTTTCTATCGTGAATTTCAAGCTTATTTAAAGCGATATTTCATGCTACGCAATACCGTAAATTAATAAATTGATTAGCGGGCTTGCACGTTAATAACAATTTTATGCTATAGTTCTTAACATCGCGATTTCATTCCTGTGGGAAAATTACCTTTAGCTTTATTGAGTCGATACGCATCAAGAATATAATCGATAATCGTTAACAACAAATTGCCATGTTTGATCCGGTACTAAACTTAAATTCAATATATTCGACAAGAAGCCTTTTTCACTCTGAACGTCATTTATATAAAAAGCTAATTCGGCTAATGCGCATTTTTCGATTATGGCTGGACCAAATCTTTATATCAAATTACAATATTATTTACTACATTTTATGCGTTTGATCATTAACTTGTTTCTATTTTAATTATTTGTTGAGTAAGTAGTAAGTTTATGTTAGTTAACCAAGTACTTCTTAAACGTTATCAATTACGTATTATACACACACACACACACACACACACATACACACACACACACACACACACACACACACATATATATATGTATATATATATAATTAACTCGGAATAATTCAAAACACTTTTAGGTAATTTAAGAGAACTAATTTGAATAGGATGACCTGAGTTAGTTAAAAATATGCTCGGCTACAGCACTTTCATCTTTTCTATTTAATCTGAAATGAGTATAAATGCTCCTTAAATCTAGTTTCAATTGGTCTACGTGTTTGTCTTCTATATATACTTTAGGACAACTAGAACAAGATATTTCATAAATACCCAATTTTTTATTGAAATCAATCAAATCTTTGGGATTTCCTAGAAAATTAGCAAGACTATTAGAAATATTATATGTTACTTTAAAATTATATTTATTTAAAATAATTAAAATATTACATATATATATATATATATATATATATATATATATATAATACACTTCAATCTCATTTGATAAAAAATGTAACTAAAAATAGACAATCAGTGCGATAAGAAAATGCACAATTATTCTGCATCCAAGACAATTGCAACAAACTACATTTTGTAAAAGGCGGCACACTAATGCACAATATTAAGAAAAATCACATTCTTCATTTGCCTCACCTGTATAAAGACCATTATTTTACATTAAGTAATGGTGTTGAATGAATAGTACATATGTGTGTAATAAACCACCTGCTATGTATTGTTTCTTTATGCATTTCTTCATTCATATGCGCAAAACCATACAATTGATCGTAAATTCAAGCATTTCAAGCCTTTTCCACCAAGGAATGTAAAATAGCTTTCATTTAGCTGCGAGTTATGCTGAAATTGCAATTGCCATTTTTACTAAAAGGATTCCGTAATATCCATAGAATGGACATTAACAAATAATGAATAAGGATTTTAATGTTTCGCTATATAAGTTTCGACATTTTAAACGATGTGATTAAATTGACTACCCACTTAAGTATTGAATTCCTAGATTTTTTACAGTATCTCGTGTTAAAGAGAATAGAATAAACATTTCTATTAATTCTCCTTTAATATTAAGTAATTATATAACAATGAATTAGAAGGGTCCTTAGTCGATTAATGTTTAAAAATTTGGCAAATGAACTTAAACATTTGCATTTTGAGCGGTTGTGAAACAATATTAATATAGAGGCATCGAAGAATTACAATTAAAATTAAAAATATTTTCATTAACTCAGTTTTATTATAAATATAAATTGTTTTAGATATCTATGTTATATTATTTTAGGTTGTATTACACTTTTAAAATTTTACAGCGATAAAATTCAATCTGAAATTTATTCCTACCTATTCTTAAGTATATCCAATAATTTGGTACTTTCAGCTTTAACATCTTATCAGTAGAAGCAAACCTTTTAAATGTCGCTTCACCACAAATATTTATTTTAGAAACCAAATCAGATATAAAAAGCTTTATTAGAAACTTAATTAAGCGAAAAACATTAGAAAGATGTAATTCTGTGTATATGGTACCGTTAATCTAATAAATACAAATTTCATTAATAATCACCGGGTATTATTAATACTATTCAGGTTATGTGGTCAGTGTGATTAATAATATTGAAATAGTTCCAATGAAATAAAAAATTCTTATTAAACTAAAGAAAACAAACAATTTTTAAGATAATTGGACAATATTTTTATATTCCCAAGTTTTACAGGAAATACATAAATTGCTATGTGCTCTATTTTTCATAAATTGAACAAATTTTATTCCTTCCGACCATGTCATTGTTTGACGTAGTTAAAATTATTATATTTAGCATTCATAGTTATGAATTATTAATAATTACCGATTTATGTCATTATTTCTTTTTTATTTAAATTATTTTTTAAATTATTCACTTTAACCCTGTTATATGGTTTGTATTAATAAAAATCGGTTTATAACTTTGAACGCAACGAACTACTAAAGATTAAAAAATCAAAATTTACTTTTCAAGTTATTAAGAAATGCAAGTGAATTCGATTGTAACTAGAATAATGTATGAATAATAAAAAATGGGAGAACCCTCCCTAGTTCCTTGCGAAATGAATTTCTAGTTAAGAGTGTCGTCAAATTTGGTCCTAAAAACACCTCAAGTATTTTATTTGATATGAAATTTGAAGTTTGTGACTTTTTTACCAAACTTTGATTAGAAACTTAAAAAGCTATGAGAAATGGTACTAATAAGATTGATCCTTGTTTTCTAAATCCTTAATGAAACTCATCAAAAAATATATATTTTTTTCAATAATTTCAAATATTCGATCAATTTTAAAGCGGTTTATTGATATTCCCAAAAATAAATAATTATGCATTTCATTATCAAATGTAAAACTAATATACCACAGTGTGGATCCAAAAATAACACTTGGAATAAATGTTTCAATTCAAAAATAAAAATTGAAATTAATAGCACATATTTCATGTTATCTGACATTGCTCTTGTGTCCTCAAGTTGACGTCAGATTGATAAACTTAATAATCACTAGAACATACACATGCATTATTCTAATATTATTATCGATTTGATACAACTTTTTAATATGTTTGAAAATTTTCTATATTTCTTATTGTCAATAATTACAATAATTAAAGTAGTTAGAGAAACAGGTATTAAATATTTGGAACTACAGATATTTAGACCACCATCGAACTCTTAACGTATATAATTTTTGAGGTTTCAAGACATAAGATAATAACGCAATTTGAGATATTATCTCGAGAACATTTCTATGTGGGTAGCGATGGCAAACTGTAGGTCACTTTGAGGACCTAGTTCGTAGTTTGTAGTTCATTTCAATGTACCGTTCACGAACTATAGGTCTTGAACTACTACATCTTTTTAAAATGGACTAGTTCACGACCTATATGAAATACATGCACATACTGAAAATAATCCCTTTTTTTCTCAATATAAAAATATTAAATAGTAAAACATAAATAAATGCAAATATTACAATACTTATTTTGAATTAAGAATGAGCAAGAAAAAACAAGAATGTTTATAATTTATACAAAACATATATATAAGGAAATATAATTTCGTTCCGTTCAACAACACACTTTATCACTAAATAAATGTTAGTACTGTATATGTAATGTATACTATACTCCATCGTTTACGAGTCATGAACACTTTGTAGACGACGGGTTCAGGACCTAGTACAAGTATATGAATACGTACACCGTTCACCATGTACTTCATAGGTCACGAACTAGGTCCTAGTGACCTATAGGTCGTTGAAAACATCGTCACAGTACACCCGTCATTTGATTGAACCGTTCAGAGTGAACGGTTCGCGAGTGAACTACACATCGCTATATGTGGGGTTGTATAATATATCCGCTTATTCGCGAAAATTTCTGCATTATCGGTTAAAGAAGAAACTGAATAAGTCCAAGTATTAAAATAGTGGCATTTTTCTCGGTTTAATGTAAATCCGGCCCAGTTCCTTTCCATTCCATTAACTGTCCCAGAGAATACAAAAATTAGTTTAAACTTAAGACTAATCTTGTGATTTCTAGTCACCATTCCTCATTATGTGATTAAATTGATATGGATCATTTTTACAATTTTAACATTCATAATTATTTGCAAATGATGGACTGTTTTTCTTAATTTTCAGTAATGAAATTTGACTGAAGTATTCAAATTTCTGTTTTGCAATCAATATTCTAATATTCGATAGTCTTTTATTATTTTGAAATTTTATAATTAAGCCAGTAAACATATTTAAATGTACCAATTGCTTTCATCTATGTACTTTTATATAGGTTTGAGATAACTTTAACATAACTGAAAAATGGCACAGGTCATTAATATATTTAAATTTATAGAACATTATATTATTAAAGTTTCACAAATTTTTTTTTAAAGGTTTAACGATTGATATCACAGAGGTAACTACACAGGTAATTTATTTAGTTTTATTTATCTAGTGCTACTGAAGATGGGGGCATAGCCTTCGAAATGCGCATCTAGCTACTTAATGCTTTGAGTTACGGTATTTGGGTGATATTCTATACTAACATTTAACACCGTAGTGATAATTTTAAAAATAAAAATATATAATTTATGTATAATTGTGAAAACAATTTTGAGCTAATTAAAGAGAACATCTTAAAACAATTTGTGAACTAATTAAGGTAAAATTATCGAGCATACCGGTAATTTCATAAAAAAAATCATAAACCGTTATCAAAGATATTTCCAAAAATGTATGCAGAAAAATGCAGAAACTTGTAAAATAAAATTTGTTAGTTTATTTACAGATGAAACTGATAAATGTTGCAGAGAGAATTGTATTTCTACAAACGATGTTGAAATATATTTCAATGTCGTGAAATGTGAATTCGAAGAATCATTTGCTGAAACTTTTTCAATGTAAATTTAAAATATGTTAAATTATGAGTTATGGGAGTATTCTATTGAATATTTTATCTTAGCTTATGACCATGAACAAGACATTTAAATATTGTCATTGAAAATAAGCTATTAAAAACTATTATATATGGTACCGGTACTTTTGTACAATTGGAGAAATATTCAATAAAGGAATATCAAAAGTAGGTCTAAAAACCACCAAACGGACAGCCAGCGCTAAATAGCAATAATGCCCATCTATTGGTTATAAATGTTGCCAATCGAAAAGGTACTTTTACAAGAAATGTACCATCATTGTAAAGTATTATATTTGTAATATGGCATGTCGAATAGGTGCAAAATAGGATAGCGTTCATGTAAACGGACATTTCCTCTGATGCTTCCATGAATTGGTCGGTGCGATTGTGAGGTTTAATGGCACATGAACCTTAGGAGTGCCTTCAGGACCTATATATAGGTATAATCCAATAGGTTATGTACTATATTGTATAGGTATACTGTACACGTAGGTATGCTTGTCTGCATGCATCTTATGAGATGCACAAGGTAAAATATATCTGTATAGATAAGAATTTGAGGCGCCAGAATATTTCGATTTCACAGTTAACGGCCCTAGTCATTTATCTTTGATATTTACATATACACGGTGTATCAATGTAGCTATTTGTTTTTGTCCTGAGGTAACATATATGCAGGAAGTTTCACAAATTTTAATTTTATGATAGGTATTAATAGAGGTATTTTATTTTTTACGTATTTTGACAATGGGGGCCTTCGATATACGCATCTAATGCTTTAATGCTTTGAGTTACGGTATTTGGGTGATATTCTGTACAATCTCCGTAAGAAGATTTCGTTTATGTAGATATTTGAATAGGCATTATTATTAAGCTATTGAGCAGTTGACAAACTAATTTAATAATAAGAAATGAATCATGTTCCTTCAGATAATTTCCGTTATGATTTATTTTTTAAATCCCTTAGGGCCGATCTGTCCACCAGCAGTTAAAGTTCTGATTAAATTCAACTTTCAGATAACCTGCGAAACTGTATTTCGACTTCCAGTTCAATTTTATTTGTACGATAAACCCCTTATCTATCACTTAACTTTATCTGTAGGAGAACCATCAAATAAACTCCAGTATCTAAAGCTTTACGCTCAATCATGCGCATAACATTATATTTGTATATCTGTGTTTTGGGTTGCATATCTTCATCTCGTTTGTTATATTGCAATAAGCATTAACATACTCCGAAAACTTGAAACTGTTACAATAATTCGGATCGACGATAAAGTTAGTAAAGATCAATAAGGTAAGGTTTGAATAATAGCCCATTAAAACTTTTTAAAGGTAGTTGTCAGATTATATTGAATATGTTATTGTAATCTTTCATCACAAAGGTCCTGTAAATCCATAATGTTAAATGACGCTTATGTAAATTGCTCCGTGTACAAAAATATACTGCTCAATATTGCAAGTTATTTTGCTGTAACATAAAAATTTCAATTTAATTTTCCTGTGCTTACCAGCCCACTATTGCTGTCCAACGCAATGTTTTTTTGTATCTATCTATCGCAATCGTACACATATAACTTAACTGGCAGGAGCACCACCACACGTTTTTCTTCTTAACTATGGTAATCCTTATCACCCAAATACCGTAACTTAACGCATTAGTAGCTAGATAGATGTAGCTAGATGTACATTTCGAAGGCTATGCCCCCATCTTCAGTAGCACAAGGTTATTTAACACCGTAGTGATAATTTTTAAAAAGGTAATCCTTACTTTATACACAGATGGGCCAACTACATTGGGCCACCTTATAAATACAATACAATGTTGGATGCTATAGATCTATCAAGATAAATGGGTACCATAATGGCGAAACAGTATGAACCGCAAGGGTCTGATATATCTGATAGTTCTAAAGGTTTCTTCTCTTGTCTTTAAATAATATCTGAACAATACCTGACTAGAATACAAAACTAGAACCATAGCTGATCATTTGTTTTAGATCTTATGGACAATGTATTATACTATCTTACTTTATGGAATAACATAATGTAATTGGTCTGATAAGTAATGGTAAAAGAGGCACAATTCATATTATTATTAGTTGTCATAATGTTTTTATTATTAAGTAATTCTGATTATCCTGCTTTTTTCAGCAAAAAGAGAAAGTCGTTTCAAGCACACACTTTTATGATAATTATGTACGTATATAATAATGCTCCAATTCAAAGGCGTCCAACTTTTTTTGAGTCGAGGGCCATTTTCCAGGTAATTTCAACATACGCAGACTCTAGCGGAAATCAACATTTTGCCATTGCGGAACTTCATTTTACACTTATTGCTGTAAAGGACACAATGTGGATTTTGCGATTTTCCTTATCCTTTTTATTAAGAAGATATTATTAGCGTTTAGGTCTTTTTAGAGCCCGTGGGCCGCCAATGTACCACCCCTGCTCAAATAGTTCACAATGATTCAAAATGTACATAATTTTACGCAATATAGTAACAGAAGCTGAGTATCAATTATAGCTTCTTGAAGAACTGGAAGTTTACGTGTTTACTGTTTATCTTACCCATTAAAAAAGTGAAATCTGTATCTTATTACAAAGATACACCGGATAACTCTGGCAGTTGAAAGTATTTCAGTGTGTTGTATGCAAGATATTGTAGAATGTTATTTCACATAGAATTCCATAAGTACTAACATTAATAATGTGAAACCAAGGAAAGATTGCATCTGAAAAGGGTAGGATTCTTTAATAAATCCATCTACGTTTCAACATATATTAATGTTGCGTTTTACAAAAAATAATGTTTGTTAATATATTTAAAAAATTATCACTACGGTGTTAAATAATAGTAGGTTATGTTATAAGTAAATTTAATTGAAGGAAATTTAGAATTTAATATTTTAATAAAATCGTCAATATTTGATTTATGAAGATGGGGGCATAGCCTTCGAAATGTACATCTAGCTACTTAATGCTTTAAGTTACGATATTTGGGTGATATTCTATACTATTTGACAATATAGTTAATTTAATGCGGCTAAATTTTTAATAAATGATTTTATATATAATAGTTAGAAAGTATAGTGGGAATGCAGGTCTTTTTAGTCGCTAATTGAAGATTGTTGATTGCAGTAATCATAACCAATCGATGGATGCGAGGACATTGACTGATTGATCTGACAAATCACTGCAAACGCAATTTAACACGATTTTAGAAACCTTTTTTGATGGTAATATAGGAAATGTTGGATGACAACACTGTCAATTTCTGAAACATGCCTGAACACGGCTTTCAAAACCGTATTAAAACCCAATATACAAAACACGTTATAAATTAGCTTAACTACAATGAATAATAAACTCAATATGTTTTCACAATATGGAAATATGAAGGCATCTTCTAACATTTGAAAGTTTTTGAAATTATTACGCCATGCTTGATCTGCATAAGTAACAATTAAATCGTATATATTTTGCTGTTGTCAGGATTGTTGATTATGGAAGAGCATTAGCAAAAATTTTGAAATATAATATTTGAATGGGCAGGTACTTCTAAATTTTGTATCCATTTTATTAAATAATTAATAGTATATTAATATATTTAATTGTATTGAATATTCAGATAATATTCCATTGACAAATAATTAAATTTAAAAATATGAGGTTCATAGAAACAGGACGACTTAAATATTACGAAAAGATTATTACATTGTAAAGAGTTTAACACTGTAGGGAAAAGAAAGAGAAGCGTAAAATAGAAGCATTTGTAATATAGTGCTGTAGGAGGAATGGTTGGGAAGATAAAGTAACAAAGGAAGAAGTAGTAGAGTTAGTGGGTGAGAAGAGAATTTGGAATTTGCAGATGAATTTAGAGGGTAATACAGCGTAGAAGAGACATGGTGGTATTATATAATTAGCTATAGAAGGTAAAGTAGAGGGAAAGCAAGGGGTGGGTAGGCCTAGATTGGAGTATGGGGGTCAGATAGTGGAGGACGTGTGGGATCGACAGGATAGACTCTTTAACTAATCTTAAGAGAGTCTTTAACTAATCCCTGAGATTAAGGACTAACTAATTGACCGTAATAATAAAATACACACCACTTTTTAAGTATGAAACATTTTCGATACCACAAAAGATCGAAATTTGTAACTTCCGAATTTTAATTTTTATGAAACGTAACTTTAGAAAAGTTGGAATTTGCTTTATTGAATATATGGTTAGAATAAAGCCTTAAAGTCCTTAAACTACGAGATTGATATGCGACAAGTAGTAATATTTCATACTAAAAAATCTAATATTGATGATTTTATTAAAATATTAAATTCTAAATTTCCTTCAATTAAATTTACTTGTGAAATCGAAAATAATAATCAGTTAACTTTCTTAGATGTTTTAGTCATTAGAAATAATAATACATTAGAATTTGATATATATAGAAAAGCTACAAATACGGACTGCTATATAAAGAACGATTCAAATCATTGTCGACAACATAAATATGCTGCTTTTAATTTTTTAATTAACCGCTTATTAAATTTTCCTTTATCTAATGATAAATATAACATTGAATTAAATAATATCCGAAATATAGCAGTACAAAATGGCTATTCTTCTAAAATTATAAATAACATATTGAGAAAATTTAAAAGAACAAGAGATATCAGATATATTAGTGGTTTAGAACAATATGTAATACTTCTGTCATATTGACTTATTTATTTAATAGTATGTCAATCACGATTCGTGACACAGATATTTTATTTAGATTTTATCAAGTGCTACTGAACATGGGGACATAGCCTTCGAAATGTACATCTATCTACTTAATGCTTTAAGTTACGGTATTTGAATGATATTCTATACTAATATTCTTCTTATTATGAATGAAACGAAAGTCTTGTTTTATTAATAAACTTTACGTTAATATGGTACATAATTGAACCAGTTCAGAATCATTATCTCAGGAAAGATTAACGTGGCGTGCTGTTTCGAATCAATTCCTGGAATCTTGGAATTGAGGAATATTTGATGATGATAACGAAATACTCTAATCAAGTTTTGCCATATCAAATCTTAAAATATCAAAAAGATAAATGTAATATAAAAGTCGATGGTAATAGCATAAGAGAATTTTTTACAATATAGGCAATATATTAAAATATAAGAACTAAACATGCCATGATATTCAAATTTTTCTAGACTGCGTTTAAGTAATTAAGCTAAATTTGACACAATAAATTAACATACGTTATTCATACGGGTATATAAGTCAACAATTAATATAATTCTATAATTAAATGCTGGTATTTGTAAATGTAAATTTGTAATGACGGTATTTGTAAATGACTCCCACCCCAGTGTAGGGTTGATGGTACCAACCAACGTATAATTATTTACCAAATGCTTCATAATACTTATTTATAACATTCCGCGCCCTATCAACTTAATAAATATCACCGCATATGTGAACACTAAACACACATGTTGATAAAGTTAGGAATGCGCGTTTTCTCATCATAAGGATCACTAGTTAATGTGTACCCCATTCTAATCATAATTTGCTTTCAAAATAAGACAACATACTAGTGGTGCCACCGGTGAAAGTTCAAGCTGCGAGAGTGCATGTTTTTAAAAGTACACGGCATCCTTGTCTTGGATTAAAAATTGCAGTAGTTGTGGATATTGTTGGATTTATGTAATTTTTGTACTACGCCAGGATATGTGTATAGAATCTAGTCCTAAGGCTAACACCCAATTGTTGGGTGCTAACACCCAACAATCTAATAATCTTGTAATGTCGATATTTTGGGATTAACGAAGGTAAAATTCTGATAACTCAACACTCTGAAAATGATGCACACTCATAGCCGGCATTTGCTCACCGGAAACAGGAATGCTGTAAATGTAGTTGTAATTGTTTTATTGTGAGGTTATAAATAGCTTTTGTATGGCGAAGAGCTTTCCTGGAATTAAAAAAGTTTATTTATTAAAGTGACCTGATATATTCATAAGATTACCAAATTTTCATGTGAATTAAAGCGCGATGGGTTCTTTAGAATAATTTTATAATCTTTTTTAAAAGGTCTACAGCCATCAAAGCATTGGTATCAGAGTTGAAGAAGTATGAGATACAATTTATTTTTTGCATAATTAACAAAAACCACTCTGCTTTTTAGTTTGTATAATTTAATTAAATATTTACTTGTTATGTAACCCAAGAATTACAAGAGCATTTTTTAATCCGAGTTAAGTAATAAATATCTGAGTTATAAAAAAATTCTTGGCAAATTGGTTTTAATGTATTATTGCGCACTGCTGACATCTATGCGAAAATAAAATATATTACTTATAGAAAATACAAAAAATTTGAATTATTTTCAAACTATCAACTCAATTTTCTCCAAATAAATTAATTTATGACCTATATAAATTCTTTTCTTTCATGCATGATTTTAATAAATATATGGTCATTTGCATTGAAAATGAATTAAAAAAATTCTGATCTAATACTAATCTCCGAAATAATTATATTTCTCTGGATATGTTGCTGCTCGTTAGTTTTTATTTTAATTAGTTTTTATCTTGTGCTACTGAAGATGGGGGCATAGCCTTCGAAATGTACATCTAGCTACTTAATGCTTTGAGTTACGGTATTTGGGTTATATTCTATACTAAAAAATACATGTTTCTTAAATAATCTTCTAAAAAAAAAAAACAGCTAAAATAATTAGTGAAATTCTTTATATTATATTAGATTATATTTAACCATTTCCAATTAACATAACTATACACATAGTTCTGGTAATAACTATATCCTAGATTATGCGTAATTTAATAAAAATTAGATAAATTAAAATAAATCAGACTATTAAAATGAATGCTTTAATTAAATACAAGATCTTAATTAATCACTATACAAGCAAATATACGTTTGAAAATTCCATCTAGTCAAAAATTACTCAATGTTCCTTAAATTTTTATGCAATGAAATCCCAACTGAAATAAAAACTTTGAATAAAAAACAACATAAAAAAAGCAACTGAAAAAATTCATCACTAATCAACAAGATAATTTGAATTCCAAATATTTTCTTTTCTTATTTTTGTGTGTTATAAATGAGAAATAGAGATGTTTATTTTTTATTTAATTTTTAATTTTATTTTTTCGGATATAGCTCGAGTATTTTATATCAGCGAATAATATATACTTTAGTACTATGTATTTTAAAATATTTTTTTCATTATTAAATATATAGAGAATCATAAAGGATTGACACATCCTACGATTCCCACCTTCTTTAATATAACATTTAAATTTTTAAGCCACATAATACCTATGAAGTTTTTAATTATTTTTATTTTTAATATTTCATTTTTTCTTTAATTACAACACATACAATCTACATTTAAAATTATATTATATTACATATTATCTATTGAAATATGTAAAGAGAAATGGTTTATAAATATTTTAAATATTTCAAAGTATAGAGAATTTCGAAGTGGATAGTAAAAATATTTTTGTATGTTTTAATTAATAATATATATTATATATTAATATATTGTAATATATAATAATAATTAATAATTAATAATTTTTATTCTATATGGGAAAATAATTAAATGGGACATTTTCGAATGGGAAATGATCTGAGGATTCTAAATCTGCTAAATCTTCTAAAACTAGTTTTATTGTAGGATTAACGGTTTAGAAAATATCGCCAAAAACTGAAAATTGAAAAAGAAGTAGGGAAATGAATATTCCAAACGATATAGAATTTTGAAGTGGATAATAAAAATATTATTGTATGGACGCCCTATGTTAAAATTAATAATTTTTATTCTATATGGGACATTTTCGAATGGAGAATTATCTAAGGATTCTTCTAAATCTGCAACTAGTTTTGCTGCAGGACTAAAGGTTTAGAAAATATCGCGAAAAACTGAAAATTGAAAAAGAAGAAGGGAAATGAATATTTCAAAGGATATAAAATTTCGAAGTGGTAGTAAAAATATTATTGTATGGCCGTCCTATGTTAAAATTAATAATTTTTATTCTATATGGGAAAATAATTAAATGGGACATTTTCGAATGGGAAATGATCTGAGGATTCTAAATCTGCAACTATTTTTGCTGTAACTAACGGTTTAGAAAATATTGCCAAAAACTGAAAATTGAAAAAGAAGAAGGGTCCCTGCAATTTGCATTTTTTGCAAAATTTTCACATTTGCCAAAGTGAGCTTATGAAAATTTCTAATAGGATTAGATCTTAGAATTTAGAATCTGCAAGTGGTTTGGATGGGAAATGAATATTTCAAAGTATAGAGAATTTTGAAGTGGATATAATTATATAGTTAATATATAAAAAAATAATAAAAAATAATATTGTATTGTATTATCAAAACATTTGTTATTTAAAGAGGAAACAAATACATTACTTACTTACTAAAATAAATTTAAAATACATAGCGCAACAAATTTTATTCGATTAAATAATTTTTAATTGAGTCTTATACTATCGTAAATATTCAGGGCAGATTTTTGAATGGAAAACGATAAAATGTTTTAATTTTTTAATATACTGCATATATTTTTTCCAATCAAAAAAGTTGCCAATAATCTATTGTAAATATATAAGAAGTCCTTTTTCCATACATTAAAATTCTCGTAGAAGAAATTTTTTCTTTAGAAGCGAAACGTGTATTTCTTCATTATCAATTTTATCTTATTATATAAAAATAATGTATATATTTATTTTTAAATTTAATTTTAATGACTTTATTCGTGCCTAATTAGGAAGAGTTGCCTAATGCTTAAATTTAAAAAAAAATGCCTAATGATTTTTTTTTCATATTTATGTAAAAAAAAAATTTTTTTAAGCTATATACTAGGTGTATCCATATATTCACCCAATGTTCTACCTTTATTTTTTTATGAGAAAATAAGGAAAAACTCACGGATGATACAATAAATAAATTGTATAAAAATTTGCCTAAAATTTATATATATATATAGAGTTAAAGTTATATATATATTAGCACGAAAAGGCGAAGTCAGAAACCTTCTTCCAATTAACCTTGAATTAACCTTTTTCGTGTAAGTATTTTTGACCCATTAAGAAAAAATCACACGAAAGGTCCATTACCTTGTCTATTACCATTACATTAATGCAAAAATCTGATCAAAACAAAAAACATGGCGGAGGTTTTTTTATCAAAATTTTTATGCCTCAATTATGATTTTGGCAGTGGCGGTTTCTTTCGAGGCAGCACGGCCGCGCGCCCCCCCTGAACATTGAGCGCATCACCGTAGATATATAATTGTATTGCGATATTTTATCTCGGCATTATTTTTCTTAAAACATAAAGCTTGCGCCGCGAACATACATTACATTCAACACGATATAACAGCTAGCAAGTACGAGTCAAATCTCATCCTATCTGTTGGAAGCGCTAGAGTGAGAGCGACCGTCTGCAGTATATCATCTGTTTCTTTGGTTCGGGTATCGTATGCGCAGCAAATAGCTGTCACGATGCCAAGAATGTTTCATCTGGCCGCATACAAACTAGCGGCCCGTGTTGCTATAGCTACGTAACGTCACGCTGCTTCTACAGCTAAGAATATATCGTTGTTTTAAGCTATTCTTTAGCGTCCCAACAGAGAAGCCTAGTCTAGTATACAGGAAAATTGATATAGAATAGCCAGATAAGACAGTTGCATTATTCTGTGTAGTTACGTATGTACGATTTTGCTACGTGTTTCTCCAAGAATATATTTAATAGAAATAATTTAACAAAAATTAATAGTGTTAGTGCTTTATTGAAAATAGAGTTTTGTAGACTTTCTCTTGAGGACAAAGTAAAAATTAATGAATTAGGTAGGCCATTGCCTGATTTAAATTTATCACAAACTTGTGCAAGGAGTGTTTATATCAATAAAAGTTAGAAGAGCGGAATACCACTTTCAAGAAATGATTGAATTTAATCATTTTGCATCCATTTTAGGTAAGATTTCTTACTATTATGTTATTTTTTAAGAAATGCGCCCCCCTCGATTATGTAATATCAAGAGCCGCCACTGGATGTGGCACGCTTCATATTGCGAATTATCAGAATTTATTGAGAAGTTAATATATAAAGACTTGTGTGTGAATTTTCTTGGGCACCTCTGTACTTTGGACAACAAATTTAAGGAGATTTAACCTTGACAGTGCAGTCCTCCCATTGTGCTAATTGAATTAGGTTTTTAAAAATTTAAATGTCCAACATTTCGTATAACTTACACTCACATCCAAGAACTATATACTTATTACAAACATACGTGCGCTTATATGATTTTGCTCATGGTACCTATGTGCTTCATTATATTCTATATACGATCGTATTTACTGGACACTCAATAACATAGTAACAAGCATATATCTATGTATAATAACATTCTTGCAAGTTATTATACGAATTCCTGTGGATACAAGCAATATTTTAAAATTTACTTTTATTGCTTAATTATTGCGAATTTCCATTACCAGGAAAAAAATGTTAAACGTTTTTTAAGAAAGTGAATAATGGAATTGCATGTCATTTCAACAATTTTTTTGAAGCTTATACAATTAATACTTTAGAATGTATCTTTACATTATAATGTAGATGAAAATGCATTTTCGATACATAAATTATTTCAACTAAAAGCACATATGTTCTTTATGTTTATTTTATGGTCATGCAATATAATTTGTTCAGTTGGAGATGTGAGATGATTTTCATTGTCATTCGTGAAGTAGACTTTCACAAGTAGAAACCTTGAACCTGTTCTACATTTTTGGAATTTGATCATTTATTTGAATTTTATGTGTAATAAATTTCACCGTTCTTCTTCGCCCGAATAATTTAACTCATACTATTATTGATATTGATAATCATGCAGGTTTCACCTTAACCAATTATATATCGTAGTTTGCTGATATTCGTTCCTAGCTACAAGAAAAATATAATAAAATGTATAATATAATTCATAATCTCATCGATAGCGATGTGTAGTTCACTCGCGAACCGTTCACTATGAACGGTTCAATCAAATGACGGGCGTACTGTGATGATGTTTTCAACGACCTATAGGTCACTAGGACCTAGTTCGTGACCTATGAAGTACATGGTGAACGGTGTACGTATTCATATACTTGTACTAGGTCCTGAACCCGTCGTCTACAAAGTGTTCATGACTCGTAAACGATGGAGTATAGTATACATTACATATACAGTACTAACATTTATTTAGTGATAAAGTGTGTTGTTGAACGGAACGAAATTATATTTCCTTATATATATGTTATGCATAAATTATAAACATTGTTGTTTTTTTCTGCCTCATTCTTAATTCAAAATAAGTATTGTAATATTTCCATTTATTTATTTTTTACTATTTAATATTTTTATATTGAGTAAAAAAGAGATTATTTTCAGAATGTGCATGTATTTCATATAGGTTGTGAACTAGTTCATTTTAAAAAGATGTTTTGGTAGTTCACGACCTATAGTTCGTGAACGGTACGTTGAAATGAATTATGAACTACGAACTAGGTCCTTAAAGTGACCTACAGTTTGCCATCGCTACTCATCGAGTAATTTCGTAAAATTTGTGATTTTTCATCCAATTAGAAATATGTTTGAGCGAAGGTTCAGTACAAATTATAAGATTTAGAGAAAATCTAATCAGTACAAGGACTGATTAAATTAAGATCGTATATATTTCAGAATTTGTGAAAACGCTGAGCTTTTCCATTAGCACTGCCATTTTATTCTAAAGCTCCTACAAAGATTCAATTACATTTTCCGTTTTTAAAGAAGCATCGAAATGTGAGGATTTATTTGAGACAAAAAATGAGTAGCTAGAAATGAAAAATGAAGATATACTCGAGATAATTGAAGATAAGGGAGGCGTTTGGAAGATATATCATTGCAGAATGATAGACTAATATGTTAAGAGTATTATATAGTTAGTTATAGAAGGTAACGTAGAAGGAAAAGCAAGCGCTCAACCTCTATGATTAAGGACTACCATACAAATAAATAGACTGTTTAAAAATAAATATTTTATCAATATTACCCCATCTAAGACTGAAACATCTAATAAAAGTAACTGATTATTATTTTCGATTTCATAAGTAAATTCAATTGAAGGAAATTTAGAATTTAATATATTAATAAAATCATCAATATTAGATTTTTCAGTATTAAAAATCGCAAAGATGTCATCTACATCTTTCCTTTAATTTAGTTTCAAAATAACTCGTAAATAAATTAGCAATAAATTGACTTAAACAATTTCCCATACCTGTACCTTCTTGTTGCTCAAAGAATTTTATAAATTTTTAATAAAATTAAGATTATTTTGCCAGTCGGCTTTTCGATGAATTTTTAGAATTTTATGTCAATCGTGTTCTATCTAAAGTAAACCCAAAGGGTAACATTATATGTGATAAGCAGGGTAAGGAACTCACAGAAAATAAGGAAAAAGCTAGAAGATGGAAGGAGTATCTTGAAGATTTATATAAAAGTAGGCAGGACATGGAGGAGCTAGAAAGTGTGGAACAGATAGATGAGGATGACTTAGGTCCTAGCATACTTAGGTCAGAGTTTCATAGAGCATTAAATGATTTACGGAATAACAAAGCAGCGGGGATTGATATGATACAAGCCGAATTAATAAAACACGCAGGGGCAAAAATGCAGGAGCGATTATACAGGTTAGTTTGTAAAATATATGAGAAGGGAGAAGTACCACAGGATTTTCAGCGTAGTAGAATAGTAACAATGCCGAAGAAAATAGGAGCTAATTTGTGTGAGAACTATAGGACCATTAGCCTACTATCACATGCATCGAAGATATTGTTAAAGATTATTTATAGGAGATTAGAAAATAAAGTAGAGGAAAGGCTAGGAGAAGATCAGTTTGGTTTTAGGAAAAACAGAGGGACGAGAGAGGCGATTCTAGCACTAAGAACGGTAGTAGAAAAAAGAAAGAGGGTAGGAAAGGTAACTTGCATAGCTTTTGTAGACTTAGAAAAGGCATTTGATAATGTAGATTGGGACATAATGTTTAGAATTTTAAAAGAAACGGGTATAGATTATAAGGATAGGAGAATAATTTTTAATTTATATAAACACCAAACTGCCTTAGTTAGAATTGAGGGGGAAGAAGAGGTAGCAAAAATAGGGAAGGGAGTTCGGCAGGGATGTATACTCTCACCGTTATTATTTAATCTATATATAGAAGATGCAATAAACAAAGTAAAAGAAGAGTATAGTGTAGGTGTGAATGTACAGGGAGAGAAAATATATATGCTGAGATTCGCCGACGATATAGCTATATTGGAAGAAAGCGAAAAGAATTTAGAAAGGGTATTGAATGGTATGCAGGCAGTATTGACTAGGGATTTTAACATGAAAATAAATATAGGTAAAACTAAAGTGATGAGGTGTGACAAAAAGGAATGCAGTAGAAAAATGAGGATCACAATAGGAGATAATAGAATCGAAGAAGTGTCAGATTTTTGTTATTTAGGCAGTAGAATCACAAAAGATAATCGAAGCAAGGTAGATATAAAGTGTAGGATAGCACAGGGTAGGAAGGCATTCGTAGAAAAAGAACAGATTTTAAGATCAAATATTGACTTGGGTATTAGAAAAAGATTACTGAAGGTATATGTTTGGAGTGTAGCACTGTACGGGTGTGAGGCGTGGACTATAGGAAAGGAAGAGAAGCGTAGATTAGAAGCACTTGAAATGTGGTGTTATAGGAGGATGATGAGGATTGGTTGGGAAGATAAAGTAACAAATGAAGCTGTACTAGAGTTAGTAGGGGAGAAGAGAAGTATCTGGAGAGTGTTACAGCGTAGGAGAGACAGATTAGTAGGGCATATTCTTAGGCATGGGGGGATTATGCAATTGATCATAGAAGGTAGAGTGGAGGGAAAGAGAGGGGTAGGTAGGCCTAGATTGGAGTATGTGAGTCAGATAGTTGAAGACGTTGAGATGAATAGCTATAGGGAGATGAAGGGATTAGCTCAGGATAGATCGGCATGGCGTGCTGTTTCCAACCAATCTTTAGGATTGCGGACTCTTTAACTAACGTGTTCTACGAATAGAATGTAAATTTTGGTAACGGATCAATTTCCCTATTTTACCATTATTTTCGTATATTGTATGGAAATATTAAACTTCAAGAATTTGTGAAACTCTTTAAGTCCGCACTCTAATATTGTTAGTTAGTTAAAGAGTCCGCAATCCTAAAGATTGGTTGGAAACAGCACGCCATGCCGATCTATCCTGAGCTAATCCCTTCATCTCCCTATAGCAATTCATCTCAACGTAATATCTAATATTGTACAATTTAATAATTAAAAAATCGCAGCAAATAAACGATCCTCAAAGGAACTATTAAAAATATACACGAGCATGTAAATAAAATTTCACGCTTAACGTCATTTGAATAGGATGAACATCGAAATAAACTTGGTATAAGCGAATTAAATATTAATATAGAACAATAATCATCGTGGCTCGTTCCGCTGGAACTGTATGATTATGGTAATGCCAAAATACGGACGAAAACACTTTAAGGCGGTGTCATTAGGCAAGTCCAATTAGAAAAATATACACTCTTTAGATTAATAAGCGTGTCTAAATATGTATAATTAAAGTTAAGCCGCCAGAATAAGTGCAGCGTCGTGTGCCAACGCTTGTACAGAAACAGTGGCGTATATGAACTCAGTGGAAAGGATATCGGGGGCTCATGAAGAACTACCAATTATTCTTAGGTGGGAGAAATATCTTTATTCTTAAAATTAAGATATTTCTAGTATTATATTATAAAACGGCTAGTGCTTAACTGCTTACAAAATTTAATGAAAACATGCATACAAAAAAATACTTTCGTTTCCCGAAAATAGTAAATGTTCACCAATTTTTACATCATATTTAATCTTAAAGTGTTAATTGACTTCTTGTTAGTCTTTTTTATCATTTGTAAGCAAAGAATATTTACCAAACGTAAGACTACATATTTTTAAAACGTGGAAAATGTAATCATATTTATTTTATTTCTTATGATATTGGAACTGAAATTAAAATTAATGATTCACGATTAAATCTAAAGTTCTTCTGCTGACTAAAAAATAACAGTAGTAATACCCATACACCTGTCTGCATTTACCTGTAAATTCTTGTAGTTATAGGTGTTAAATTAAAACAATGAAAAGTAACTTTTAATGTGTTAAAGTTTTATTATAATAATCATGATATAGAAATCAGTCTCACTAATTATTAAAAATAAAATCACATAATAAACGTGAAATAATTGCAAAAGTATTTATTTAATTTGGCAGTATTGTCGCGTAAATTTTGTTTTATACATTTGGTGCACATTTAATTTGATCCCTTACAAAACTATATAACATTTTAAAATATATATATTTCTACCCCTGTTTCTGAAAGTTCATTTTTCCACATAAAGTTAAAAGTATAAAGTAAGCAGCTTGTGTTCATAGTATCCAAAACGATGTGACAAAATGTCGTTGTAGGATACTTTTGTTAATTTGTAGCACTGATATATAACAAAAAAATAAGGAAAAATATAAATATATGCAGATAAACTATTTACTATAAAGACGTGTTCATTAATTTTATATCATTTTGAGATTCATATATTCCACGGCATCAAACCAATTGGTATTTATATTCTAAAAATTATATAATTTATTGGATCTTTTGAGCTTCCTGTCTTGCAGAATTAGAAGAAGTATATCACGTGTTGTATATTCTTCGTGAAATTCGTACAATTGCATTAGACCTCGCATATGTCTACAACTTGCGTTTTTATTCGCTAAAAATATATTTTCAACAATTATTATATAAATTACTATTACAAAAAAATATATATATTTCTATACTTTTAATTGATTTAAAAAAATTCTAAGTATGATACATGTTACGCATGCAAAAACTGGAAATAAATATAACGATATAAATACAATATTTCTTTTAGAATATATTAGAAATGGTCAACAAATGACTTTTTTATACCCCTCGTTAGATACGCCACTGCACTTATAATATAGCGGCTAATACAAACATATAAATTCCAACAAAGACACGAGCGCGACTCATAATAATCGAATTAGAATTGTAAATCGTCTCTTTTATTTCTGTGATAATATTCTGTCTATTGTTTTGGAAAGGCAAATGGGCTTTAAAAGTTTAAAGAGCTGACTTGAGTGTGTTTATAATAAGCGTAATATATATATATTTATTTGTTTGACTTATAGTATATATAGGACGAACACGTAGACCAATTGGAACTAGATTTAAGGAGCATTTAGCTCATTTCAGATTAAATAGAAAAGATAAAAGTGCTGTAGCCGAGCATATTTTTGAATCAGGTTATCTTAGTCAAATTTTTTCAATAAACGTAATATTGTGATCCGTTTTGAACGTACATATACATTGTAAAGATGGTTTTTAAAGCTCTAACTAAAATTGATATCATATTCTCTAATAAATAAAAATTTAAAAGAATAGCAACTAAATATACAAAAACTGTATTAGATTTATTTTCGAAGTACGTACAATGAAGGAATCGATTGAAGAACCAAATCTCATATAAGCATTTTCAAAATATAAAAATAAAGTAATAAAGTAATAAAAATCTCGTAAATGTATTTTTATCCATTTTTGCCATTTGTTTTGTAACAACCCTTGGCTTGTCTTGTTTTTTAATTATTATTTTTTTATTAAGAATTTGGTGTCATTTTCAATTTTCTATTGTTATTTTTATTTCTATTTTTTTTCTATTTTTATTTCTATTTTCTATTATTGTGTCCAATAAAAGATACTTTTAACAGAAACAAGGTACAGTAAAAGTTTCTTGATATCGGTATCTAGCTGCACCAAAAGTAATATGAGGATATTAATTGCAATAACATAATTCCTTAACAGGAAGAAGTAATTCCATATGTATGACACATTTGCTTCTATAAAGAAATAATGAAAGTTAATTTTCAAGATAATGAAAATGGAAATAAATTCGATTATGTATTCAAATGGTATATAAGTAGTATAAGCATTAATTTGATAAAGTGATTGAAAAAAACTCGCTATAGTTGTTTCGGAATAGAATGATAATGTTGAACAAATTTTTATAGGTCTATTTTTATCTTTTTGAAGTGAAACTTCTATAGGCCTGAACGTCACGAAAAGTGAAACGCACGCTACGCGCATGCGCCGCCTGTACTGTGCGTATACGTAGCATAAGGCAACCAGTAGACGCTTGCGTATTTTATTATATATTACACAAACACAGCTTAATCTTTTAGCTAACAATTTCCATTATGTGAAAAGCGAAATGGAGAAAAAGACAAATACAGACATAGCCTTTAGACAACGGAAGCAAGTGAATAAACCGCCAAGAAAAGTGCCAACAAGTACCTTGGAAAGAAGTAGAGAGTATCGAGCCAGGCAAAGGGCGTTAAAGAAACACGGTGGACAACATAACCTTCCAACGACCTCAAATACACTGGATGAATCGATACCGTCGTTAAGTGAGGACACAGTGAGTGGTATAGCGAATTTGAATGCCACTGATCAGGCGTGCCGTCTACACGTGAAGATACACGCGGTGTGAGAGATCAACGAAATGAATCTGATACAGCTGAGCGAGCCATCGACAAATAGAAATGCATCCACTAGTGCATCATACACAAAATTAACATTGTTTCAACCTGCTCATCGCGAATTTGATAAACAATTTTTCAATAATCCGCTAGGTACAGTGTGTTCCATATGTGATCGAATATGGTTTAAGAACGATGTGGGAACTGTTGATCCTAAGCACGAGCAACTTTTATATACTGCGTTTCCAGCTGTTATCATTGAAGATGTGATAGCGTGCAATTTATGCCGAAATGCTCTCACTCGGAATACCATTCCAATGTTATCGAAGTCAAATGGTTTTGTCTACCCAGAATTACCTGGTCATCTACCAAAATTAGATGGTTAATCAGAGAGGTTAATTTCACCCAAAATTCCATTTATGCAAATTCGAGTTTTACGACATGTATATGGTCAACATGGGATTTATGGGCAAATTATTAATGTTCCAATATCTGTGAGTACGATGGTGAATCATTTGCCAAGAGACATGAATGATGATCATTGTATTAATGTCCACATAAAAAGAAGAAAAATATACAGATCGAGTTATTTAATTGGTTTGGTGAGAAAACGAACTATAAAAATATGGCTACAATATTTAATCCAAACTCCTCTTTATAGACTGTACGACATTATAGTTAATAATGCTTTCTTTGATGATCCGAGTGTCAATGAAAATGAATCAAAATCAAAATCAATTCCTTAACAAATGGAAAAAAAAGCAATGCATAAAATCAACTTTTCCTAGGAGCCAAGAAGTTTCACTTCTACCGCGCGAGAGTTTCACGCATGTTTTTTTATTATTTATAATTAAGATGATTTTTGCCAAACGAATATCAAGTTCGTATCCATTCCCAAATATTCAAATTTCAAAAATCATAAATTTAAAATAAAAATTTTCATATGAATATATTAAGACGTATTTTAGTGCAAATTTTAGTAATCTGTTTTAGTAAATGTAACAAGTCCATGCGAAACATGCGAAAATAAACTATGCACTCGGCTATTTGGTCGATCGCAATTATTGATATTCCTCAGATTCATTCCTTTGCAAACGTGATTTTATCAATAAATCAGTCTTATTCGATTAAAATACTTGTTAATTATTACAAACGAAGCAGTCACGACAGACTTGTCCTAACTACATTTGATGCCAATCTCAAGAAAACCTGCTATAATATAAACGATTCAACAGATGATTAATTTAATTTTTTGAACATTTTCCAAAACCAGTCATTAAAGGGGACCTGCATGTAATTTATTTAAATTAAAAAAATCGTAATACTATATATAAATTCAGAGTACTTAGAAACATGTTAAATATTGATCTCCTGAAAACACTGGTACAATCACAACTTCAGTATAATATTGGTGTTTGGGGAGGACTCTATATAATAATGCTCTAAAACCATTACAATTGACGCAAAAGTGGATTATAAAAATGATTTACAGGGGGCCAATATTATATTCGACGGAACTTTTATTTTCTGAATCAGGGATTAAATAAATAAGAATGCTTTTCCTATGTTCCAATTTAAAGATGTTTTCCGAAAATGCAACAGAATGTGGGGAATTAAATCATAAAAAAAAATACACGCAGAGAACTCAGAGGTGATTTAAATATTCCAAGAGCAGTTATTAATATCTTTAAACGAAATTTTCATTGGCTCTATATAACAGATTACCGACTGAAAGTAGAAAATTGGAAAACTTGAAAAATATATACAAGGAAGCTCTCGTGTGGTTAAATTCTCAGAAGTATTCATTAATTGAGAGCTGTTGGTATTAGTTAAAGAGTCCGCAATCCTAAAGATTGGTTGGAAACAGCACGCCATGCCGATCTATCCTGAGCTAATCCCTTCATCTCCCTATAGCTATTCATCTCAACGTCTTCAACTATCTGACTCACATACTCCAATCTAGGCCTACCTACCCCTCTCTTTCCCTCCACTCTACCTTCTATGATCAATTGCATAATCCCCCCATGTCTAAGGATATGGTAATAATGTTGGTATAAATGAGATTATTTATTTATATCTATAATTATAGTTACCTTTATGTAGCATATGCACAGATAAGGTTATTTCTTTCTTTCTCCTAATATAGAAACTTAAGTTTTGTTATACTGAATGTAGTTTATCTTGATTTATTATTATTATATTATTATATATGTCCGTTTCATATTTATAATATTTTTTATTGATTATATCTAAATGTTTTGGTACACGTAATTAATTTGAATTAAATTTGAATTCAACTCGGAATAATTCAAAACACTTTTAAGTAATTTAAGTGAACTAATTTGAATAGGATGACCTGAGTTAGTCAAAAATATGCTCGGCTACAGCACTTTTATATTTTCTATTTAATCTGGAATGAGCTAAATGCTCCTTAAATCTAGTTTCAATTGGTCTACGTAATTTTTATTGATAAGATTTCAATTCTCTAAAAGCGCATCTAGCTACTTAATGCTTTAAGTTACGGTATTTGGGTGATATTCTATACGAAAATAAAAAAATAAAAAAAACTTAAAAAATAATAATACTATAGTACTAACACACATGATCGACGCATATTGATCGGTGTGAAATATTTCACATTTTTTCGATACACTTGATCATTTGTTAAATGGAAGTCGTTACCTACCTATAAATAGAGATATTTAATCCTGACTGGATTGAATCATTTAACATGCGAGTGATGATAAATATTTTGTATACTCTACTGGTATCTATAGTTATGATAAAATTACGCGTAATGGACCTTGCTAATTGAAAATCGTGATATTTCATCGTGACATTTATTAAACTTAATATTGAACCGAATGTCGGGAACATTGACCTAATATATAATCAGTAGATGACTATATAGAGAGCTTATATTTTTAATAGTGCTGTGCAATCGGCAACATTAAAAAAGAAGGTTTTATTGCCAGTTATAAAATATATTATTTTATAAAATTTACTTGTAAATAATATCGGCATTTTTATCCTACCTAATGAAATTTATATATAGAACGCTCAGATATTTAAAAAACGATACAATCGTTCTGATGTTGCAAGAAGCAACGATGAGACTTGAAAAATTGTCATTACTATTATTCAAATTAATAAGGTCTATTTTAGATTCATTCATTTTGCATCTATCCAAAAAAAACACTATTTATTAATTTAAAAAAATCAATCTTCTACTAGTGTCAAATTAACTCAAAGCATGATATAGCAAAAATTGAAAATTAATATATAAATAATAGATTAGTATACCGTTCATATACATACATATTCGCTCAATTACTCTTCATTTGAATCTGGCATCTGACATCTTGTGCTACTGAACATGGGGGCATAGCCCTCGAAATGTACATCTAGCTACTTAATGCTTTAAGTTACGGTATTTGGGTGATATTCTGTTCTATTATTTAACACCGTAATGATAATTTTTTAAATACTAAAGTATTGTTTTTATTATAGAAGATAATAAAAATAAAATAAACATATAAGTTGTACATCTTTATGGTCCTAAACCTGCATTTCACATAAAATTTGAAAAAAAATCTTATATACATTTCACAAGTTTTCGTATGATTTTTGAAGGTGTAGAACAGCTTCAATGAAATAAGTAAAACAATCATATTTCTTGTTTTACATTTTTATGTCGCTAGAATCGAAATTCATAAATTTAAAAGACTGTAGATAAATAAATAAATAAATAAAACAACCGATGTGATCTGCATCCATATATTGCCGATTAAATTGCAGAACGTTTTCGATTACTTAGATATTCATCATCAGTGCTGTGTGAAGGGTAACATACAATAAATGTTTAAGTGTGCGATAATTAACAAAACAAAAAATGTGAATTATTATTCGAAGATTGAAGATTCCTTACAACTAGATTTAAAGTTAGATAATACGTATGCAAGTGTAAAATTAGTTTACAAAATTACAACGTGAGAATAGAACTGCTATTTAATGGCAATAATATATGGGCGTAGATCACATCGCTTGTTTTATTTATTTATTTACGATGGCCCATCACATAAACAGTTTTTTTAAATCTGTAAATAAACGTTACTTTATATATGACAAATTATTTTATTGAGATATTGGAATTTGAATATACGTTATAGTACCTGAGTATCAAACTAATAATTTCACACTTAATTACAAAGCTTATCAATATATACTGTCCAATTTGTTAATTAAAACAATATATCCTTCTGCAAACAAGGTTAGAGCGAGATGCTGATTTGCAGTCACGACAACCACCTTGCGGACTGAGAAATTCTTATATATATATCATCAGCGATGTGACAATACTACCTATCTTACAAAAATTTGAAGAATAACAAATTTATGTCAAACTGTTTCTTAGGTTTATTGCACGTGTTCAGAACATCTCTCGACTCGTTAAAAGTTCAAAGCAGATAGGAGGTATTGTCACATTGCTGACGAGATATATATATAGTGTATTCTGTCGGTTCTGGGCCACTATTCCTCATGGGATCGATGTAAGGACTAGAGGTGCGCAAAATGATCATTTTAACTAACCCGACCCGACCCGCACCCGACCCGACCCGACCCTAACCCGCACCCAACACGACCCGCACCCGAACCGACCCACACCCGCATCCGACCCGGTCCGATCCGCACTAACCCGGCCCGACCCGCTAACCCGAACTGATCCTATCCAACCCGTAATTGCTTAAACCCATCTACATTAACCCTATGAAAGTATAAATTTGCAATAACAATTAACATGAGTCGTTACTGACATACACATAATAAGTTTAAAGAAAAGCGAGTGTATAAGGATTATATATTTAAGTATAATTAAATGTTTTAGGTTTTTAGTGTGCATTGTTATTATTATAAAGAATCAAGATATTGTCAAATGTATATTTTATATTTCTCCTATCGCAATTATTTCTCCGTTGTTACATTATAATACGTTGCATTATAATTGTTGCAAAATTTATAGTTACGATTTGAGTTAAGATTGAATTTTAGCCTAATTGAAATGTTGGTATAAATAAAAACATATTTGTATGTTCCAATTACCAATTCGTCAACTTAAGATATTTAACAAATACCTATTATATCTTGGAAACAATCTGTTTAGTTCATTTTACATATTTAGAAAGTTGTAATTTTACACATACACTTGCCTGCAAAAAAGGTACAGTGCTTCTCTAGAAAACCTTGCAATAGCTTTACGACACCAAAATACTTACTTTAAGGCCTAATTGCGCCATGTCCACGTGCGTGCTGTAATATTTTCATTTTTTAATTTAATTTCAATTTAATATTTACAATTTTGAAACTTATATAATATAATATTAGTTATATTATATATTATAATGTAATGCTACTTCCATTATAATAAAAAAATTAGAAAACTCATGTTATTTCTTGAATTGTGTATTAAATATCTTTAAATCTTTAAATATGCGATGCGTCGAGTCGATTTAAAATCTTGAATTTATCTGAATTAAGCGAAGATTATTTCTTTTCTACTATATGTAAATAAGTATGATTATTTTAATATTTCATACATATGTTTTTACAATATTATGTGATGATGAAGAACCAATGTCGAATATCATTCTTTCATTCTTCTAAACTTAATCTTATTGGTTTGCTATACCAGTGATTTTCAAACACTCGCTTAGAATTTTGTAATACCTTTTGTGAACATATATTGCTCTGTATATTGCATATATTGCTCGAACTTCTTCACTTTAAAAATAATATGATGAGAAATATGACGATAACCTTGGTGTTAATGGTTTATTGTATTACTGCGATCATACAAAAGCGAATGTAACCCTTATCTAAATTTTTTTAAACTTTTAGTTATAAGATTATCTTTAATATAAATGTACTTTGCACAGTAGGACATGCACAAAATTATTGAGAACTACTTTATAAGGGCACCACTGGCATAGTTCATACATTTATATAGGTTGGGTTGGGATCCATACAAAGCCGTTATAGTGCCGGCATCAATTTAGGTTTTATAACTTCATCTTCATGACAAAAAGGAATAATTTGACTGTGCAACTTTTTGCTTAGAATCTCTGATAGAATTTTGTGAAAAACATATGGACATAAACTAGCAATTTTGCCAGATTTGTTCTTTCTTTTAAACAATGTTCCTTTATCAATTTGCCGATATTATTATAAGACGTGTTTACATTTTCATTACGGTACTATTATAAATCTATAAGTTTGTGCCGCATGCAATTTCATGACTTCCTGTTAATTGTATATTATTGCGAGGTGCTATTTTCGACTATATATATATATATATATATTTCATTGATATTCCGCTAGAGCAATTGTACCCTCAAAATCCAGAATTACCTTGTCTCTAATCCCATGGAAAGTATAATGTACTTTTAAGTTGTGTCCAGTTTTTTCCAACTTATAAATAATAAAATTATTAAATTGCATAGAAACGAAATATATTTTTTAAATTCATACGTTTTTTAATAAGGAATAATTTAAATCTGTATAGCTCAGTTCCTATAATACACATATACACTAAATTAAATTAGCATAGGTAAATACTTTGGATTTATTTTAAATTTTAATTTATAAACCCGTAAAACCTGGGTCGACCCGTAAAAGCCGGGTTTGTAACCCGAAGCGACCCAACAAAAAATTCATACTAACCGGGTCGGATAACGGGTTCGGATACTTTTTGCGCACCTCTAGTAAGGACCTCTCGGGAGTAGGCGGAATTCTGAAAAGAAGCACCATTGATTGTTTTCCATAACTAGAAAGATCGATTTGAGTTCTATAGAAAAATCAGATATTTATTGCAATATCTAAAAAAAAATAGATTATTTTTTAATATTAATTTAACTTTTTTATCTGTTATTTATAATATTAAGACTTTATTAAGAAAAGAAAAATATATATAAAATATACATGAAAATACACTAATATATAAACAAACGAATTATCTTTAACTTAAAAGGCGAAGTTCAGCCTTTAAACTAAATAAAATGAATATAATAAATAAAATTCCTTTTTTTTGCTGGTCTGCCACTTAAGCCATAAATAAAATGTTATTCCTGCTTTGACATATTGTTACAATATTATAAAACAAATAAAATTGATATTAATAAATCTATTCTACATACCTATATATAATACAACGAATTATATTGAAATATACACTCACACCCTCAGATATAGATTAATATTAATAGATGTTAACTGAGAATACATCCCAAAACAATTCCGTTCGATGACAATTTTCAATACAGTTATTTAGAATTTAATTTGTGCAATAGAAAACGTTTAAAAGTAGTCCTTGATAAATTTCGAATTTCTATTTCGAGGGATATTGTTAAGGGATTTTGTTATATTATAAGAAAACCATCTTTTGACCATTTCAGGATTATGCTTCGGAATTTCAAATTCTTTAATTAACAAAGGGAAGGAAATGGCTTAGTTTGTTGAATTTTGATTTATTTTAAAACGCTACTACTTGTATATTTTATTTGCAGCATTTTAAAATGCTGGGCAAAATTTCACAGTGCAGTGCAATAACAGTTTTAAAAGTCTACAGATTTTAATCCTGCAGTCTACAATGCAGGGCAACATAATAAGGACCTTTTGCGAATTTTTGTGGAAAATAATAGAAAATTCCGAGATTTATTAAAGTTTATTTTAATTGAGGTCAATGTGAGCAAAAGGATGGAAACCCCTGCTACAAATGAACGAAAGCAGCATTGTCTGGCATGGTTTATAAATTATATATAATTATAATTAACGGAGTCCTATTATTAACCATAAAATTATATAATATTATTGCCATTGAGGATAAAACCATTTGAGCATAAGAATTGTTTTGTATAAAAGCTATTGGACTAATTATCACATATGGGGAAATAATTAAACATGGTGGAGTACATGTAGGATGGCAATTCTGCAAAGCAGAAGAGAACTTGAACGTGAAACTATGTAAGAAGTGTTTTAGATATGGACATACGATACAAAATTGTCAAAATCAGATATGTTGCGTAAAATGCTCGCAAAATCACAATCACAATCTGAGGAGTGTAATAATGCAAATCTGTTATGCGTAAATTGTAACTACTCTAATGAAACATTTTGTAATAACTTTAGTATAAATCATTGTGCAGATAACATGAAAGATTGCAGGATATATAGACTAAAAATTGATAAAGAAAGAGCAATGATTAAGTTAACTCTAATACATTGCCTATTTAACCGATATATCTTCTTTATAATAAATTTACTAAAACATTCCTATAATATAATGTAAGACTTAAATTCTTGTATTACCAATTGTAAAAATTACTATATTTACGATCTAAATAAATAGTAGATAAGTTAACACTTTCAAACCGATCTGTTAGATTGTCTAGTGTTAAGTATAGATATAAAATATACAAAAAATATATATAATTGTAAAACAAAGATTTAAATAAATAATAATAATAATAATATATGTATATATATATTATATATACCTACGTATTACATTTTAAATTCCGTAGATTACGGAAGTGTGTGCATTACAAATTATTTTATAAGTAATGATTTACATAATATTTTTAGTGATATAGTCCACGGTCCATGATGATTTTAATATATAAAATTATAAATGTTTTTTATTTTTAGTTATGGATATCACGAAATCACGAATGTGGCTCTGAGAAACGCAAGAAAAAAGAAGTAAGAGAAGAAAAGAAAAAGCAGATGAAGAATTCAATGCACAAATTTATAGTTACAGAACGAGTGGAGCTGATGATAATTCATTGAATCTTTCTAAAAATTCCGAATCACAAATTATCAAAGAAAATATAAATGAAAATTCCGCACAAGCTATTATTACTGCTACCCAAGAAACAAATAATGAACAAATAATACTACAACAACTATCCACAGAAATTGCAAACGTAGAGACATCTAAATCAGAAGACATTTCAAAATTAAATTACATTTTTAAATCTGATCCAGTAGAATGGAATAATACCTCAGATTATTTTGCAAAAAATATCCCTTCACAAAATTTAGAATCGGACTTCCTATTAAAGGGTAGAAATTATGGAGACAAGATCAGGCATGCGCGAAAAGAATATTTTATCAGACGATTAACAAAGGGGGGAATGGTCGAGAGAGACTGGTTAATATATTCTCCATCAACTGGTAAGACCTTTTGTTATATCTGCAAACTTTTCAATACCAGTGAATTGTTTAATCAGTTTCAAATGGGTTTTGATGATTGGAAAAATGCTACTGTATATATGATATACACGATGATATGGAGCTTAAAAAAGATTCAGGAAATAAAATCAAGAATATTGTGACGGCAAATCTTGCAAAGAATTGTCTACTTTTTGGAATCTATACTTTTCGTTTATTTCCATTTGAACTTTCGCTTATAAGTGGATATAAGAAATACATCCACATAAATCATTTCCATCCCGAGTATAAAATGAATTTTGTATACATAAGAGGATGCATACGCACTGGTGTATGTACATACCTGCCATTCGCATCCATAAAACTGCGACCACAAAGTAAGATTATTAATTAATTACACGGCCGGTAAATACAGACAAAATAGTGGTAATTAAAAGCTTGACGTGCGTGCAAAGTTTGAGCATACTTCGCGTTCGAGCTTGAATTATTTTTTTATATTTAGTATATTAATAACTAAATTATTACCTTATATTGAATATACAATGTGGTTCATGTTAGTTGAATAAATAGGCTTTCTGTATGGGTTATATAGATTTCAAAAAATATTTCCCAGAGTGATGCACAATTGAAATTTTGTTTATTTTATGCAGAATATAGCGTAGAAATTAATTACTTATGGTTTTTAATTAAAATATGTAATTTGTAATGTGCATACGCCTAGATATAAACAACTTCTTGGCAATTTGAGGAATCGTAAAAGATATTTCAGAAAAAATCATTACCAAATATATAAAGTTAATATTTATTTGCCATTAAAGGATAATATGATTTTATAGATGGTATGGTATGTATATGAATTAGCGCCCACATTTTCTGCATTTTCAAAATCACTCAGATAATTTACGATAGTTTGTTAAATAGGCATCAATTCCAAAAATTTGTCGGAAACACGTCACGCCGCTCTATCTTGAGCTAATTCCTTCATCTCCATATAGATATTCATCCTAACATCGTCTCTTTTTGGGAATGTTCAATTAATCTCGATTTAGAAAGAATTACCACGCTAAGCAAGAAATTCTTCACGCGTAAAATAAATAAAATAGCAACAAGATAACGGAGCACTGAAATTCGCCAAAACAGATTCAACGCATTGTTTGTTGCGGTTACTAGATGTCTTGTCATCATATATGCCCGTTCTTTAGTTTCTTTTTTTGGCTCTCAAATTATTTATGCCGTTCAAATTTTTAAAGTTTGTTCCGTTCGAAAAAAAAATCATACTTCAAGTTACGACAAACGTTTTCTTTCTGTTGGTGTACCTATTAAATAAAGCAAGATATATTCAAAAACTGAAACCAAAAATTAATGAACCAGCTACAAAATTTTACTGGATATCATGGGCTGTGTACAAGAATTTAAGGAACTGACTTTAAGAGTACATGCACTGAAGAGGAGAATTAGCCGGTGTCCTTTAAAAAATAAAATGAAATTGTATCCTTAACTAAACATTTTTGGTTTTGAAAGTTCCCGTTTATATTGATCCTTTATACCACATTTTACAAAAGGCGATATATTAATTAAAGTCGTTTAATATAATAATTCATCTTCCTCTAATTCAACCTTGCATTGTTTGAACCGAATTTTGGAGAGAAAAATTTTAGCATGCGGTTTTTCCATCTTACTTCAAGAACCCTGAAATCATAATATATCTTCCCGTTACATTTCAAGGTAGTTAGTTAACTAGTCCTCAATCCTAAGGATTGGTTGGAAACAGAACTCTCGATCTATCGTGAGCTAATTCCTCATCTCTCTATACCTATTCATCCCACACGTCCTCCACTATCTGACCCACATACTCCAATCTAGGCCTACCTACCCCTTGCTTTTCCTCTACTTTACCTTCTATAACTAATTACATAACACCCCCATGTCTAAGAATGTGACCTACTAGTCTATCTAGGTTGTAATACTTCTACTTTATATACTTTATCTTCCCACCCAATCCTCATCATCCTGCTATAGCACCACATTTAAAATCCTTCTTATCTACGTTTCTTTTCCTTTCCTATAGTCCACCCCTCAAATTTTATTTTACCATCTCCTATTCTATCCCCATTTTTCGCCTGCATTCCATTTCGTCACACTTGATCACTTTCGTCTTGCCTATATTTATTTTAATATTATAATCCCTAATCCATACTTCCTGCATATCCTTTAATATCTATTCTAAATTCTGCCCCCTTTCTTCCAAGATAGCTATATCGTCGGCGAACCTCAACATATATATTTCTTCTCCCCGAATTTTCACACCTACACTATACTCTTCTTTTACTTTGTTTATTGCATCGTCTATATATAGATTAAATAATAACGGCGAAAGTGTACATCCCTGCCTGACTCCTTTTCGTATTCTTGCTACCTCTTCTTCCCCCTCACAATTCTTACTAAAGCCATTTGATGTTTGTATAGATTAAAAATAATTCTCCTATCCTTATAATCTATTCCCGTTTCTTTTAAAATTCTAAACATTATGACCCAATCTACATTATCGAATGCCTTTTCTAAATCTACGAAAGTTATGTAAATTGTCTTTCCTATTCTTATTGTTTTTTCTACTAACATTCTTAGTGTTAAATAGCCTCCCTTGTCCTTCTGTTCTGCCTAGAACCAAACTGATCTTTTTGTAGCCTTCGACAATATTATTTTCTTATCTTATATTATAAATAATCCTTAACAATATCTTCGATGCATGCGATAGTAGACTAATGGTCCTATAGTTCTCACACAAATTAGCTCCTACCTTCTTCGGCATTGTCACTATTCTACTGCGCTGAAAATACTGTTGTACCCTTCCATCGTCATATATTTTAATAATTTTATGAACAAATAACTTTTGTTAGCCATCACCGGTTCTTTTTGACGTACCTATTGTTGTATGCATAATACTTCAGTCAGTACTCTAGATGGTTTAAAATTCATGGTACGCCATCATGTATCTTCACTTATATAGCTTCAAAAGCGTATTTACAATGTCTAGCCACTGCACCCCTGTTCTTCAGAACTTTTGATCACTTTCCACAAGAATGGAGAAAAAAACAATATTTTTATTAAAGCCCTGTCCATAGATTTGACAAAATATTTCATTATATTCCGATTTGTTTCTTTTTCGCTTTTTAAAAGTCATTGGACCAGAAATATTTCTGACATAATTCTCATGAATTTACAGAACAGATTTATATAACTATCACACAGCCCCATCTACAAGAACAGCACAAATTTGTCTCAATTTATATGAATTAGAAAATGCTGGAAAAATATAATACTAATCATTTTAAATTAATGCATTGGTTAAAAAAAAATTCAATTTTATTATACAAAAATAGCGATTTTTTTAAATTTTTATGATGTAGTAAATTCAACTGTCCCTTTAGATGACCACCGTATTAAACTATTATTAATATTTGTGCCACCATTTTTTTCATATACATTTAATATTAATTTGATCACATTGAAGATGATTTGATCAAATATCTAGAAAACATTTGGCCGCCACAACATTAATATTTGTAAAATCAAATATTTTTAATATACACGCTTTTTTGGATTTTAAATAAACTAAATTTTAAATACATTTTGACTCTGTGGCCTTGACGAAATCTTCGGGACTTTCGCGAAACGTAATAAGACAGATACTTCAGCTGTAAAATGTCTATAATAACTACAATCTAAACGCGATTCGGATGTTGTCTTATTTACTATTTACTTAATTCTTATCAACATACGATTTAATATTTACTTACCTAGCTACACCTACGCAAATCTTCAACTCAATAGAATTATATTGTAGTTGTCACCTTCATTGATATTTATTGTGGCGTTTTATAAATCAATAAATCGTATCGGTGTGCAAGATAAGATGCTGATGGCTGATCTTCCGGTCGGCTTCTCTTTCTTGTGACAATAGTGTAAATATGCAGTGTTTTTTTTTATAATACAGCCATCAATTGAATTAATGCTGCATTGTTAAACTTCAACTTTACGTTTGAAAAAGTACAAAAACGAACAGATACAAAGTACTATTCTTATCGCCAAAGATGTAATTGAGTTCTTAGAGCGTCTGTAATACAAGTGAAGAATCAAAATGCTTTGCAAATCCAAATTTGTACTATTTCATATTTAAAATATGGCTATCACATAATTATTTTCACGTGGTGAACAAAATTAAAAAAATCTCACTATGAAAATTGTATTTTGCCATACCTATATTTAGTTGCTGCAGAAATTACGTATGTAAATTACAATCCCATTTTCATGCTTTTGTCATCAATAGATTAATAATCTTACATCGGATTAACAATAGCGGATAAAGTCAATCTAGATACTAACATAAAATTAAAAATCTTGTATTTATGAAATATCTTGTTCTAGTTGACATTTCAGATTAAATAGAAAAGATAAAAGTGCTGTAGCCGAGCATATTTTTGAATCAGCTCATCCTAATCAAATTAGTTCATTTAAATGACTTAAAATGAAAATAATTTAAAGTAATTTAAAACACTTTTAAATTACTTAAAAGTGTTTTGACTATAGTCGATTAAAACCTCGTTTTAACCGTCATATAAAACATTGTATTTTTATTTCTCTTCTCTATATTACAATTTGCTAACGATTGCTTATCCGGTTGTTAAGTGAGAAGTATGAAAATTTGAATGTAAAACTTTTCATTATAAGAATTTAACAAGTCTAAGAAAATAATACTTATAATAACTAATATATAGGTTATATTGCATATTAATATGCATATGCAAGTACATACAATTAATGTAAAAGTGGCTTCAAAGTTTTCGTATAATTATTACATTTCTCTGAAAACAGATAATATTTTGTGTGAAAGAATTGGAGGTTCGTTTCAATGTCGAAATTTGTTATTTTTATATTCAAACATATTGAAATTTTTCATTATATTGAAAGGTAAAATGGAGCTGTGCTAAAGAATGCACAAATGATTAAATTTGTAAAATTAAATTGGCTACTATACAAAAAATAGATTCGATGAAAAATTGTACACACTCAGCTTTTCGACTAAACGTTATTGTTAATATTAATACTTCGTAAAAATAATTGATATGAAAAGGGTATAAATTGTACTTTCCATTTAATGATATTGAAAGTCATATCCTATAGAGTAGCGATGGTAAACTGTAGGTCACTTTAAGGACCTAGTTCGTAGTTCATAGTTCATTTCAATGTACCGTTCACGAACTATAGCTCGTGAACTACTACATCTTTTAAAAATGAACTAGTTCACGACCTATATGAAATACATGCACATACTGAATATAATCTCTTTTTTTCTCAATATAAAAATATTAAATGGTAAAAAATAAATAAATTGAAATATTACAATACTTATTTTGAATTAAGAATGCGGAAGAAAAGACAACAATGTTTATAATTTATACAAAACATATATATAACCGTTCACCAACACACTTTATCACATACATGTTAGTACTGCTATTGGTACTGTATATGTAATGTATACTATACTGCATCGTTTACGAGCCGTTGTGATTCATGAACGGTTTAGTAAACGACGCGTTCAGGACCTAGTATAAGTACACCGTTCACCAAGTAGTTCATAGTTCACGAACTAGGTCGTTGCAAAACATCGTCACAGTACGCCCGTCATTTGATTGAACCGTTCAGAGTGAACGGTTCGCGAGTGAACTACACATCGCTACACTGTTCGCATACTATGAGATGCATATACAAGATAATTACGATATGTATTACAACGATGTGATTCATAAAACCTGCTATTATTCCTCGAGATGATAATTCATTACTGCTTTATAATGTATTGACAAACTAATGGAAATGATAATACATCATTTACATCATATATTGATAAACTACCCAAACTACGAGTAAGACCTTATAATTATAACCTATAAATAACAAGTTATTGGTACGGTGGACGCATTTATCATACAAATTATAATGAATTTGTGAACACACTTTAGTGAATTGCTAAGAAAATTAGCGAAAGGAATCTAATTGACTCAATAAGAGTTACAATCAAATGACAAGAATTGTACAAGATATATACAAGGTTATTATGAAGAGCCACATGCGGCTCGCGAGCCGCATGTGGCTCTTCTTAAGTTTTATTGCGGCTCATTAAGATACATTGCGTTTTAGCCAATTTAATATATTTCAGCTTTAAAATTCGATTCAATCATTTCTATTATTTAAGTTTGGAAATAATTGTTTTAGTTTTAGAAGGTTAAACTTAATTCTTTTTATTGTACAATCAAAAAAGCACAAAGAATTCGGTTGTAGCTTTATTACCTATGATCGAATTCCTAGATATAAAAATGCAATCATATCCGCAATTAAAAAACAATGAATGGATCCAAGACTTAATGTTTTTTACCGATACAATGGAACATTTACAAAATTTGAATGTGTCGCTGCAAATAAAGGACAAGAATATTTCAGAATTGAGTCAGAGCATTTTTAGTTTTGAAAAATAATTACAACTTTTTCAAAAAGATATAAGTAAAAAGATATTTAATCACTCCACGTTTGAAAAAAGCGCCTTCAGGATGTGATATTCTTCCTACAGCCATCAGTAACTATCGGGCAAAATTAAACAATCTGTTGGACGATATTGAAGAACGATTTGTAGAATTACAAGAATTAAAACCATCTATCGCATTTCTATTAAATCCATTTGCAATTGATGTAATTAACAACGGTTTCCCTGCTTTTAAAAAGCTTACTTCCTGGAACGGCGTCAGGAGAAATTGAATTTATAGAAATGCAAGAAGATGAAGGTCTTAACAATTTCTGGTAGGTAACTAGAGCTCTTGCTGCAAAAACTCTGACCAACCCTGGTATAGAATATCACCCAAATACCGTAACTTAAAGCATTAAGTAGCCATATGCGCATTTCGAGGCTATGCCCCATCTTCAGTAGCACAAGATAAAAACTAAATAAAATACCTCTGTCACGAATCGTGATTGATATAAAATTGTATAATTATGTATTATTGCTATAATTATATATTTGAGTGATATTCGATACTATTATAGAACACCGTAGTGATTTTAAAAGCTTCATTTATGATTTATTTAGTTTCTAATAATACAAATTGATTTCCCTGCCATCCAATTCGCATAAAAATAATTCGCTTCACTTATATACAATTTTATTATTTCACTTTCCATTACAAGAAATCAGTGTTATTTTATAAATTTTATATTAATAACCGAAATTTAATTTGTACATTTTCGCATGTATAAATTGTTATCGCATCGCAGATATTTAATATAATGTTAAAATAAAATAAAATAAAATAATAATAATAATCTTTATTGAGAAAAAGTTCCAAGTAAAACAAATACATTTATAAAGAGTAATAACAACAGCAATAATAATGGATTAATAATATACAAAAACTAATTCTCAAAAGGCGAAGTTCAGCGCATTAATAAAATAATATATAATGTAATTTTTACTAAAAACATATTGGGCTGTTCTGCCACTTAACCTTTTATCGAGTAATATAGGATTATGTTACTAATACAATAATATTACAAATAATCCAATAGTTTAGAATATAATATAATATACACAAACATAACACTATAATAAACTATATGCATCAATTAGCAACAATAATAAACATGATCAAATTCTTATAGGTTCACACAAATCATTTAGGATTCAATTTATTTCAGGAATAGAAATTATATACTAAATAGATTTCAAAAGATATTGCCGAAGTACACCCATTGAAGAGTTTCGAATATTTCTTGGAATTTTATTTAGTGATTTACAGTCATAATACGAAAATGATCTTTTCAAAAATTCACTTTTATGATTGGGAATCGAAAGTAAATCTATATTCCTTAAATTCAAGTTATGTACATGCTCTCTAGCGATGGCAAAATGTAGGTCACTTTGAGGACCTAGTTCGTAGTTCATAGTTCATTTCAATGTACCGTTCACGAACTATAGGTCGTGAACTACTAACATCTTTTTTAAATGAACTAGTTCACGACCTGTACTAAATACATGCACATACTGAAAATAATCTATTTTTTTCTCTATATAAAAATATTAAATAGTAAAAAATAAATAAATGGAAATATTACAATACCTATTTTGAGTTAAGAATGCGGAAGAAAAAACAACAATGTTTATAATTTATATAAAACATATATATAAGGAAATATAATTTCGTTCCGTTCACCAACACAATTTATCACATAAATGTTAGTACTGTATATGTAATGTATACTATACTGCATCGTTTACGAGTCGTTGTGATTCATGAACGGTTTAGTACACGACGGGTTCAGGACCTAGTACTAGTACATCAATACGTACACCGTTCACCATGTAGTTCATAGTTCACGAACTAGTTCATAGTGACCTATAGATCGTTGCAAAAAACCGTTACAGTACGACCGTCATTTGATTGAACCGTTCAGAGTGAACGGTTCGCGAGTGAACTGCACATCGCTAATCCTCTCGGTAAAAAATATTCAGTAATATTTCTTAGTTATAGTTCAGGGGTGTCAGCTAATTTTCCCGTAAGATCTACTTTGCCATTAAAAATCTAGTCGCGATCTACTATTCAAAAATTAATTCATAACTGTGTTTTTCTATTAAAAGATAGTTATTAAATTTTAAATCTTTTGGACACAACGAGGAGGCACATATGTAAACTTCCATATTTCATAAGTTTCATCATTTTAGCTCTGCATAATACATTCATACTCTCGAGAATATCATAATTCGGAAAACTTCGGCTCTTTGCGGAAATAGGCCGAATTACATGCTTAATGGATTGCATTTGGCTGCAATTTTACTTACATATACAATTATTATTTTTTGTACTTGAACCAAAATATATGGATATATTAGTGGCGATCGACCAAAAATTGTTACGCGATCGTCCGGTAGATCGCAATCGACGTTTTTCAGACCTCCTGTTATAGTTGTTCTTATCTGATAAATTGGTAATCTAGTCAAACATGACATACAAAGCGGATTCTTCCGATCAGCACAAAATTTGAGTCATTACTTGCAAGTGATTAGTGCTTTCACCCTTTTAAATACATGATGGCTCGCACCACATCGACGTATCGGCATAGAATGTTGTTTAATTGGCATTTTTCGATACCGGGCGGGCCAACAAACGAGTTTTGAACTACTTATAACACTATATATGTAACAACACCAGAATGTAGTTCTTCATAAGCCATAACATCTCCACATACTTGAATGTATATAAAACTGAAACATATATTATTAATTAATTGATTGATTTAGCCGTTATTACCTGATATTCCATAATATGGATAATAAAAGACGGTTACTTTGTTTTTATATCACCAACATTTTCATAAATAGGAAACGACTATAGTTTCGTTAATGAATACTAACTATATAACGAAGGATAATTTTTTCCTTTATATAAATTTCGACAGAGAGCGACGTCGGCCTCCGAAGGATCGGAGATTGAACTAATGATTGGCAGATTTCTACAGGTTTTACTTCAGTATCTTGCAATTGCGGCAGCCAGTGTTGTGACGAATACTGACTTGCTATCTCTGTTTTCTTAATAGGATAGAGTGACATAGGGATGAGATGTAGATTGGAGTAGCTACTTATGCGGACATTTGGCCGGTTGTGCTAGCAATAGGCTTGTGAAATATATTTTTCTTATTAATGAGTACCCGCAAATAGTGTCTATAGTATAAAAATATATAATATATATAATATTATAACAATACCAAATATATATAATATAAAAACCAATACAAAATGCAATTCTATCGTTGCCCAAGAAAACAATTGTATCCTTACAATTATTTATGATAAAAAGATCTTTATACTAGAATATAACTTTCAATCGTATATTCAAATCATTGCTGACTATAGAGAAGTTCTACGCCAACTGATTTTCATTTTCAATCAATATTCATCGCTTAATTTACATAAAATTCTAAAGAATTTAGAGAAATTTTTAAATTAAGGAAACAGCTGTGCCTTAAAAAATTATCGACATACTCGATTGTAATCTAACAACATTTATACAGATAAATATTGCAAACAGATAATCGAGTGCTAATTTCGTATTTTATTATATCAATATGGTAGTTTCTAAAGCTTATGAAGCTATGTCGTTACTGCACAGAATACGCTATACATCGCTGGCAACTCGGTTCTCTTTTACTACTCGTGTTTTCAGCTGTTTTGGTATACAAGGCGGGAAATGGTTGTTTGATTATATTTAAAAGACGGCGTTCGCTTCTAAGTCTGTAATCGACATAGACACATTATCTTTGTATTCTCTTGCTTTAGCTTCCTGATCTTCCCTTCTTTGTTGTCTTTCTGTTATAAGTTTCAATTTTCGACTTACAGAAACGTCGATCGACCCGATAGCCATTTTCCTTTCATGCCGTTGGTCTGTTAAGAAATTTCGCTCCACGCTTGGAATCTTGACGGAACATTTACATTGTTCGTAATTCAAATATTTGCATGCAGAAATAGCAAACAAAATACTGTTTGCATGGTCTTTCTTAATTTTGTCAGCCCCTTTCCGAAATTTTGGTATTCTTTTTATGTTCTTGTTCTTTTCATTATAATTTCTTATAAGACGAATAATTTCTTGTTGATGTACCACAGGTATGGAGGCTTTCTTCCAAATTCTTGCAATGTCATAAGAAACAATGTCGCTGATAGCTTTGACTGACGGCTCTTTCTTGTTCCCTTTCCACAATAACTCATTTCTGACCCAAAGGAAATGCTTCTTTAAATCAGCGTACGTGGGTAAAATTGTCTCGTTACGTTGTACTGGAATTCCAAAAACATTACAAAACGTTTCACTTCTAGTTGAGGTCATCTTAGTCCAACATATAAAACGATTGGTAAATGATAAAACTTGTCACACCGAACAACCAAGTAGCTAACAAGTCGTTGAATGACGACGAGTCAGTCATCACGAGTCATCACATACCACGGAAGCCACGTGATCGCTTACGTCAAGCTAGAACCAGTAGTCAGACTAGAACTCGTGCTGCCATCTAAAATAGCATTTTTTGGAGATAAGTTTGCTATTTGGGTGTGGGTATGTGGGTTGTGAAAAGCAATTTCTCGCGCTGATAATGGCGTTTTTGCAAAGTAATTCATGAAAAAAGCATAAAACCGTTAAAAAAACAGTATAAACATTCACTTGAGGTGTGGAACCTTAAGATGCTAATATTTTGGGCTGAAATTTGGAGACAATTTGTTCTAGCCCATTTGGAACCGTATGATGACTCAGGCAATATGAATTTCAAGAAAACGTTTTTTCGCTCCACCCTAACGTACAGGGTTTTACTAACAACTTAGTGTAAAAACTGAGTTCATAGAATTATAGGGTACTATGTATATATTATCCTCTTCTGTTCAATTCGTTTCTTGCAATATATATCATTTTTCAGAAATCTAGACATTTCCTCTCAAATGTTCTATTATGGATATAATTGGACAACTGTCTTAAAATATATTTGGTTCATTTCATAATCTCTTAAGAAACGTATCGATATCACTCCCAAATATGTGTTACATATGTTCCACTAAACTTATTTTCTGTGTACATCTTTTATCTATTTTTCAAATAGATAATAATTACTTTTGCATTTTTCCATATTTTGTACAACTATTGTAATAATAACATAGCTATCATAAATATTACATAAATATCGCTTGACATCGCAATCATTATCTCTTCTAAGTTGATCACATAAATTATGTTGCACAAACTAAACACACTTAGAATTTCTAACAACTTACGGCTAACGGTATACTACGGTAGGCAACCTAACCTATTGCACGCCTAAGGTGCAATGTGCAATAGCAACCCCTGCGGGCTGCGGCTAACGATATCATCTGAGTCCTCAGTCAAATAAATGCAGATATTTCATTGTATTAGTTAATATTGTACATATGGCAACGCTGTATTTATTCTACTATTCAACACCACGAGCCAGCACTGTACCTAGCGGATTATTGAAAAATTGTTTATCAAATTCGCGATGAGCAGGTTGAAAGAATGTAAATTTTGTGTATGATGAACTAGTGGGTGCATTTCTATTTGTCAATGGCTCAGCTGTATCAGATTCATTTCGTTGATCTCTCACACCGCGTGTATCTTCACGTGTAGACGGCACGCCTGAATCAGTGGCATTCAAATTCTCTATACCACTCACTGTGTCCTCACTTAACGACGGTATCGATTCATCCAGTGTATTTGAGGTGGTTGGAAGGTTATGTTGTCCACCGTGTTTCTTTAACGCCCTTTGCCTGGCTCGATACTCTCTACTTCTTTCCAGGGTAATTATTGGCACTTTTCTTGGCGGTTTATTCGCTTTCTTCCGTTCTCTAAAGGCTCGCACTCTGTCTGTACTTGTCTTTTTCTCCATTTCACTTTTTACACAATGGAAATTGTTAGCTAAAAGATTAAGCTGTGTTTGTGTAATATATAATAAAATACGCAAGCGTCTACTGCTTGCATTATGCTGCGTATACGCACAGTACACAACGCGCATGCGCGTAGCGTGTTTCACATTTCGTGACGTTCAGGCCAATTTGCCCTACCGCGCCTATAGAAGTTTCACATCAAAAATATATGTGATTCAACTATTTTAGGGACTTTTTGGGAATTCTAAGTTTCTTGACAGATAAACTGATATGAAAATAATACTCTTGAAATTTTACATAAAAGCAATTTATACAAAATGGTATGTTCCTTTTGAAGTTCTCAATCGTTTATAATTGATAATATTCAAATATGAAATGTATTTTTATTAACACCCCGTACAAATTTGGTTAAGCTAAAACTATGAGGTTGTACATTTAAATCATATTCAATATATTTTACGATTTTTTATGATATGATGTCCATCCATTTTGTTAAATTGAGCTTTTTTTGAAAATTAATTAATTTCTAAAATACTAATATCCATAAATCCTAAAATAATACATAATTGTAAAGCTAAATTCAATCAGAATAAAGTAATATGGAAACACCATATCGTTTATAATAAAGAACATTAAGCTACTTTAATAAATTAATCTTTCCATGAAATTCCATGGCATCTTGGTTGAACTAGCCTGTATTATAATAATTATTTTTATTATATGTGTTAATACTGAAGTTTGTTTTATTATTATTAGAATTAAATATCAGAAGATTATTGACTAAAATTATGGATTACATATAGAAATGGAGAGAACTTTTACTGTAAAAAATATGCCAATTTATTGACTTCACTATGGAATGATACAGGTTGACGCAATAATTTTTTATTGAAAGTTCTTTTTAATATGAAATCTAAAGGTTGTCTCATTTCCATGCCAGTGGACTCTTACAGCGATTTACTTTACACGGGTGATCGAATAAGAGTTCAAATTATTACACGAACGTACATAATATATTATCTAGAATTTAAGAAACCTTGATCTAATTGGAAAAGAAGACATGGCAGTTTTCAAATCAACACAACACTTTTTTTTTTGTAAGAAGTGGCAACCTATAATTATGTTCCAAAAATAGTTTGTTAAAGGATTTATTTGTCAATAAATCTATAAAAATATTCAATAGTAGGAAATAATATTTATAAATCTCCAAATCTAAGCAAAGACAAAAATATTTAATTTCGTTTTGTTATCACATTAGTAATGACAAATTTCTTTCAAAACTTATAAATTACTCCTCCATATACATAGATTTTTTCATCTTATAGTTAGCTCAAGAGAGATCGGCAAATGGCGTGCTATTTTCAATCAATCCCTAGCTTTGAGGAATATCTAACTAACTAACGCATTATAAATTTATTAAAAAATATATATCGCTATCTATTTTTTGAAATGCACACATTTTTTTGTGTAAAGCTATTAATTTATTGTATGTACGTCAATGAATTTGTTTTAACTAAACATATTAAAAACGACCATTATTGTTCTTCCAAGTGTTGCAACAATTCGCCTTCGGTATAAATTATTTTATGCCTTAAATGATTATGTTAAAACGATTGGCGAATGTGCAGATAAATAATTTTGCGTAAGACCACTATTTTTGTCATTACCATCTCTTATTCTAAGCGACACTAAGGCAACATACAACGATTATAAGTTCTTGGGACACCCTGTGTATACACGGTGTATATATACTACGCGCCCTGTGTCTATAGTACCCACGTTCTTCTTGCTTTTCTCCTGCGGCCAGGAATTCAGCTGATCTGGTTTCTGCTCAAGAATTCGTCCTGGGACTGGGCCATGGGTGGCCATCCAAAAGTCTACCTACATATAGCAACTACACGCAACATAGCCATAATAAAATATTTAATAATATTCAAGTCTTCGCTTAATAATTTCATGCATAATATAATAATAAGGCGAAACAGTTACCAAATATCAACACGTTACCTGTTCGAAAAATTGCAAATGGAAATGTATGATTATTCAGTGGAATTTAAACGTACTATCCTATAAATAACTTTTCCAACGAGTTTGCGGTAAGAAGATCGATTTTGTACGATTTTTTTTCCATTTCGATATCTCCATGGGCATATTTAGTCACTATTTTACATTGAAATCTTCAAAGAATGAATTGCTTTAGGAAATTTTTTGATTTCGATTTACTTTCTAAAATCTTCAATACGGTGTTAAATAATTGTATAGAATATCACCCAAATACCGCAACTTAAACCATTCAATCGCTAGATGCGCATTTCTAAGGCTATGACCCCATCTTCAGTGCCACTAGATAAATAAAACTAAATAAATTACCTGTGTGATATCAATCGTTAAACCATTAAAAAAATGTTTGTCAAACTTTATTAATATAATGTTCTATAAATTTAAATATATCAATGACATGTGCCATTTTTTTGCTAAATGTAAATATAATTAAATTCTTTACTAAATCTATTTTTTTACGGTCAAAATCTTATTTGTCAATATCATATCGAATGTGTACAGTGCAGTATTCTTCAATTGTTGTCACCTTCGCTTCATCGAAAGTGGGTATATCAAATATATACGAACCTATTCATTCATATGCGATTTCTTGCGATAGATTTATCGATCAAAGAATAATCTGACCCTTTAGATTTAGAATAAAGGAGATTTAGGTAATAGATTTTATTCTTGAGACGCCTCCACCATATCTTTGTTCATCCATAGTTCGTAACAAAAGTTATAGGAACGTTATTGAAATCCATTTAGCAAATTGCAGGAGAAAATTGTTATAATATTAAATATAAATTGTACGATAATTACGAAGTGTAATTGTAATGTGACAACAATGTCCCATCCCATTTGGTTTAATTCTTTAAAGTACTGTACTATACAGATTTCTAATATATATTATATATTTATTTAGTCAGTTGATCATTTGTTTCTAATTAAAGATTTAAATTTATAACGTCTTTTTATTTTTTCCTTTAAAAATAAAAATTGTTACCTATAATCATTTTTTATATCTTGGTGGACTTAATTCATCCTCTACTGCGCATAAGGGTGAGCTTCCAGTACCATTGTTGCCATATATGAATAAAAAACTTCAGTACAAAGTGCTCAAATTGTAAACTGCATAGCAAAATTCAGATTGAGAATATTTAATGTATGAATATATACGGCTTCGATTAAAGTCCACTATTTAGTCAAAAGTTTCCAGTTATTTATTATTCGTTTTGATCAATTATGCTAATATAATACTCTCTGTATTTGTTGGCTGTCGATATGACAACATTGCAGTAATTTTGACCACACCCTCAAATGACAAAAATGCAGTGGTGAGCATGTCTTCACGAGCATAAGGTTTCGGGGTGTTGAAGCGGCCAGTACATTTTTAATTTTTTTGAATTGTATAGTAATATCTTTGGTCTTCTGCATAAACTAGTCTTAATTTGTAATGCGCAGTAGAAGGGGCGGGCACGCCACTTAATAAAAAATAGGCTATACCTATGAGGAATTACAAGTCTATCTAATAGTACGATAAGTACCAAAAGCGACCGTTCTATTTTATAAAGCATTTAAAATAGTGGCCAGCATTTATTTCCTTATTTACTAATATTTTCGATTTTGAAGAACGTATAATTAATTATAAAAAACAGCTTTATTTGATGATAATAATGAAATTTTAACAAATCGATGTTCAGGATATTACGCTGAATATTTTGTTTAATTTCGTTAATAAAAATTAAAAAAATCAAATCATTGAGTTATAGCTATGTATTTACATACGTCTCTGCCAGCAAATGAAAAAAATTTGAAACCACTGTACTATATATATTGTTTACATTTTCATGACTAAAGACATAACTAGAGGTAGACCACGGTGTGAAGGTTAACACATTACGAACACACATATGAATAGCTAGCTCATATATACTTACATTCGTACATATTTCTAAAGTTTAATATTTGAATTTAATGCAAAATTATATAGCGCTTTATAAACTCTGATTTTTTTTAAAGCTCGAAAGTACAACTTGATAGGTAACTTAAGTAGAGAAAACTTAACTATTTCTTTTGTGAGATTTTCTCTAGGTATTGCGTAATTCTCACATTATATAAACAGATGATTAGAGTTGTTATGCTAGTACATGAACATAAATTGTCCTCCTTTATTCCAATTCTCGCTAAAAGTCCGCCATATTTTCCATGAAAAAGTGTAAATTAAAAACTTATAAAGCATTTAAAAGTACGTAATTTTGTAATTTGTAATTCCGTAATTTTGTTGATAAAGGAGATTTTTCGAAGTATTAAAATGCATCTAAAATGTTAAAAAAAAAAATTCCCAACGCACGATTTAGCTAGACCTATGGTCATATTTGCGTACGGTTAATTATACGAATTCCACTTATATGTTAACTAAAGTACAAGATAAATACAAACCTTTGTCTCTCATAGAATTTTCATAATCATATAGAAGATATTATATTACACTTTACTGCTTGGAAGTTTAGAAGTTTAGAATAACATTTTTAAAATTCTCAAATAAATCTTACTATTCTATAGTTGTCCATACATAAGAAATAAATAAAATTATATTTCTAGTACCCCAATTGTAATATAAGAAGTGGCATCTTTATGAGGTTAATAATCGTTTTCTAGTTACTTGTAGAAAAATAAGTGTTAAAGTCGGGAAAGTTGCAAAGACCTTTTGTATTTTGCATGAAACTAGCAGTCGGATTCCAAAGCGGTATAACACTGCGACCACATAATTGCGAATTATCCGACAGTGCGAGTACCTTGGTTAAATAGAGGAATTTCCAATCAAGAGAACAATGCACCTCTCACCTAAGACCCAATCCTGCCGCTCCGCCGTCCAGCGATGCAACAGTCTACCACTAGAGGGCATTTCGGCGGCGCAATTATAAAGCACACACAATTTCTTGTCGGCATACAGATATACAATCATATACTCACATGAAGTCGATCACATTTAGCCAGGATACAAGCCTGACAATGTAGGTTACGAGCGTTTTCATTATCCGGTTGGTAAATGAAATTTTTTTACCAACCTGACTTGACATAATTTGGCCAAATACCTAGAAAATATTTATCGACTTAATACCGATAATAATATTTGCAGTATGAGATAGCTAGATTAGTCAGCAATCCCAGGGATTGGTTAGAAGCATTACACCACGTCGATCTCTCTTCTTCATTTTCCTCCTGATCATTTTCCTAATCAAGGTCTACATAGTGGCGGTTTCTTTCGAAGCCGCAGGACCGCGCGCCCCCCCCCTGAACATTGAGCGCATCGCCGTATTTAACTCGGCATCATTTTCTTAAAAGATCAAGCTTGCGTAGCTATAGCACTCAACACAACACGGTGTGGCGTTCCGTTGTGGTATCCGTTGCAAGTGGTAGAGTGAGAGCGACCGTATGCAGTATATCATCTGTTTCTTTCGTTCGCGTGTCGCATATAAATGTATCGACTAATAAGTCGCACACAAACCAGCGACAACCCAGGCCGGCCAGTACGAGTCAAATGCATATGCACTCATCTAGTAAGAGCGACCGTATGCAGTATATCTTCTGTTTCTTTCGTTCGCGTGTCGCATATATCGACTAATATGTTGCATACAATCCAGCGGACTGGGATGAGTTATCGCAACATGACGTCACGCTGTTTCTACAGCTAAGGATATATCGTTATTGCTTGCCGCGATTCTTTACCGTCCAAACAGAGAACAGTGAAAAGAAAGTAGTCTAGTATATAAATATATAAAGTAATATAGATTAGCCAGATAAGACAGTTGCATTGTTCTGTGTAGTTACGTATGTACGATTTTGCCACGTGTATCCACAAGGATATAGTAAAAAAATGAATAGTGTTAGTTCTTTATTGAAAATTGGGTTTTGTACAGTTTCTCTTGGGGAAAAAGTAAAAATTAAAGAATTATGTATTTTTTAAGAAATGCGCCCCCCTTCATTGAAATGTCAAGAGCCGCCATTGGGTACAGTACCACATTTCAAGAGCATCTATTCTACGTTTCTCTTCTTCTCCTATTGGCCACACCTCATAGCTGAAAAATGCTACTCTCCACACATGTGCCTTTAATAAAACTTCCTAATATCCAAGACAGTATTATTGTACATTGAGAATAGCATTTTAAATTCTGTAATCTCTTCGCATCTCCATAAAAAAATGGAATATTAAACAGTAACATCAAATAATTACGTACAATCTTTTAAATACATAATTGATGGCAATATTTCATTATATTACAATTGTTGTAAAGCATTGTACAATTTCCTTCTGATGATGACGTAAATGTCGAAACCGGTTAAGGATTTAAATTACATAACGTCTTTTTATTTTTCCCTTTAAAAATAAAAATTCTTACCTACCCATGAGGAATTACAAGTCTATTTCTTTTACTATATATCCTATTATTAGTCCACGACAATGTGAACACTCTCATTGCCATGCACTGTCATAGCCAACCAGGACGTATAATTAATCCTCCCATAACCAAGCACTTGCGTTCGTCTGCACTCTCAACTGTAAGACCTCTTGCCGAACCGCGCACCCCTCCACAACAAAGACGACAGTGAACCTCCACCACCACCACCGCCTCATATTATAACCTCTTCTCGCGGTAATAAGTAATAAGGTGTAGAGAAAACACTTTGGCGGTCTGCCTTTGGCGTATATCGTCCAGCTGAGTTGACCACTTGCGAGGGCACCTCTTTTCCTCTCGCGCGCTAAACCCACGTAAACATCAAATACTTAGCTCAAATTCCTCTACTATGCTGCCCGCGATACAACGATATATTGCAGAAAATAAGGCTTTTATTAATTAATATTGATATTTTACTGTAAGTGATTCCTATTAAAATTATTCAGTAAATTATGCAATCAAGCTTAATTTGAGATAATAGTTTTATTTATAAATTGCACTTTAGTTGGTCATATTTTATAGAAGGTTCAGTAGAAGCACAAAAAGGAAATGAGGCAGTTTCTAACCCATCCTTGCGATTAAAGACGACATAATTAATTAACTTTTATTGTTTCTTTCTTTAAGTGAAATCAATTCGAAATTTTTTTGTTATTGTGATCAGTTGTCCCATTTCTAGGTAGATAAAAAGTTCGCCACTCGTCGAAAACTGGATTAATCAAACAATTATATCTTGTCAATCATACAAATTCCGATCAAATAAACTTTTGAACCTTATGAACTTTTATGAATGAATGCTAGATATAATTATGGACGGGTATTAATCGATATTAGTGGAACCCTTTTCCTATGTAACATTTCTCAATAAAGTAGGCATATTGCAAAAATCTTATTTTGAATCGTATAAGAAACGCTGATATAAACGCATAAGCACTATAGACATTAATAATAGTAATAATAATAATAATAATAAATCCATTTATTGGTATATGCTAGATGAAAAAAGTATGCCATCAAATAATAAGCTTTATAAGATAGAAGGCTCAACCTTGCTCTTCCTGGCACCCCTAATATAAACATTATACATCTGTGCGCTCCTCTGTACGAATCAACTGTGTTGTAAATAACAGTCGATGAGGTAAACTACCCTACTATGGAGAGAATTTCGAGGTTCCTTATGATACCAATCAAATACAGAGGCAAATATGCGCAAGGATGTGCCTTTATAAAATATATTACATACACTTGATCCACATGTCTTCTTTTCCATTTTTTATTTGCACCACCGTGTATATGTGTAGTACGAATCCATGCGCGAGTATGTGTGTAATAATTCCACTTGTCGGTCTATGCCACGACACCATCCTTGTCGTCCTTACGGTCCCCCGGTTGGCGCAGAGATCATCTCTCTCGCGCGCAAGGATGCCCGACATCCACGGTGGTTATGAATGAACGACTTCCAAGAATGGTACTGCACGACTACATCTATCTATATCTATATAAACGCTTAAACTCGGGTGGACCTGTTTGGAGATGGGAAAGTCTCATTTGAATCGATACAATATATATTCACGGATGAAATGTTAGAATTAAAATTCAATTGTAATTTTATATTTTAAAAATTATCGCTACGGTGTTAAATAATAGTATAGAATATCACCCAAAGATAAAATTTAATTTAATAGTATACCAATCACGATTCGTGACAGAGGTATTTTATTTCGTTTTTATCCTGTGCTACTGAAGATGGGGCCATAGCCTTCGAAATGCGCATCTAGCTACTTAATGCTTTAAGTTACGGTATTTGGAACTATTCATTGAAATAGTTAAATTAATGCAAACTAAAATTAGTGCAATGATAATATAATTAACATTAAAACTTATAATAATAAATTGATAGAATATTTCATAAAAATCAAAAGTATTGTAAAATTTGCATCAATATATATTTATATAATATATATATTTATACATCAATCCAGGGGAGTGACACACGTGTATTATTTGCTTGGTTCATATACTACTGAAGATGGAGACTTAATCCTTGAAATGTGCATCTTGCTTATGTAGCTTATAAATACCTTCGATTAAAGGTTTTTGGTGATTTTTAATAGATAAGGAAATTTGATTAAAAAGGGGGGGTGTTTGTATCCACTTTGTTGTATAGCAATGGAGCAAAGGTCAGGTCAGGTCAGTATAGAAAGTATGTAAGGTAGGTGAAGCAATAATAATATATTTTGTAAAAAGCGTATGTGTTAATTCTTCAAGATATAAATTTAGAAATGGTGCCATGACCAGTGGTGGCTCTTGACTTCAATCGAAGAGGGCGCATTTCTTAAAAAATAACACAATAGTAAGAAATCTTACCTAAAATGGATGCAAAATGATTAAATTCAATCATTTTTTGAAAGTGGTATTCCGCTCTTCTATCTTTCATTGATATAAACACTCCTTGAACAAGTTTGTGATCAATTTAAATCAGGCAATGGCGTACATAATTCTTTAATTTTTAATTTGTCCCGAAGAGATAGTCTACAAAACTCTAGTTTCAATAAAGAACTAACACTATTCATTTTTATTAACTTATTTCTATTAAATATATTCTTAGAGAAACTAAATCAAAATCGTACATACGTAACTACACAGAACAATGCAACTGTCTTATCTGGCTATTCTATATCAATTTATCTGTATACTAGACTAGGCTTCTCTGTTGGGACGCTAAAGAATTGCGGTTAGTTAGTTTGTTTGCGGCGCATACGATACGCGAACCAAAGAAACAGATGATGTACTGCATACGGTCACTCTCACTCTACCGCTTGCAACAGATAGGATGAGTGCATATGCACTTAACTCATACTCGCTCGCTGCCACACCGTGTTGAGTGCTATCGCGACGCGAGCCTTATGCCTTATGAAATATAATGCCGAGTTAAAATATGGCAATACAATTATATATCTAGGGTGATGTGCTCAATGTTCGGGGGGGCGCGCGGCCGTGCGGCTTGTAAAGAAACCGCCACTGGGCATGAAAAAAATTATAATAGGGGATTGTTAAGATAGATCGGTTAAGTAGAAAAGAAGTAGGTAACGAAAACAGCCTTAATCCGTCCGCAAGGCTGAAAATTAAGTTAGAAAAAAGCAGTAACTGTAATTCATATAAGATTAATAAAAATATGGAAACTAATTATCTTCCTACAACTGTATTTACCAAAATTATATGCAGATTATAATATAATACATTTATTAAGTCATAAATTTGATAAAAATAGCGTTGTGGCCACCACGCGACTCTAATTTAAGAGCAGTTGTTGACACTTTTAAGGATTTAATTAAAGGAAAAACGATTGTTAATTTTCTTCTATATTTTATATACTGAAAACTTACAATTTTGTTATTTATTATTATTTTTTTACAGGTCATTTAAACTATTGTAGTTTTATGCTTAGATTATAATATATTTTAACTTGTTAAATATCTTTTTATTATAAAAAAACAAATATTTTATATTTAATGTATGTTTTTTATTCCATCTCTATACACTTGACTAGTATTCATTCTTCTCCGGTACCGCGCGTACTTCGCTTGGCCCTTCTTGCTTCTTCATACAATTGCTGTTAAAATTTTATTGTGTATTTACAGTCGTTGGCGGCAAACTCTCTTCGTAAACCATTTATATACTATACATGAATGCTTATGCAGTGGCGGTACATCACTTCAACTATTTTCACATAATTACTTGCGTCGAGTTTTTCATTGTCATACACAACACAGACTAGTGTAAGGTATTGAATTTACTCAACGTTTCTTGAATCTTCTTCGAAAATTCGTTAATAATTATGTATTATATGGGTGATGGTATATCGACTTACCGTATATTTCTTTATTAAGATTCAATTACTCATACTGGTGGTTTCAGAGTTACACTTCATTTGATTAAAACTAAAACGCTGTTTTTATTCAGGTGAGGTGTTATTTTGTGGGGCGATTTTCGATTTTTAAGACATTCACTAGAATTTTTAAATTTGGTCGAACGATTGTCACTGCATCAATTTTTTATTTTTAAAAGCATTACATACACATATAAATTTTGACATTTTTAAGTTCAAATCCTAAAAAGACTACTTCCTAATAAGTTTTTTAATTTGTAAGATGTTTGCAAGAAATTAAAATTTCCAATATTTCAGTGCAGGCTTTCAAAATAACAAAGTTAACATTCTTATAATTCAACATTGAAAGCCATGCAACCTCAACTGGTTACTAGTATTGAAACACATGAGAGTGTTTGTTTTGAGAGTGTTGGCTATAAAAGTGTTGGTTACCAGAATACGCCTTTAAAGCATATAAAAATAAATATAAGCAAAAATGTTACATACCATTATTTCATTTCAATTTGTAATTGAAGACGATGATGGCTCGGCTCCTTCTATTATAAGTGTATAACTGTTATATAACGTGCAACAAAATTTAGTATTTGTTAGTAGGTGGATACTTTTGGGATTTAACTTAAAATTAAAATAGACGGATTATTATGCAGATTCTAAATATCTTGCTTTCCAAAAATTAATTGCGTCCTACCTCCGTGTCTTAGCATAAGCTTCTAAGCTGAAGTGTTTGTCTTTTCTACTACCACATCTACCACTTAATATCTCTGCTGCGTTCTCGTACACCACTGTATTTCTAAGACGTATATAACAACAACAATAATAATAAGAAGGGTGCACCATAATGATATAGGCACACAAAACACGTATTCAATAATACGATTCTGCGATTATTCGGCATTCTGCCTTATCAACGACACTTTTTCTTCGCATCATTTATCATTGGTACCCACATATGAAAGCTGGTTCTGTTGAGGAATTTGTACGCACAAAAAGGTCGTAAACAAGGCGATTTAAAGAAAACTATAAAGGAATTTGATTGAACGTATTATATATGAAGTATTCTTATTCCAACTTGTTTATGATGCTCGAAAATCACCACCTACTTTAAAGGATTGACGGAACACGAAAGGGAATATATAGTATTGTTATCTACCTGCCTGAGGATCAATTCAATGACATATAAATATTAATTAGTTTGCGAATATAAAATATAAAGACATATGTGTATTTGACAGCGACGAATTGAAAATATGTTTTAGCAATGGTAATATAAAAAGAAATAATTTTTAAATAATAAAATCTTATTTCCTTGTAACGAGCTGCATTTCATAAATTTAAAAAGAAAATAGTGATAGAGTCGAGTACAAATTTTACTATTAAATTGAATTGAATAATTATCGCTTGTTTTACATCTAACTTGTATTTAGTAAATACATATTAGACCACCTTCATTATAAGCGTTTGCGAATCTTTGTTTAGCCGATCGTTATGCGGTTATTTGTATAAAATGTAAATTCCCTGTGAAATGCAAACATAGAGCAGGCAAATATGATTCCATTCATAATGTTATTTTTAGACGTGGTTCTTGTCAATGAACATCGTACTGATATATATTTGCAGTACCATTTCCTTTTTGCTATATCGCACACACATGTTACAGAATGTGATGCTAAAAATTGGAGATCGTTTATAAATAAAGAAAGTCGTAAAAAGTCGTCGGAATGTGCAAATATAATTTAGTGCAAAAAAAAACACGAAAAACTCCTAACATACCACAAATGTATGATCACGTTTTTGTACTTGAACTTCTTGGGAAAATATAATTCATATACATAGATTGTTTAAGAGAGATATGTCATTAACATTTATGTACAATAAAAGTAGTTTCCTGTATAATAGTACATAATGTAAATTTGTATATATTTGTTGAATGAATATCCAAAATATCATAGAATTGTATAAAATATCACCCAAATACCGTAACACGAAGAATTTAATAGCTATATGCGCATTTCGAAGGCTATGCTCCCATGTGCCGTAGCACAAAATAAAAACGAAATAAAATACCTGTCACGAATCGTGATTGATATACAATTGATTAAAAAAGTCAATATGACAGAAATGTTTCAAACTATGACCTATAAATTCAACTTAAAATAACCAAAATTTAAACTATAATTAGTCTTTATTAAACAAATTACTACAACATTTCTATTTTATCTAACTTGAGTTAAATATTCCTTAAATCTAATTTCAATAGGACTACGTGTGTGTCTTATAATATACCTTAGGACTAGCGATGTATAGTTCACTCGCGAACCGTTCACTCTGAACGGTTCAATCAAATGACGGGCGTACTGTGACGATGTTTTGCAACGACCTATAGGTCAGTATGACCTAGTTCGTGAACTATGAACTATTTCATAGTGTACTTATTGATGTACTTGTACTAGGTCCTGAACCCGTCGTCTACTAAACCGTTCATGAATCACAACGGCTCGTTAACGATGCAGTATAGTATACATTACATATACAGTACCAATAGCAGTACTAACATTTATGTGATAAAGTGTGTTGGTGAACGGAACGAAATTATATTTTCTTATATATATGTTTTGTATAAATTATAAACATTGTTGTTTTTTCTTCTTCATTCTTAATTCAAAATAAGTATTGTAATATTTCAATTTATTTATCTTTTACTATTTAATATTTTTATATTGAGAAAAAAAGAGATTATTTTCAATATGTGCATGTATATTTCATATAGGTCGTGAACTAGTTAATTTTAAAGAGATCTAAGTAGTTCACGACCTATAGTTCGTGAACGGTACATTGAAATGAACTATGAACTACGAACTAGGTCCTCAAAGTGACCTACAGTTTGCCATCTCTACTTAGGACAACTAGAACAAGAAAATATTAATCAAGAAAATCATGGAATATTTCAGTTTATTCTAATTGAAAATGTTTCATCTTTCTTTATATAAAAATTATAGAATTTATATTATCTGCATTTTATATTCAATTCAGTTAATAGAATTTTACATCAAAACCAAACACCCACATAATTAAACTTATTTCCTTGCCTCAAATTAAAAAAATATATCTACCATAAATATAAAAAACAACAATAATTCGTCTAATAAAGATATTACATGGAGGCTTAGGAGAATTGGAAGAATAACAATTTAACATTTTGTTTGCAAAATTGTGTAACATTTAAGATGTTTTTTAAATATCAGATTAAAATTTTTAAGTTTAGTAGGAAAGAAAGATCAATAAAGATTGATTAAAGAGTAAATTATCATCATATAAATTTTGAACTAGTTAGTAAAAGCAACATAAATCTATGACTTTAATTAAGTTTTAATGAAGACTTAAATAGAACTGCAGAGTTAACTTTTAATTTGAACTAATTTACATCATAATGCCAAAAAGTTAAATTGGAGAGTATCTGCAAAGACATTTTTTTTTTTTAATTAAGTTATGGTGATATATAAACTAATTTATTTCTGGGGTATATACTATATAAAAGACCAAAGAGCACAGCCGTCTTATCCATTAGGCCAACTAGGCCAACTACGACATTTTTAGGACCTACGAAAATGTCTCAACTGAAGAAAAAGACACAAAATGAAAATATAAAAATAAAAAATCGAATTAAGTTTTTTTTTATTAATATATTTCAATGTATAAACACTTCTATAAAAAATATAAAATGCTATTGAACAGTAATATAATTTTATATCAAACCAAGTGCAAGTTCTTTTTACGGCATTTGTTATCGGCAAATTCTTTAATTATATCTTCAAATGACAATTGTCGCCTAATTTCATTTTCAATGGAAAGCAATGCAAGGGACGACATACGCATTTGTCCCATTGTTGCTCGTAAACAAGTTTTAATTAATTTTAACTTGGAGAAACTCCTTTTCCATTCGGTGTACGATCCAAAAAATATATCCTAAAAGCAATATTTACATTTGGAAAACTCGTGAGAAGCTTATCATTAATTTGTGCATAAAGCAAGTCAATTACAATCTTTTTATCTTCATACATTCTGGAGAAAAGTAGAAATTCGTCAACAAACACATGTTCAAGATCTGTCCGATATCTATTAAATATTTTGCTTTGTGGACAACTTCATCTTGCAACATTATTTTAGTAAAGGCCTCTTGAACTTAAAGTGCCTAGGGCCTACGAAAGTGTTAAGACGGCCCTGGCTACCTGTGTAAGGGAATTGGATGTATCGTAAATTCATGCAGACTTCCAGACATTGTAAAACATTCTGCGTTTTAAAATGCTTCAAATGAAGTGACAAACTGCACTTTATATATATAAAACAAATTTGATCTGAAATCTGTTCAGAGCGCTTGGCTGGAATCAGTGAGTGCTTTTTTAAAAAGTAGCAATAGTATTGAAGCATTTATAGTATTATAGATTTTTTGCAAAAATTGTTACGCCTCTCGATCATATCTATTAATAATACAGACTTAATAATTTAATGATTTTTTACCAGTCGGAAGACGACTTTTCATTTAGATATGGATTATGTAACGTCAAGCTAAATTGTTTCCATTTGTGTGAAGAGTATGTCATTAACTTTTGTTAAAATACATATTTTATAATAATGAATATTAACTACAAATCGATGAAGCAGTAGCAACAGGTTTATTAATCTTTTATCTTCATACATTCTGGAGAAAAGTAGAAATTCGTCAACAAACAAATCTTCGAGATCTGTCCGATATGTATCCATTAAATATTTTGCTTTGCGGACAACTTCTTCTTGGGAAATTGTTTTAGTAAAGGCCTCTTGACCTAAAAGTGCTTAGGGCCTACGAAGACGGCCCTGCCAAAGAGTAGCCAAATTATATTTATATACATTTTCAATTTTTCTAAATGATCGAAGTGTCTATAATAGAAATTTTAAGGAACCAAACCTCAACTATTAATATTATTTAAAGGTTCTAACTGTTCCTTTTCAAAGAGCTGCGCAGATACATTGGCGATGAAGCTAAAATTACAATTTTTCAATACTTTAATACTTTTAAATTGCCCAAAATACTGTTACAAAAGAACACTCGTACAATGTTTTATAACACGAACATTCATTGGTAAAGAATAAGAAAAGCTGCATCCTGAATTTGTTTGGCAATCAAAATTCGAATGACTTATTTCCTAATTAAGGCTACTCCCCATTAAGTAGGTGCTCATCAGAAACCGTCGTTCGTATGGGTTAGTTAATATGCACCATCATTATGGGGATCTTCGTTCGATAAAAGGCACGGTAAATAACCAAACTATCTGCTAGAAGAAGAAGATCTCTGATATGTGTATGATGCGGAGATGGCGTTGGGCCAGCCGCAGTCGATGCCCGGTGGGGCCCATGCAAAGAAGTCTCGATCCTATATTCTCGTAACATATTGGATATCCAGGAACACGATCCGTGCTTTGCATGCTGCTGGATGGTGGTGGTAATTTATTTATCAATGACAATGATTAGTGAAATCTGGCAAACAGCTGATTGTCATATCTTGTCTGCGGAACGGGTCTACAGTCTACACCCAGTCTGCGTGTTCGCATGCAGGGTCCGCTTGATGAGAGGGCAGGCTATAAGAGAGCATGATTTTTAGATGCAGGATTTTTCCAGCTTGTAAGTTTTAGTAATGTCAATAAGTGCGTTGGCTCTAACGCTTCAAACTATACATTTATCTTAGTTAGAGGTGGCGATGTTTAATAGAATATGTGATTTTTTTAATCTGCAATTTTTGTAAAAGTGATTGTGCAGATTAAAAATTTGTTGGGGGAACTCGTCTACACTTTCATTTATGAATTCGAGATTAATTGCAATTTATTATTTTAGATTAATACATATTTGTTTGATTTGCACAATAACACATTAATGGCATTAAACCATTTTATTTAATCATTAATTAAAATAGAATTGCAAGTTACATGTGCTATTTTCATATATATTATAAATTATATATAGATTTTTTAATTTTATTATCACTACGGTGTTAAATAATAGTATAGAATATCACCCAAATACCGGAACTTAAAACATTAAGTATTAAGACCTCTGTCACGAATCGTGATTGATATACTATTAAGTAAATGTGTCAACATGACAGAGGTAGTCAAAAATATGCTCGGCTACAGCACTTTTATCTTTTCTATATAATCTGAAATGAGTTAAATGCATAGCCTTCGAAATGTACATCTAGCTACTTAATGCTTTAAGTTGCGGTATTTGGATGATATTCTATAATATTATATATAGATTTGTTAAATACAATTCTTTTCAACCATTTAGATTACAGATTTTTACGAATGTTTAGAAAGTATTTGGACAAATTCGATAACATGTTTCGAGATGTATTTTTGATATATTTTTACAATGTGTGCGTTGTAATGTAACTTCTAAACTTTGGTTATAATAAATCAATTTTTCGATAGCACATATATTTTTTAACATTTTTTAAACGCTTTGCTAAAAAATCCTTTTTTAGATCGTTTGAATAGAACGAGCATACTGAAATAATTTTTTTATGGAATATGTATTCACTAGCGCAATTAGTCGATTACTGATACGATAGAAAATCGAATTATATTACGATTAATCGAATATTTATATGTTTCAGTTATATGTAGCTATCGCAATTTCTAAGTGCAAATCCTGTCCTGTCAGGAAAAGATGGTAGAAATACTCAAACTGGCTTGTATACTTAAAAACATACATTTCGATTGGACACACTCTGATAAATTGCACTGTCATAACAACCACGGTTATATCCAACACTACTCTAATCGAGCATTCTCTTAGACCACACTCTCCACGATCACACCCATATATGACTATGTGTGGCAATGTGTGTGCACGTATGTTGATATTTAAAGAGACAGTGGTGGAGAACAAATAAATTGCATGCCCTCTTGACTCCAGTATATCGCTCAGAACTAATTTGAATCTATAAAAAACTAATAAAGGAATCTCCATTCAATTGTATAACAATCACAAATGCGTTATTTGTATAATTTTTGTGCTACTAAATATGGGGTTTAGCCTTCAAAATAAGATCCTGACTCATAAATGCTTTGGGTTAAGGTTTTTTTTATTGATATTCATTTATTTTAACATATCTTTTAGTAGTATAGAATATCACCCAAATACCGTAACTTAAAGCATTATGTAGCTAGATGTACATTTCGAAGGCTATGCCCCCATCTTCAGTAGTTATTTTTAAGAATTATTGTTTTTATTATTATTATTAATTCTTCAGATTTTATCTTGTGCTACTGAAGATGGGGGCATGGCCTTCGAAATGTACATATACCTACTTAATGCTTGGGTGATATTCGATACTATTATTTAACACCGTAGGGATAGTTTAAAAAAATACCAATTAGTGATTTAGTTGAACCGGATAAATTTTTAACAATGTTTTCAAGTGCAGAGAGATACTTAGTTCAAGTTGTTGATTTGAATGCTCACTTAAAAAAAATGCAGGACACTTGTTATAATCCTATATGCAATTTACATTCTGAAAAGCACTAACGAACAATTTAATTATGCATATTTCCTAATTCCTTGATATAATCAGTATTAAATCGATTTCTTGAAGAAGCTGTTGTGGTTTGCTTTGATTAAGATATTATGTTATTCCATTCGTTGTCACTGTATGTTATTTTTATTACGATTTGGAAAATGTACCAGGTTGGTTTTGGACAGACAGAAAAATCTACAAACTTGCTTTAGTCTCTCTGTCCAAGTTTTTCGATATTCTTCTGAAAATTCAATCGGTAGGGTTATTTCTATTCTAACACAAGAAATGCATTCTGTTCGTGCGATCACAAAACAGGTGATCGCACGATAACTAACATTAACAATGTTTTTTTACATAATTTTGTATGAGAAATTTCAATTTTCTCTTAGAAATTCAACCATGGCAATAAAATATCTGCCTAAAAATGGAACAATCATTTACGATCATTTAACAGAAATCCACACAATTGATAAATTTTTAATCATTCTAGAAACGAGAAGCAAATAAATGCAAATCAATAATTGAAGAGTACTACTTCTGCTTAAGAAGTTGCAACAGAGATATTCGATGAAATCTGCTTTTAAATAAAATAAAATTGTATAACACTACAAACATTTATTTACATGGTATGTTAAATAATATTTAAAAAGGAACAGAAACATGGACGAATATGTTTGTACATAAATAATCAAAAATTTTATTACCATGTACAAACATTATTTAAAATAATCTGACAGCTCGCAACCTTACATTTTGGGAATAGGCCATATCTCATTTCAAAACTAAGAACACAAATTCTCAACATTTCGTTTGCCAAGTTATATTCTAATCAATTTAGAATTCATAGCATTTGATGAATTTTATGAATAAAATATTACATAATTTTTTACATATTGCTATGCCACATCATTTTTCATTCGATTAAAAAAATTACATCCTCCCTATAACATCAAGACGATATCGTGCAAATAGTAAAACTTAGCCTTAGTAAAACCAACAATTTTAACCTGAAGAAAAATAAGCCCAGGCAGATTAACATTTAACAGGCATTTAAGAAATAATTACGATCCTTTGAAATAACGGGGTTGGAGCGCCCGTGTCTTGTAGTATGTGTGGCAGGATTGACGGTTCCCACGAGCTCTGCAGGCTTCGCAAGGACGGCGAGGTTTGCTTTTCAGACACTGACTCGGTCGTCCGGACTGCATATACGTACATATCTTGTATATACCAGAAGAATGCACTTGGAACACATATTATATCCTCTCCACATACACATAATATACTTTACTCTAAAAAGGCGCACTCCACAGTCCAACTAACTGCCTATTGCTTTTCGGTACATGGTTTAATCCTCCTGCAGGATAGTAATCAGGAAAGCGACGAAAACTATCATTTCATTTTTAATTTGATTCTGCAATCAAGTTAAAAATTGTGTGAGGATTTATTTTAAAATCTAAGTTATGTTAGGCTACTCGCCATGTTCTCTGTATTATGAGTTTCATAGGTTAATTAAGCTAACAAGAATGGTGGATATTGGGTAGACGGCGCATGTAGGAGTATGGCGCCTGCGCATGTAGGAGTATGGAGCCTGCGCATGTAGGAGTATGGCGCCTGCGCATGTAGGAGTATGGCGCCTGCGCATGTATGAGTATGGCGCCTGCGCATGTAGGGGTATGGCGCCTGCGCATGTAGGAGTATGGTACCTGCGCATGTTATGTGGAGTATTGGAGTATCGATTTAGTATTACATGGTTTATGTATTTGTATAATACCATGTTTAGTATTAGTAAGACATTACGAGAGGTGTGTGTGACTTACGATTTATGTTTTATACTGTTACGTTTGCGAATAAACAAGTTATGATTAAAGAAATAGTAAGCAACCATCTTGAGAAAGTTTTAGTTAAAAGACCTCGTAGAATTGATATTTTTATTAAACGGAACTAGGCTGAAAAAGCTCGCAATAATGTCATAATAGTTTCGATCTATTTCAACAGCTAAATTTTTAATTTCTCGGAAATCTGTCAGATGCATGTGAGTAGTATCAAAAGAGCAATGAAAACAATAAAGTGGATAACTGCAAAAGGTATTGCTTTTGAAATTTAGTAAGACCCACAAAAGAAAAAAGATTCAAATGATGGCATTGCTTTGTTATTACTATCTAATTTGTTTACCATGTTTATGGAAAACGGCCCACTGTTCAATGACAACGTTTTTCCTTTTTTTTTATCGACCGAATTTTGTATTTAAAAATTACACGTATTCAATTTAAAATGGTGAAAATGGAAATGGTAAAAATAAAAATAAATAAAAGTAGAATCTCTTGCAATTTTAACAAAAATATCTAATATCTGCATCTGTTTATAAACCCGCTATAAATTTTTATATCTGTATATTGCTATCTTGAAAGTTACTTCATAAAATACTGTTTTTTTTTAAAAACACTTTCACAAAACACTTTTTCATTAATTACAATTTTTGTATATTTTAAATATTTTTCCTTTTTTGTTTAAAAGTTCTGATTAATTTAGGTTTGACGGTGATAATTACAAAGTGGTGTAATTTTTTACTAGAAAATTATTTCGATTGCAAGTAATGATGTCAAATAGGAAAGTAATAAAAAATGTCTGAGCAAAAGTTACAGTAGATTATAATCTCATCCTTTTTATTTTCCAATACATTTTTATCATCGTTGAACTAATTACAAAGGTAGTCCTAAAAAACAAACAAAAATCTAAAATAAAATTCTAGCAGATTTCAGATTATGAAATTCCCAAATCAGCTTAGAGGCAATACGAACAAAGTTAAAGCAATGAATATTAACTCTGTAGTGTTAGTATTCATTGGTTAAATTTAATGTAATGATTGTTGCTATCATTTAAGCGTTAGAGTTGTTATTAGGAGAGCAGACCACCGGAAAAACACAAATCATCACGAACACCCTTTCCTCGAATATGGAGGCCTTAAAAGATGAACATCTGTTGGAATTGTTTCGGTGAATTTGGTAATGCTAATATTAACCTCAGATGCATTTTTTAGTCCTGTTCTTGTGAATTATTACATCAAAGAATTCTATGTAACTGTATTTTAAATTTAGAGCTATTTATGTGAATTTAAACATGACGTTGCTTTCAATCCAATTGTATGCCAAATAAAAAAAAGTGACGTCGCAAACCCTGAAAATTTGTAAAAGACGAATATCGCAAGTGATTCCTAGTGTACAAAGCATTAATATCTTTATCAATATACCCCATTCAGTGATCATAGTCTAAATAATAATATTATGGCAATGTTTGTATAATTTTCCGCACGAGTAAATCTTAATACAATTCTGCACGAAGACAGAGAAGACTTGGCGAAAGAATGGGTCAGTGAGGCATACAGTTGGGCACAAGCCATAGATCTGCGGAATGGACACTCTTGTTACAGAACTGAAACAGCAAATATTTACTACACAGAGGGGCCAATGAGAAATCTGCGGTACCATATCAAAATAATATTACTTATTTATCATGAGGAGCGGAGGAATGTAAACGATTCGGATAGTAAGAGAAGAAAATATTTAAAGAATTTTTGAAAATATAAATTGTACTCCCATTTATTATCACTCCCACAGTCATTATTTCTGGGATTGCAAAATGGTAAATATATAACAAAAATCTTCTTATCATAATTTAATCTTATTTTCATCTTTTTAATGTTCTAACATATGTTATTTTTTTTCAATTTGGGCATGATGATTTTTAATTAAGAAAACAAATATTTAACCAGATTATATAAGCTAATAAATTCTATATTAGTATATTAAAGAACGAGTTTCATAAGGCAGATTTTATTGCACGAGTTCAAATTTAGAAAACTCGATGCTACGCACCTCGTTTTCTAAAGAACGAGTGTTATAAATGACTTATGAAATGAGTTTTTTATACTATTTTTCCTAATTTGCGTCTTTTATGCGTCTTTAACTAAAAAATCGAATTTTAAAAATTTATGGAATTTTTTCACTGTGGATAGTGACTATTGGTACATTTGGAACATTTGAAATAAATTGTCAAATAAATTTAAATTAACATATTTGTTGCTTTCTTTTGTAGTTTGACGTTTGATAACTGGCAAGCAGAGCTACCAACTTTGAAACAGTAAATTGCCCTATGCTATAAGCGAACTCAAATTCGCTATAAACGAACTCATTTGGGTTCGTTAATAGCTCTATTAGAAACGCAAATTAGAAAATAGTATATTAAAGAACGAATTTCATAAGGCAGTTTTTAATTGCACGAGTTCAAGTTTAGAAAATGAGGAGCGTAGCATCGAGTTTTCCAAAGAACGAGTGTTATAAATGACTTATGAAATAAGTTTTTTATACATTTTTAGACTGTAAATACAAATCGGTTTGTTACAATGAAATAAGTTACACTGAAAATGAAATAATATTTAATTCAATATATTGGTATTTTCTATTAACATTGTGGGGGAATAATAAAAATATGCTGTAGTGTCACTTTTCCACTGTGTTTTGGTCTCCTGCCGAATAGGAGGAAATAGGAATCCTGCCCAATCAAGAGGAAAAATAGTCCGCAATAGTACATGAATTGAAATCTCGCTCTCATTTGATGGTATTTTTGAAAGGAATTCAGAAGTCTGAATCCCATTCTTTAAATATCTAAACCTTTATCAAATATTTAAATAAAAAAGCTTGCCACCGAAGCTTGATAGATATACATCAAAAGGAAAGAAATGGCGGAAAAGTGACGACTCTAAATGAACGGCCGTCTAAATAAAAGATGAGAGAAACATTAATTGTGTCAGAAATATCAAGGTGAGAGAATTGTCAATAATTTTTAATTTAACTGCAACTGAAGATTGAGTGTACGCATGTTTTGAATGAAGATTAAGATTAAGCAAATTTTATTGTAAATGTCCTTAGGAATTGCTGGTATGCTCAATAAGACACATTGACAAATTGAAAAAATCTAACACAATATGTTAAAACATTAAAAAGATGAATATAAGATTAAACTACAATAATAAAAAAATGTGAAAAAGATGAAATAAAATTTCACACAATTTACTGCTGAAATAAAATTTCATTGGACAAAATAGTGTACTCGCTGTCATTAGATGCATAGTGTGGGTACATTGGCCACAGTTGCCACCATATTGTCGGCACCTATGGTACCCATGGTTCGCCGAAACTGATGTTATTTTCGCTGTTTTAACCATGCGATGTGGTTCCAACGACTAATACCAATAATTAAGGATCCACGACCACATGGCAATACGAGTACACCGTGCCGTGTCCAAATATAATAATTAAAGGAACTGAGATGCACCGCCGAAGCATACATACAATACGAGCCTACGAAAATTAAAGATACTGAAATATCAGTTGAAAGTAGAAATTTTATAATTATAATAATTGTAATAGTATGGAATATCACCCAAATACCGTAACTTAAAGCATTAAGTAGCTAGATGCGCATTTCTAAGGCTATGCTCCATCTTCAGTAGCACAAGATAAAAACTAAATAAAATACTTCTGTCACGAATCGTGATTGATATACTATTAAATAAATAAGTCGACATGACAGAAGTAATATCAAAAATGCCATATAATATGACCTATAAATCTTTTAAAACAATATAAATTAATAATTAACGAAACTAAGAAGTCACAACAATAAACATTGGTTTATGCATGTACACTTTCATAAGCATTTAACTCGGAATAATTCAAAATACTTTTAAGTAATTTAATTGAACTAATTTGAATAGGATGACCTGAGTTAGTCAAAAATATGCTCGGCTACAGCACTTTTATGTTTTCTATTTAATCTAAAATGAGCTAAATGCACCTTAAATGTAGTTTAAATTGGTCTACGTGTTTGTCTTCTATATATACTTTAGGACAACTAGAACAAGATATTTCATAAATACCAGATTTTTTGTTGAAATCAATCAAATCTTTGGGATTTCCTAGAAAATTAGCAAGACTATTATATGTTACTTTAAAATTATATTTATTTAAAATAATATCTAAACCACGTGCAATTATAGGATCAAATGGTAATTTAACAAATTTTAGAGTTGAATTATTACTTTGTTCGAAACTACTAATATTTCTGATATCTCTTGTTCTTTTGAACTCGCTAAAGTATAATGTAATTTGAATTCTAAAAGTGAAACTTGTATCGAAAAGATATTAGTTTTGTACGGCAGAAAAGAAAATTATGAACTCTATGTCCTCGATTTGGAATATCCTTTAAAATTAAATAAAGAAACACCTCAATAATTATAGAAAACATATCAGACTGTTGATAAAACGAGTTTTTTTCTAAGTTTTAAATACATTTTATTGATTGAACGAATCGAATAGTTTAATTTCACTCTAAAATCACTTAATATGTACATGAGAGACATTAAAAATATGACACGAAGCAACTGTACTCTTGCCTTTAAATATGAAGATTTAACCCGTGTTTACGTAAAATATTTATAGTTTTTACGGTTTTATTAATTTTATTAAAAATTATATTTCTTTTTTTATAGATAAGGAATTATTTGACATAATAATAATAATAATAATAATAATAATAATAATAATAATAGCAATAATAATAATCAAGCTAATTTGTAATATCGACTAGTATATATTGTCAATATTGAATATTGAAGATAGTTCATTAAGAAATGCATTTATTTTATATCGAGACATTTTGATAAATGTCTTACATAGATAGAATAACATGTTCCAAAGATGGGCTTATTTTAGCAATTAAGAAGCTGTAGTTTGGTTATTAAATTAGTTAATTGTGGTGCTGCAACATAGCGACATCTACAAGACTTGGTTGTACTAATAAGGTACTCAAAGTACCATTTATATAAATTAATTAACAATAAATAGGGTTGAGTGTGCTATAAATTTTGAACTGAATTTTATAGCTGCAAATTTCAAATATTGTAAATTTTTGTTGTAATATGCATGATTGCATTTTAAAATCGTAAAGACATAAAAGAAAGAATATACTTGGAAAAATATATACTTGGAAAGAAGTTAAGCGAAAAAAATACCTAAGTATGACAATTTTTGATTCAAATTTAGAAAATAAAAATATTTCTTAATAAACTCCCTTATGGCATTGCTGGATATATAACCGAATAACGTAATAAAATAATTAGTGCAATAATTTAATAACTAATTAATGTTGTGGTTTCATTAAAGTAGGCAAATTATAGTTTTAAAGTGAATGAATAATCTGGCATATTTTTTTATCGGATACTACCGACCGGAATTCAGTAGGTGTTTGTGGGTTAATATTTCTTGACCCAAAATGATAACAGCTCTGCGAACTTCCGTGATATAATTTAATTTTTATCCATAATTTGTTATCTGCTTTACATAATGCAAGATTACCTGGGAATTAATTGGCAAAGATTTCATATACCTAAGAAAATAATATTAATATAGTCCAGTGGTGTAGTTCGTTCTCATTTTAATATTCCTAAGCAATTCGATTTAATTAACTGAGTAATGATAAAAATTTCATGTTTATAGTGTTATATATATATTTGATATAGTTATAGTTCAACTTATGTTAATTTCCATTAGTTTAGAACATTAGTTTACATCTCTAGAATTTAATGTTGTAATCATGCAACATGTCAGGGGGCACTGCGGAATAAAGAATTTTAATTTAATCATAATAATATTAATGCAAAGTTATAAAGGATCATGTTCAAGAATATTAAATAAGATATTATTTGTACATCATTCTCAGTAGCGATGTGTAGTTCACTCGCGAACCGTTCACTCTGAACGGTTCAATCAAATGACGGGCGTACTGTGACGATGTTTTGCAACGACCTATAGGTCACTATGACCTAGTTCGTGAACTATGAACTACATGGTGCACGATGTACGTATTGATCGTACTTGTACTAAGTCCTGAACCCGTCGTGTACTAAACTCATGAATCACAACCACTCGTAAACAATGCAGTATAGTATACATTACATATACAGTACCAATAGCGGTACTAACATTTATGTGATAAAGTGTGTTGGTGAACGGAAAGAAATTATATTTCCTTATATATATGTTTTGTATAAATTATAAACATTGTTGTTTTTTCTTCCTCATTCGTAATTCAAAATAAGTATTGTAATATTTCAATTTTTTATTTTTTTTTAAATAGTTCTTATTAAATATTGAGAAAAAAAGAGATTATTTTCAATATGTGCATGTATTTCATATAGATCGTGAACTAGTAGTTCACGACCTATAGTTCGTGAACGGTACATTGAAATGAACTACGAACTACGAACTAGGTCCTCAAAGTGACCTACAGTTTGCCATCGCTAATTCTCAGGTTAATTATTGTCAAGTTGGATCCCTTAAATGATTTATTAAATATAATAAATATTGTTATCAAAATGCTATAAAGCATAAAGGCAAATATCGGAACTGCATTCCAACCTATTACTAATATAATTATCTACATTAAAAATTACCGTACAATTGAAAGTTTTGAAAAATTATTAGAAATGTTCAAGGAAACGTCCAAAGAATACTTGGTGATTTTGGCCCATTAAATGACGTGGATATGATTGTACGAAAAATAAAACAAAATCGACAATTGATTATGAGAATGAGGACGAAATGCCACAGAATTCGAAAGATTTGTTCAAAATACATTTTTTAACCTTGTTTTGGGCATAGCTATCAATATATTTGAAGAACGATATGATCAACTAACAAACCACAATCGTTATTTTGATTTATTATACAATTTTCAAAATTAAATAGATTTAAGTGATCAAATAATCAAGTGAAATTGTAATGACTTAGAAATATATATTAAAGATGAACAAGTTAGAGACTTAAAATCTATTGGATTGCTTCTTTCAAATTGTTTCTGGATAATTTCTTTTAAAGATGTATTTCTTTTAGAAATAAAGAACTTTTCAAATTTATAACGAAAAATGTATAAACGAATTGGCTAGTGCCAAAGCAAGAAAAGTAATATTTTAATATTTTTATTGTGGCCTTTGTTTGATTCTTTATACTTAAATTAACATCTCACCAATTAAATAATAATGAAATTTTTTTATGTAAAACTTTGTAACTTTTAACTTGTTTTAAGTTACTGTACTATTATCAGTGGCGGTTTCTCTCGAGGCCGCACAGCCGCGCAAAGTAAAAATTAAGGAATTAGGTATTTTTTAAGAAATGCGCCCCTCTCGATTGAAATATCAATAGCCGCCACTGGTAGGAAGCCTGTTACTATAGCCATGGCGCCACACTAAGTGTAAAAATTGTCAAAATTTCGTTTCCGTGTATTTGGTCAATATACTAGCGCAGTCTTCAGTTATCTTCACCAAGTTCTCGTGGGGAAGATATCGACAGATGTCGCCACATGAAAATCAACCGCTCAAAGTTGATTCGTTTTCGTATATGGACTTGCAACGTTTATGTATACATTGTCATTGATATCACTGACAATGACAATGTATATATAATAGTCGCATACATGAATTGATCATAATTCTTCCAATCTATACTAATCATGTAATATTTGACAACTACGCGTTGGTTGCGGTAAATGAATATAATCTGGAAATATAAATATTTTTTTATTGATTATCCGAACTCTTCCGCGAACTAACCCGATCAAAAACGAAAGAAATTGCAAACAGCGCATGTACCGCTGTGGCTTTTGAATCAACTAGATTATTATAATAGATGCATTCAAGCAGGATTTATCCTAGATATCAAATATTTCAACACAACTATAATTTATGTATCACCAACAGAGTGCAGCACTTGCTGGCCTATGAAATTTGTGGAAATGTGATTCCCCTCTGATTCTCTTCTCTATATGGACTTGCAATGTCCATATATACACGTCATTTCTATAGCGGTTCGCTATAGTTTAACTATCTATAATTAGTTAAACTATTAGCTTTTTAACTAACTATCCCAACTAAGAATGGTACCGAGTACAGAGGATAAGTGGCGCTGCGCTACGGTCAACCACCCAAGCACTGACCTAGCGAGATTGTAATCTTTTATTGTGCGATTAATATTGTTATATGTTTCTATGATGAATTAAAAATAAAAGACACAATAAAAATTCCACTAATATCTATAGTTTTTACTTTTTGAACACAACCTTGAGAGGCGGTTGCGACATATTTGAAATTTGCATTGGGGCGCCAATGTATTTATATAGCAACGCTACTACTTGTAATAACTTTTTAATTCTGCAATTCAACAGTTTAATTTCGGGTTTACAATAAATATATTGATCATTTTTGATGGATAAATAATAAAAACATTAGAGGAAACTGGAATCCTATTCTTCAAAAAAATTATAAATATATTTTTTATTATAAAGGTAAGGCAAGGTAATTTACAGAAGATGTACAAAAGTGGAACTGTAGGCCTCACGTGCCATCGATACAATAAAAACACTCAGCAATAAAAGTCCAACTTAAATGAATTAATTCGTATGTAGAAGTTTGTTGCAGTGTTAGTTATTAATGAAACTCAATGATATATCTTTGTTTACGAAGATAGATCGTTTAGATGCTACAGAGATTACCAAGAACGTTTAATATTCGTCATCGTCACGGATGAAATAATATATTGAAATCTCATCAATATAAGAAAAGATTTAAAAAATTATCACCACGGTGTTAAATTAGAATATAGAATATCACCCAAATACCGTAACAAGCATTAATCTAAAATAACCAAAAATAAATAAATAAATAAAATAAAAATAAATTTAAAAATAGTTCTTATTAAATAAATTAAATAGACAAGATTAAATTGGGCCTGAATCTATATTCATTAAATTTGATTTAGATTTATGCATGTATATACTTTCACAAGCATTTAATTCGCAATAATTCAAAACACTTTTAAGTAATTTAAGTGAACTAATTTGAATAGAATGACCTGAGTTAGTCAAAAATATGCTCGGCTACAGCACTTTTATCTTTTCTATTTAATCTGAAATATTCTACTAAATGCTCCTTGAATCTAGTTTCAATTGGTCTACGTGTTTGTCTTCTATATATACTTTAGGACAACTAGAACAAGATATTTCATAAATACCAGATTTTTTATTGAAATCAATCAAATATTTAGGATTTCCTAGAAAATTAGCAAGAGTATTAGAAGTATTACATGTTAGTTTAAAATTATATTTATTTAAAATACTATCTAAACCACGTGTAATTATAGGATCAAATGGTAATCTAACAATTTTAGAGTTGAATTATTACTTTGTTCTATACTACTAATATTTCTGATATCTCTTGTTCTTTTAAATTTTCTTAATATGTTGTTTATAATTTTAGAAGAATAGCCATTTTGTATTGCTATATTTCGGATATTATTTAATTCAATGTTATATTTATAATTATATAAAGGTAAATTGAATATGCGGTTAATTGAAAATTTAATAGCAGTATACATTGTCATTTGTTTATACTTCAAATAGTTACGTTTAAAAAAGTTCAGCGTCGTAAATATATGGCGCCATCTATGCATCACTCGATAAAATAGAAAACGACGTGTTGGAGAAAAGTCAAGATTTAATTTCCAACTTAACCCTAATGGTTTATTTATAATATTATTTTGTAGAAGTATTAATTTATTTCTTGTAATTATTTTGGTATAATATATTATAAATCATGTCTGAAAGAAAGGTTCTGAATGTAAGTATTTCAATTCATTTATACATTTATATACTAGATTGAAAGGCTAATATCTAAAATCTAACTAAAATAATTGTTTAGAAATACTATCCTCCGGATTTCGACCCTTCCAAAATTCCTCGGATGAAATTACCCAAAAATAGGCAATATACAGTTCGACTTATGGCTCCATTTAATATGCGATGCGCAACTTGCGGCGAATACATATACAAAGGGAAGAAATTCAATGCAAGGAAAGAAGACGTCGAAAACGAAACTTATTTGGGAATCCGTATATATCGGTTTTATATTAAAGTAAACATCTCCCTTTGAAATAGCAACATATATGTAAGTTACGTTACTTCGGTGAACCTAACATATTCTTTAAATTATAGTGTACGCGGTGTTTGCAAGAAATTTCTTTTAAGACGGATCCGAAAAGTACCGATTATGAAATTGAGGCTGGTGCTACGAGAAATTTTATGGCATTGAAATTAGCAGAGGAGCAGGCAATTAGGGAAGAAGAGGAAGCTAAAGAGGAAGAAGCGAGCAATCCGATGAAGTTGTTGGAAAATAGAACGAAACAGTCTAAAAATGAAATAGAATTGCTGGAGTCTTTAGAAGAACTTAAAGATTTGAACAAGAGGCAACAAGCGGTAGATTATGATACTATGTTAGTACAATATGATACAACATTAACTCAACGGGAGAAAGAAGAAAAATTGAAACAACTGGATGAAGATTATATCAAGTAAATATTGTAATATTTTATTTTTGTATTCTCACCTTGAGGACTTTACTCTATAAACACACATAGTAACATACTAGAAGGCGCCTTCGATTTATTTGTTGATTAATGGATATTTATCTATTTATCTATTTAATGGATAGGTTCAACTATCTATCCTTCATGCTCTTCCACTAACACTACTAAAAATATGTTTCCTTTACTTTTTCTCCACCGAACGCACGGAAAAAAAAGTTTCTAATACTTTATCTAACCACAATTTAAATCCATCAGAACGAACATCTTACACCCTATCCCAGGGGTGTCAATAACGTCGATCGCGCTCTACCTGTCGATCGCGTAATTTGGTCGATCGCCACTAATATATCCATATATTTTCGTTCAAAGTACAAAAAAGAAGTATATATAAGTAGAATCAAAATGCGACAACATCACAACCAAATAAGCATGTAAATCGACCTGTTTCCGCAAAGAGCCGAAGTTTTCCGAATTATTAACGTCTCGCGAGTATGAATGTATGCAGAGCTAAAATGATGCAACTTGTGAAATATGGAAGTTTACATTTGTGCCTCCTCGTTGTAGCCATAAGTTTTTAAATTTAATAACTATCTTTTAATAGAAAAACACACGTATGAATTTATTTTTGAATAGTAGATCGCGATTAGATTTTTAATGGCAAAGTAGATCTTACGTGAAAATTAGATGAGACCCCTGCCCCATCCAATCTATTATTTAACCATAAAGATAAGACAGATAAATTTAACCGTAATAGAGTATATAAGCTTAATTGTCCAGATTGGAATGCAATATATATTGGCCAAGCAGGCCGTAGCTTTAAAATTAGATTTAATAAACATGCTAATAGTTATAAATTTTAAAAAACGAATTCGAACTTTTGCTAACCATATTTTCGAATCTCATCATAATTTTCCTAGTATTGATAATTTGACACTTTTACATGTTTAAAAAGTCTTAAATTAAATTTGCTTGAATCATTCGAAATTCACAAACCGTAATTATAATTTACTTATTTACCCAATTAGACCTAATCTCTCCATTATTCGATTTATCTGTTAATAGGTTGTTTATATACAAATAAGTTCTGTAATTCGTTTTTCATTTTTCATAAATCCTCGTTTTTAATTGTGATATACAACATTGTAATTTTATTTCTCTTCCCCATTTCATTTTATTATATAAGAGCATAAATATAATACGATAATACAAGAGCATAAATTGCAATGCTGTTTTTTAATCTTTTTTAAATTAATGCTTCTCATAAAACGTTATTAGCCAAGTATTTAAAATTGTATAAGAAAAGGTGAACGTTACTCAATATAAAGTCATTCGATATATTCGCCACGGAGCATAACCTTTTTCAGTATAATGCCAGAGTTATATATATTGTATAGTACGACTCTATATTGAATGATATGATCTCTGTGGAAATATACCTTAATTATGTTAACAGGACAGTGAAGTTTCAATCAACACAAAAGCGGAAAATGATTGTGGAAGAACAGATAATAGATGATGATGATGATGATGATGATGATGACAATGAACCTACAGTTAAATCGTCAAAGATCGTCGATACTACGAACGATCCAAATACATCTACACTGGAAAAAGTTACGAACAACACAAAAGTGAACGCCACCTCATCAGTATCTTGGAATAAAAGTATCGGCGGACTTACTAGGACGAAGACTAGTTTGGTGGGTTTGGTGAAAATAAGACCAAATCACAAAATGAGAGCAGAAGAAAAATTATCTGGTAAGAATCCTGAAGAATCAAAGGAAATGCCTTCTGAAAAGCAACCGATAATTGCAAAAAAGAGTATGGATAATGGTCTATCTTTATTAGGTGCTTACTCAGACAGTGAATCAAATAGTGAATAAATTAGCTAAGTATGAATATATTCAGTCTTAATTGGTAGATGGCTTAGAAAATGTATGTAACTAGATTTAAACTGTGTATATATTCTAATATTATCCACACGTAGCCTTAACTTTCTTTAGCTAAGGAGAAATTTTGGTTAATTTACTCCATATCAATTCTCAATAATATATATACTTCATATAAACGATTGATTGAACCGTAACTTTTTGCTAGTCCATATTAGAAGATAGGGAAATAAAAAACAAATTTGTTTTTACTATCAAGTAGAGGTATATTAAAGATTGACTATACCAATGACAATGTATATATACACATTGCAAGTCCATATAAAAGAGAATCAAAGGGGAATCACATTTCCACAAATTTCATAGGCCAGGTAGTGCTGCACTCTGATGGTGATACATAGATTGTGGTTGTATTGAATTTAGGATAAATCCTGCTTGTCTGCATCTATTATATAATCTAGAAGAAAATTTGCGGATACTTTTATGGTCCTATTTTATGATACAATGTTTAACGCATTTCTTATTTCATATTTTAAGTATGCATGTCCGACTAAAAATTTTGCGGCATTTTGACCGGTTTTTGTCTAAACCGGTCGAAAAAGTTTAAACCGATTCATTCAAGTTCAACAAGTTGAACCTGTCAAACCGGTTCAAACCTGATCAAACCGATGTATATATACACCGATATCGACACATAATTGTTCGTGTCGCCTCTGGACGGATTACAGCGATTTTATTATTACCCTAGCCAAGCTGTTTTTAATAGCGACCGAATAGTACCATTTTGAGGGCGGTCAGTGCTACATTCGCGGAGTTTAACTTGCAGAACTGTTGCTCTTAATATCCGTCTCTCTTACAGAGAAGTATAATTTAGAAGAAAAGTGTTACATTATACTATTTATAAAATTGTGTTTCATCGGTGTCCGAGTGTAAAATACCTTAACGCTGAGACCTCAGCGTTAAGGTATCGGACTACCACTACGAGGGTTGCTGGAACGGATCCTGGTCGGAGTAAAAGGTTTTTCTGCGAGAATCGCGACACGACGAACAGAACGAATACTTGGTTTAAGTCGAATGGGGACGCAACGCGCGTATTGAATTCAATTAACATGTTGCTTATGGGGAGATAATGTCGCCACAGTAAATGCAAACTGTCAAAATTTAGTTCCAGTGTATTTGGTCGATATACTAGCGCAGTCTTCAGTTATCTTCACCAAGTTCTCGTGAGGAAGATATCGAAGATGTCGCCACATGAAAATGAAACGCTTAAAGTTGAGGCGTTATTGACTGTCATTGATCTACTTGATAGTAAAACCAAAGTTCTTTTTTATGTCCCTATTCTCATATGCACTTCACTTCATCGATTAAAAATTGTTCAATTTTGTAAATTTTGTGAAATAGCTTTAAATGGTTTAATTAAAGTTGAATTGAATTATTACTCGTATATTTTTACCATTAAAACAACCACTTTCGTGCATTTGTATATTCCAAATGCTACAAATGCAATCTGTTGCATTTAAAAATGAAATAGTTATTAACGTTAATATATAAAAGAAACTATTCAATTTAAAGTGAGAAATGCGTCTCGTAAATAATAATTGAAAATCTACTCTCGAAAAAAAAAAAAAATGGTGAGATACTAAAGACATTTTGAAAACTATTAACAACAGTACAATATTGTACCAAAACAATCAGGATAAGTAAGCAAAAGAATTTACAAGTTAATCATTAAAGAGCTATTGAAAATATTAGAAAAGTATGGAATATGATCAACCGGCGTTGGTTGACCAATATATGTATGTTACTTATAAATACTAAAGAAATTCATAACATCATAAGAGAGGTCATTCTTAGTTGGGATACAATTAACTAAGCTTTAGCGGAATAGCGAACCGTTATAGTGCCAGGTTTCCCACCCTTCCCATATGTTCCTAATTCCTCATCTTTCCTCATTCCTCATTCCTCATTCCAGAAAATACATCTTTCCTCTAAAATATATTATGAAATAACATTATGGCATAGATTATTGGTAGGTCTTCGTAAATGTTTCCGAATATCAGTTGTATTTAATAACGAACGTCATGTATGAGGTATATTAAAGTTAATGCTATAATTAATATGAATCTTTCAACAATATTGAAAGTTACATATTTAAATTCGATTTATTTTTCAGTTTGATGTTATAGAAATCGTTTTGCTGCTCCTGTTTTAAACCTTTGCATTTATAAAACAAAGTTGTTACAAAAAAAAGTTAAATTTGAGTATAATAAAGACAGAAAAATAAGTAGCCAGTATAACATATAGCCGTCCATTTGAAATTAAAAAGGGAACTGCATACTAAACAATTATTACAAAAACATTTTTTGTAAGCGAAATATGTACAGCTCAAGACGTTCCAGTTTTGTCTTATAATAAAAAGATTTTTAGTTTGCTATCTTTATTACTTTTTCAGAAAAGTCCGATAGGAAGTATGAACTGAGTAGAAATTATTGAATGCAGCAGTGATTAATTTTCAACCCAATCATCTAGTAACAAACTAATTATTAAAAGCTTAATAAATACAACCGTATAACATTATTGTTATATTCGATATTGATTAGATCGTTTCATTGATTTAATAAATTAATTTAGGTCTAGTAAATTATCTTTATTGGTATATAGAAAGAAGTTATAATCATTTATATCCATTTAGACATGTTGAAACGTTTTTTTAAAATTCTAACCACAAGAAGAATCCAATCTAGTATCTCCCTATATATTTTATTTATACATTTGATTTTAACAAATAGACATCACAGTTTACAATATACACGATGTACCGCTTATAATTTATAATACAACATATTGGTATATATAAAACTCAGTTAATATGTTTTATAACGTTATACGGATTCTCACGGGTACATCAGCAGGCTCTGTGAAATTTATTTCTTGCCCTGAAACACAGAGAAATACTAATATTATAAATCGGAAGTACCTTTTATCATTATAAAACCACATTATATTGATCTTATTAAATGCGGAGTAAATACACGAAAATTTTTAATGCCAATCAAATATTATTTGGCACTTGGTTTGAAATTAATTTACAAAAAGTTAATTCCGACTTATTCAATACGATAATATACTGTGGTTAAATCTCTGTGAAACAAAGCAGATAGTAGATTTCACAGAACCACCAAACTAGTTAGACTCAATTACGGTATGTTTGCACAACTCGTCTCGAGCAACTGCAAAGAACTCTCTATATTTTCCTTTATTTTATGACAAGAGTCGGCAATCAAATTTTTCGTTATCACCAAGCTGCTGACATGCAGATCACGTGTGGGTTTGCACCAAACCAAAGAACCATTTCTCAAGACCTTATATTTATTATAACCGTCAAATAACAATGAAGTACCGTCAGAATAATCCTGATAGTCAACTACAGAATGATCGTATTTCGAAAGTTTTTGTACATTTTCGATGAATTGTTTTTGTTCGTTACGCTGTTTGCAACGGTCAACGTTTTTCCTTAACGCTTTCAAAAACTGTTCCCGACGTTGCTCTCGTGTTCTTAAGGTAGACAACGAGAAAATGCTAGAAGCCTTTTTGTCTAATTTACGAACGCGAGTACTAGAAGTAATTGTAGTTTTCACTTGATGAACGATTTCACTGTCGGTTTGTTCACTATCATCCGAAGAATGGCTACATCGTGAACATTCTTTACTTTCACTTGGAGTTATCTTAGTAGCTTCTGTTGTCTGAGTTTGCACCTCCTTTTCCGAAGCTGCTGATTCTGGCCGATTCTTCCTCATTTGATACATTGCATAATTGTACATTGCACGGTTTTTCCTTGCGTCACATTGAGATGAATTATGGTTAACACGGTATGCGGAATTTATATTGCCTACACGTTGGGCCATCTGAGGTCTGTGTCGAAAGATGTAGCTCCTACCGGTGGGAGCCGATGTGTAACGGCACGGTTGCCCGAAATGGTTATTTAAATAAATTTGATCGGCGGAGCGATGAAAGATGGGCACTGGTCTAAATACACGTCGACAAGGTATTTTACTATTAGAGGAAAGCGTACCAGGGTCGTACCGTATCTGGTTGGCCGTGATTTCTGGGTGGTTGACGGCGGCCTGCAGGTGAGCTTTGGTGGAATGTAATTCCTTCTCTATGCACCCGATGGTGTCTTGTAACTTGAACCGCTTTTCATTTGCTGCTGTGACCAATATCTCTAGTTCATGAACTCGCTTTTCGAATCTTTGACAGGAGTGTGATTTCTCGTGCAGAGCTTCGCGTAACTTTTGCACCTCGACAGTTTTCTCCGATAATGCTTCATGTGCCTATGTAAAAATATTATAAATATCGTGTTTTTACAAGCAGAAGAACATAATGCGCATGCACTAAAGACGATAATGATAATGAAAATGATAATAATAATGACGATTATTATTTTTATTAGTAATTTTAGTATAACAGCTTTATGTGTCGACACCGATGATAATGATTACAATGGAATTATTATCATAATTGTGATAATAATCATTGTAATTATAATCATCATTTGCTCCGAAGCACGCTCGCTTAAGTTTCTTTTGTTAAATATAATGAATTCATTTTACCTCAAATATAGCAGCACGAACTCCGTTAGAGTACTTTGTGAGACTGTTGTTCTCGGTCATTAGATCGTCCTTCTTTTGCTTCATCATTCCTATAAGTCCATCTCTAACTTTCAACAGATTTTCAAGTTCAACGAGAAGGGCCGTTTGTTTAGACAATTCTGATTCGTATTTTATAATCTTTTGCTCGTTTTCCAATGTTTTTCTCATGGCCTGTTCTAATTTAATCTTTCCATCGACGAGCACTTTACGTACGTCTTCTTCATCCTTAGGCAGTACTGAACCCTCAAACTCTATACGTTGCTTCAGGTTCTCTACCTCCATGTTTGATTGATCAATAGAAATTTTTCTATGAAATATATTTTGCATTAGCATTTGAGGAAAATGAATTAGTGGATTACCAAGAACATATTATTATTTTAATATCGCATCATTGATTAAGTAAATATACTGTTTATGTAACCGTTTATATACAAAGTCTGAACCAAATTGCCATTTATTAATACAATTATTTGAAATGCGCATCGGCCCCAATGAATAAGAATAACGAAAGTAATTAGAATCTTTTACAAGTAATCATATTATTTGTCACAAATTTGTGCGTGTTCATACAAGCTATTGCTTGTGATGCTTTCAATACCTTAATGCAAAAAAAGACTTAAGTTACTTGATTAATAGTGCTGGGAATGGTTCCGGTAAACCGGTGCACCGGTTTATTTTTGTCGAAAACCGGCAACCAAGACAATCTCGTTTCACCGATTTTCGGTGTAAACCGGTTTTTGATTAGCACTGGTACGCACCGACTACTGATTCATACCAAACCGCGTTGGTGGTTGGTTGGTACGGTATATTAGCCATTATGCTCAGTTCATTGGTAATAGCTCTTACTCTAGCTATTCAGAATAATGAAGTCTATGCAAGTTGATTTCTATTAGAGCAGCAGAGACAAGCGGTAAAGCTCTACCATAGCTAGTACTATGGTAGATATTAAATATTAAATAATATGATAGTATAGTATTTCAAACCATTTGAACTTTATCTTAAAATAATTTTATGCAAAATTTTGATCCAAAGGTAGATTTCCAAAGCCAAGATTCTGAAAAATATATTATTTCAAGCTCTGGTGTTTCAACTGGCGTTGGTTCAGAAAAAAATCATAAAAAAACAGCTGACTCCAGCAAAATGATAATGCATATAGAGAATAATTTTACATAAGTTTACATTCACCTATTCTCTAAACATGTAGAATTTTATTAAAAATACAATTTATTTATCCCTCGCAGACGAAATCGCAGTAACAAAATAAACACGTGGATAAGATATGATTCCACAATTATACAGTATTGATACGTCGAGCAATGAGTATATTGCACTGTGCTTTGTGCATCAAACTGCATCTTGATATAAAAATTCATTATCTATGGGATTCAGTGGCGTATCAAGTATTTAAGAGCGGATAGCAAAAATTGTATTGTCCACCTAAATTGCGCCGCACCGGGTGGGTACCCTGGTTCACTGGTGTGTAAATGAAATGTTGTGAAGAAGAAAATACAAATGAAGGCACACATGTAATTTTACATTTATTATATTTGAGGACGTTTCTATATTTTGTAAAATATAGTGCTGACACAAGATGCGGACGTTTTACACTTTACCGAGACTCCTAAGCGTAATAGCATTGTATGGTATACAAGTAATTGAATAAGTACATTGGTAGGAAAAATATTTAAAACATAAATAGGAGAAAAATATTTAACACAACGTTAATGAATTTTACTCAATTCCCAATATAAAAGTGTGAATATAAAGAGATATAAGGCGAAATTATTTTGTAAAAATATTATTGTAAATTGTTTTTAGTCATGTCCTCAATATGTATGCAATCATTGATTATATATATTTGTCCCCAACTATTAGGATTAGTTGGAAACTGCATGGACATTATAATGGAATGCATTTGAAGAACTTTGAAAACTAAAGTACAGTTAAAATTATGTTGCATCCATCATCCGCCGAAATTGTTATGAATTAATATATTGATTTACGTTCATACTAAATTTTATAAACAATTACGCGTTTCTAAAGAATTTTTTTAATTTTCGATATAAAATTGCGGAATTTTACACATTGTCCAGTGACTGGCGCAAGCTCTTTGCAATCCTAGACTCAGTTTATGCGCCAAGCTCATCATCTATTTTACACAGTGCAGTGTACTGCACAGAAGCAACACCACTGTATCAACGTGTTGGAAAATTGAATTGATACGTTACTTCAAAGAAGTGCGTTGATTCGAAGCAACGCGGTTTGGTAAGATTCAGTAGTCCAGTGCAAACCTAAAATCGGTTTTCACCATAAAGCGGTTTTTACCGAAACGCGGGTTGCACCGAAAATTGGTGAAAACGGTTAGTCGGTGAACCGGTGAAAAATCGCTTGCACCGGTTTCCGGCTTGATTGGCAAATATTCCCAGCACTAATATATATACACTCCTCTTTCACTTTTTTCGACGATAATTTCAACTTTTTTCGTTTGAACCGGAAATCAGTAAAATAGAGTTTTAAGACGATGTATAGTCATTTTGCATTGTTTTGGGTACTTGTTAAACTTTGATTTTCGATATAAAATTGCGGAATTTTACATATTGTCCAGTGACTGGCGCAAGCACTTTATAATCCTAGACTCAGTGTATGCGCCAAGCTCATCATCTATTTTACACAGTGCAGTGTACTGCACAGCAGCAACGCCACAGACATGCCATGCCCCACATACTGCACATACAGGTCGTTGGACGTTGTGTCAACGTGTTGGAAAATTGAATTGGTATGTTACTGCAAACCAGTGCGTTGATTGGAAGCAATGCGGTTTGGTAAGAATCAGTAGTCGGTGCGTACCAGTACAAACCGAAAACCGGTTTTCACAAAAAATCAGTAAAAACGATTAGTTGGTGAACCGGTGAAAAATCGCTCGCACCGGTTTCCGGTTTGATTTGCAAATATTCTCAGCACTATTGATTATATACTATATTCACAATAAGAATGAATCGCTTCGAATCTTAAATTGTGTTTTAAATGTAAAGTAACATATTTGGTAGTAGATTTAATAGAAAAGTCAAACTACTGGTCTTCGGCAATACCATTAACATATGAAAAACGGCGATAATAAAATTAATATTATTTTATATGAATTTATATAATAATTATTTATCATCAGTTGATATCAAAATCACAGATATTATTTTAAAATTATTATATAGGATTTATAAATTACAAAATGAATACACAATAGCGACATCAAACAATCGGTCAATAATTTTAAATGTTTTTTAAAACTATCCATTTATGTCTGATTTGCCTTATTTTCGCAACACGTTTACTAATGTTTACAGCAAATTCTGTTAATAAAAACACGTATAGGATTTGTTGATAACAATACCCGAGAGTTGCTGCTTAATTACTGTCGAAGTGAAGGTAATTATTAGACAAGGTAACATTGAAACTGCTCATATAAAATAGCTTGTGCAGATAAGAGATTGCGTTTACGTAACAATGTATACTAAGCCTGAAATGGGCGCTCAGTTCGTTGAGAATTGCGAAATGTTTCTAAACTCGATCGAAGAGAATATGAGAAAGTCTGTAATCTGTGTGCATGTCCATCGTTGTTGTCACACACACCTAATACTAGAATTTGCAGATAGCGATACCTCCTTGGTCAATGTTAACTATTACGTCTTCAAATTAACCCGCGCTATTAATTGCTTCTTCAATTTCGAAAGTTACAGATTTTCAAAGTCAGCATTTAGAAATATTTTTATATGGACTGCACATGCTAAAATTGTCAATTTTTATTTACGTGAAGAAATGACTGAATGAGACATTTTCTAATGGGAAATGATCTGAGGATTCTAAATCTTCAACTAGTTAAATATAAAAAACCATAAAATTTATAACGAAAATATAAAATAATATTGAATAAATTCGTGCCAAAAGTTTTATGAAAATTAAATTAAATTAATCTTTCAAAGAAAACCACCAAGTGAAAAATAGTGCAAAATTAGTATATGGCAAAGATTAATAAACTTTTTTCTAGTTCAAAAAAGTTTGAGCGTCCCTGTTTGTCTCTCGCGAATTATGATCACTTTTGTTATACCCCTTTTCCTCCAAACTAAACCGATATATTTTTTATAGTAGTTTATCTTACACACCCTTAAGAGCAGCACCAGTCAACTAATTCACAAATATGTCTCTGCCCCCTAACAGATAAATGCTTTAACTATCGCATACTGTACTTATTTCAATTTTCACAAATTTGTCTCTTATACCCCTTTACTTCTGACTCAATTGTTCCGTAAGCTAACTTTTTGTTTTTCAAAATGTGGTTTAAATTTATTAAAAGGACTGTTGAATTCTGCGAATAAGAGATTGGTGTAAAGGAAAGAAGCGTATATATTATGATAGAAAAGGGATAACACAGATTTCCTATTTTTTATTTTGATATATATTTGAAGAACAAACGTGCCCATAGGTCCATACAAGTTCTCACTATATTGTTTAAATAAATTATACAAACATAAATACCAATATCATTATACATCTGTATATTTACTTAATCAATGAATGCATGTATAAATTAATATATACCTTTTAAAACTTGATAACAAAATATTTCTTTTTATAATATTATTTGAAAGCAGTACTAATTGTATGTTTTTGTTTTTTAATGCAATTCCGAAATAAAAATATATAGTTTTTTTGCAATATTGCGAAATTTGATTCTATTTCGCTGACACACTGAAGGTTGAAATTTTCATTGCGGTAGGGTAATTTGAAATTTTAGTTACCTTTTGTAATAGGGTAACTAAGTTTCAAATACATTCTTTCGTTATGCCTTCTTTTTGAGATCAACTATTTTACAAATTTATGAAAACCGTAAATCAGATACTGATTGGTTGAGTACAGTTGACAGGTTGAGTCTACATATACATATTTTTATTTATTTAGTCTTCCCAAGTATTTGTTGGAAACAGCACAACTCCTTCATCTCCTTATAGCTATTTAGCCTAACATCCTCTATTCAGCCTAGCATCTATTGTAACTTACATACTAGATTCGATAATCTCGGTCTACCTATCAAGGCATTTCCTTCTACCCTACCTTCTATAACTAATTGCATAATATTCCCAGGTCTAAAAATATAACCTATTAGCAATTATTAGTCTATCGCTTCTACGCTATGATAACTTCCAATAAAAAAGCTTATCTTTCCTTTAGTTAAACAGCACGCCTTCTCTTCATTTGTGAATTTATCTACCTACCCAATCTTTATCATGTTTTATCTTCATGTAGCATCATATGAAGACATAGTAAAATACCCTATAGCCGTACAATGCTACACTAAAAAAACAGATTACAGAATACATCTAGCATCTCCGTTTGGAAAAACAAATTTATATGGTAATTATCACAGAATTACGTATAAGTACCGCAAGTATAAACTTTCTATATCATATGATTACATTACTCACTGTTGGTGAATAGTGTCTGCATCCTTTTTTATGTGCTCTTCCAAGTGGACGATTTCTTCATCGCGCTTTAATAATTCTTTCGTCAAATTGTCTACATCGCTATTATTCTGAAATGACATAAAAGTACAATACACACTAGCATTATCGCGAAGTGAATTCTTTTATACCAAAACTTCCATTGTTTCGATGAAGCGTAATTTTTCATTAGTGTAAGAATCCACTTTGTCTTGCGTGGCCTTTAGGACGGTTTCCAGGACAACCTTCTCAGTGTACAGATGTTTCTCTAGTTCTGTGGTCAGTCCATCACCAGTTTGTTGCAATTCTTTGTTTTGAATCAAATCAATAGTCTTCTTATTATTGATGAGATCAACGGCTTGCTGCCTTTGCAACTCCAACGAACTCTTGGCTCTTGTGATGTGCTCCAATTTCTGTTGCATATTCTGTCTGGACTTGTACTGCAACTGTGACTCTGTCCTTACTTCTTCCAACTCTTGCAGTAACGCAGTCTCCTTCTTGTCAAATTCCCGTTTCTGTTGCTCTATTTGGTCTTGCAGGAATTCCAACCTATGCAGAAACCGAGTTACAATGTCAATTCTTTGGAAAACACCGCTACAACCTGATCCGATCTCACCTTTCTGACCGGTGATCCGATACTAGGACTGTCGGGGTGCTTGCGTTCAATTATTTTTGTTATTGTGTGTTCTGCTTCAACTATTTAATTGCTTAATATTTTATTATTTCATATTTAATTATTTAGAATATCAGTGACATATTTAAGGGGGGTTTTGGAATTCAACCCTCTCCCTCTTTCTGTCTCCCCCATCAAGATACGAACTACAATATTTATATCTATATCAAATTATTCTGAATCCTCTTGTACATTCTATAAAATGTTCCACGGAATATTTGGATTTTTTATAATACAAATTTGTCACTACTACGGTGGTAAATAATTGTATAGAATATCACCCAAATCATTTGGGTGATGTTCTATTTTCTTTTATATGTTTCATGATAAAAAGTAACTTATATTATAAATAAAACAAGTTTTTCGATTATTTAATGTGTTTCCTAAACAAGGTAAAGCAAAATTTAATATGGATTTCTCATGTTGACGATAACCAGAGCATAACTTTTATTATCTTCAGAATGAAATAGCCTTAATAGGTAGATAGAATTCTACAAATATAAGTTAAAAAAAACAGGCAATCTTAAAGAAGATATTAAAATATATGTATTATAAAATACATAACTGATTTATTGATAGCAGTCACTTGAGTTGCATCAATCGTTTTAAAAAATTCGCTCGAAGTTCTTTTAACCAATTATGGCATTTACAAAAGCTCTAACATGCACCCTGTTTTCCTAATTTTTTCAACGAGGCATTTATAACGCAAGACTTTTTATATGTAAGAATACGTTCTTCTACGAGAAAAGATATTTCTTCAAATACATTTTCGCGTTAAGGAAAAATGTGAGTGCTTCTTAAATATATTTCATAATAATTTCTTTGTGAAATAATGTGGACATAAATTAGCATGCCGCTACGCTTTTCTCTGTAAAAATATTAAAGTTTAGTTCCTGCGGCGCATTTTTAATAAGACTTTGGCTATATTCGAAAAAGTATAATTTGGATGGATTTTATGCATAGCACAAGTTATCAATGCTGTTACCAGAAAACCCCCCTTACTAAAATTTGGATTACACCACTGTTAAGGGTGTCAAAACATATATACCTACAAATTTAGTGTTCAAATACATATTGCAAATTAAAGTTGATTGTTTTAATAAATCAAAATCAAATATACGGAAAAGAGGTACGAGTATAATTATAGTAGACAATCATGACTTTATGTTTAGATTTAGTATGTTTTTATAACTAATTGATGCCACACTAATTCGTGAAGCATCCTAAGGGATAATGCTATAAGCCACCTTGTTTCCATGACGTTTTTGCTCTTGTTCAATTTTTCCACAACCCCTGCATCGAGCTTTATTTGTTTCTCAATATCCGTGCGATACTTATCGTGCTTCTGTTCATATTGTTTGAGTTGTCCTTGGGCTTTTCGTAATTCAGATGACAGATGGACCACTTTGCAATCAATTTTGTGCTTCTCCACTTCAAGTTCTTTAAATTTTAATCTGGTAGACTTGAGCGATTGGTCGACATCTTTTAATTTGAAATGTTCGTCTTGCAGCTTACGCCTCTCCGACTTATCGTGTTCCGATTTTCTTTCTAAATTCTTATATAATTAAGAAAGAATTTAGTCTATAATTCTCATGTATAAACTCACAGCTCAAGGCAGGATTGGGGCATAGTTGACTAATTGTTTCCTTTTAAATTAAAGAAATCCTTTAATTTGCCTCCGGTTGATTGTGAAATGTAAAATAAAAAGTATTCAAGTGCTGTTACACTTGAGAAAAACCTTTTATTGTGGGAGCGGTTACGTGAGTTAAAAACTTCTCAATATCAGCCTATATTTTTCATAATTGAATAATATCAAGAAAACGATTTAAAACGCCATTAGAAATGTTATGGTCGGTCAGCTTTATATCAACTACTCTTAGAAGTACTATCATAATCAACGGTGGGCGGATGAAAGTATAGCTCCAATAAAAAAATAATATTTCAATTCTAACATTTTCGAGATTATTTCATCATTCTAATTATGACTGTTCTGAGTAAAATATATCATTCTAGAACTTTAAATACGAGTATATAATTTAAAATTGCTACTTTCTCTTTTCCCATTATATTACCCGTTTGATTATATTAGGGTATTAGGAATTTTTAAAAAAACATAGCCAAGTATGTATATTAAAAATTAAGATTTAAATTGTAATAATTGTATACATGTTTTTGAGATACAATAAAAAGTTCTTTGGGGTTCTTCAAGGTGTTTTGAAAAAACGGTTTCAACTCAAATTAAAAATTGAGTTGTATTTTATTTTTCTAATCAATCTGTTTCCTGTTTTATATATTCTTGATATAAACAAAGATTCATATGATGTGTCTTGACCTGCATTAATACGGGCCATACATAAATTTAATAATGTTGTATTTTTAACAAATGAAAATCTACTTGAGAAAAGTAAATTATTGAAATAGAAGTATATAGTAAAATTATGCGTATGAACAAAGTTCTTTTCTTCATTACTATGCTGATATTTTCAATAAAGTTGAAAAATAATAAAATGCTAATTCTGATTTAGTTCTTTGAAATGGCAATTCGGGACCCTTAACTAAGTTTTTAAAAAGATGGGGGCATAGTCTTCGAAGTGCGCTTCTAGTTATTAAATGCTATGAGTATAGTATTTGGATGACATTCTATACAAACTAAGTGTATGAAAAGCGTACCTTCAGTTGTTCTCGCATTTGCCTATTTTCATCCTCTGACTTATTATAGTCTTTACATAATTCACAGGTAGGTTTCTCTTCATTTTTCAACTGATCTTCATATTTTTTGATCATTTGCTCCATATCCTTCATTTTTGTTTCCAATTGTTTTATTGTTAAATTATCTGAATCAGAACAAGATTTTGCATTCGTATATAATTTGTGCCAATTTTCAATCGTCTGATCTACGGTTTCATCTTGCTCTCCAAATGTTTTTTCAATTTCATTATCCAAGTCAGTGGTCTCCTTTTTCAGTTCATCGATATCTTGTTTAGCGGAATCGTCTAAATTCGCACAATTAATACTGGTTTCGTATGTATTTAAAATATGTTTTCGCCTTTCTGCGATTTGTTTGCAAACAGTTAATAAAGTCGCCGGTATATTTTTCAGCATTTTACGCAATTCGTCGTAAGTCTCCAACTGAAATTCAACTTTATGTTGTATACGCTCACCACCACCACCCGCTGTGTCTAAGGGTGCTCCTTTAGGTACTTCCTTCTGGGCTGCTGATGGGTCATACTTCTCACAATCAATTACTTTAATTGATTCTAAGGCCACAATGCGACCATTGTCTTCTAACCTTTTCTTCAACTGTAATAAAGCTTGATACATTTCTAATACAGGTTTTTGTTTCTCGAGAAAATCTCGTTTCATCGCGTCGAACCGTTTCTTTTTGTTATTGAATTGCAGCTCCATGCTTCGCTTATTTGCTGAATCGAATCCTCTTCGTTCTGGTGACGTTGATGCTGATACTCTTCCCCCATACCCACTACTGATTCGAAGAGGCATTTTTGATCTGAAGGAACATTTCGATAGATTTGAGTTTAGCTTTACTGGTACAGGAATAGCTAAAAAAAATTAGATTTTTTTTTAATTTCTTCAAATTTTTCTACATTATTTTGACTTACCGGATGAGCTGGATTGCTTACTAATAGAGGAAGCGTCATTAATTCCGATTAAACTTGCCTGTGATAATTCAACCACACTTCCTGATAATTTAGTGCTGAGTGCATCTTTAAATTCTTCGCTTTTTACTGATTGACTTTTAGTTCTTTCTCTAGGTGATCCTATTGTGGGTGGTGTGATTTCCTTTCGACTAGGATAATCCATTTTTGTCTAAAACGAAATTTCACATGTTATTACTTGGAGGTACCAGTTTTATTTTATTTTATTACTTGATCAGAGCAGCTTCTAGATCGAAGGTTGTCTTGCGATGATCTAGCAGTTGAAGGTTGCTGTAAACATATTAAGATTATAAAAGAATATTCTTAATAACAAATATTCATTGAAATCTTACAGAGGTGCTACGTATTTTCGGGATATATGACTTAGGAATTGAAGACCCATTACCGACAAGTTTTGAGTTATCTATAAACACAAATTAAACATCAATCATTTGTCAGACAATTATATGTTGTAAGTTTCTGCTAATTGTTAATATGTGTCACTGGAGTATTTTTGACGTACCTTTCGCTTCGTTTCGTGGTAGCTTGGCTTTCGCAAAAGACATCTCTATACAAAGCACCAATTTTCACACAATATACGTTTAAAAATTTTACTCACAAGCTAATAATTTACATGATTTTTCTATATGAAAATGCCAAGTGCCAATTTTTTATGTCCCTTCAAACAAATTTCTGTCAGATTGTGATGTAAATAAACGTATATTGTTTGCTATTTAAATCGCCCACTACACAATTTAAATATATCATACATATGGAATTCAAAGCGAAAAGTAGAAATTTGAAGAACTTCCTTAAAATTAAAACTAAAATTAATTAGTTTGTCAATGTTCTCTTAGTGTATAAAGTTTGCATATCATCCTCCACTTCACTAATTATAGCATAAGCAGCAAGATTATAACGATCGTTCATTTTATAACTTTCTTCAAAGCGTCTATTAATGAAATTCTTCGAAGTTCTTGCATAGTTTCATAGCTGCTCTTTGCTATACTGGATTGCATAGCAATGAAGGAAATGACAAGGTTATTTTTTTTTTATTTGTCTCATGAAGATGGAAGTTTAGCCTTTGAAATGCGTACTTATTTAGTTGATATTCTATGCAATGAAATTTATTATCAATATCAGTGGCGGCTCGTGGCATTTCAATCTGGGGGGGCGCATTTCTTAAAAAATAATATAATAGTGCGAAATCTTACCTAAAATGGATGCAAAATGATTAAATTCAATCATTTCTTGAAAGTGAATTCCACTCTTCTATCTTTCATTGATATAAACTTTTCCAAAACGTTTTCGTTAAAATTGTAAATATCTCGCACCACATTTTTATTAATACACATCATCGCCAACGCGTTTAAACGATCATTACCCATAGTATTTCGCAAAAAAGTCTTGATTCATTTAAGTGTTGAAAAACAACGCTCTGATTCAGCAGTGGTCACCCGCGTTGTTAAAATAATTTTAAGTATTTTTATAGTTTCCGGGAAAGTTTCACTGAGATTATTTTGTGGCAATATTGTAGCTGTGAAAATTTGTAGCTCCAATTATTTGATAAAAATCCGAACGCGAGTAAATGACTTCTAATTCTGTTTTTAATCTGGTTTTATTCAAAAATGGATGTGTATGACACACGGTTTCCAAAACATCCACTGGAAATTGTTTAGAAAATGTTGGCATCGAATTCGTGTTAAATAACTCAGCGGCTTGCAGATGGCCACGATGTGAGAATCTGTCCTTCATCGGTGTTTTTTTTTTTTTTATAAAGGTCTCTTGTAAAACGCCGTGTAAATGTCCGGTTTTGAGCACTCCTTGCACAAGTTTGCGATAAATTTAAATCAGGCAATGGCCTACCTAATTCTTTAATTTTTACTTTGTCCACAAGAGAAAATGTACAAAACTCTATTCTCAATAAAGAACTAACACTATTCATTTTTATTAAATTATTTCTATTAAATATATTCTTGGAGAAACACGTGGCAAAAATCGTACATATGTAACTACACAGAACAATTCAACTGTCTTATCTGGCTATTCTTATATACTAGACTAGGCTTCTCTGTTGGGACGCTAAAGAATCGCGGCTCGGAATAGCTTAAAATAACGATATATTCTTAGCTGTAGAAGCAGCGTGACGTCACGTTTCCATTGCAACCCGGGCCGCTAGTTTATTTGCGGCGCATACGATACGCGAACCAAGGAAAAAGAACATATACTGCATACGGTCGCTCTCACCTATTGCTTGCAATAGAGTGAGATGAGTGCATATGCATTTAACTCGTATTGTGTAGTCTGGCTTGGCGCTGGAATGTCAGCACCATATTAGTGATATATGTATTACACCACGCAAACGATAGATACAGATGATATACTGCATCGGTCGCTGCAATGACTCTACCGCACGCAACGGATACCACAACGAACGCCACACCGTGTTGTGTTGATTGCTATCGTGGCGCAAGCTTTATCATTTTGGAAAAATAATGCCGAGATAAAATATCACAATACAATTATATATCTACGGTGATGCGCTCAATGTTCAGGAGGGGCGCGCGGCCCTGCGGCCTGCATAAGGAACCGCCACTGATCAATATATATTTCTCGATTGGTATTGTAAAATTGGTGCAGTATTTAATAATTTAACATGACAGAGAATAATTTAACATTTTACATAGTTAAGAAGTTCAAACTGCATGATTTCCTCTAGAAAAATGCTAATTAGTATATTCTTGAACGGCTTATCTTTTCTACATATCAAGTTAAAAGATGTTAAAAATATTTAAACAGAAATAGAATAGGCTGATATATATATAATTTCTCAAATTTTATTTTATTTTTAATAAAAATTAAAGATTTTTAAATTTCAGTAACTATGTTGTATATTGGAAGCCACTGATTGTTACTGAAAATTTACTAACGTTTTTACGGCATGTATTTAAAATTATTTAAAATTTACCATACCTATGCTTATTTTTTCGTTGGACACGTTATATATATTCTGCTTTATAAATAGCTGGTGACTCTTGCGTTACAATATAAATGAGGGTTTATGTTTATCGAGAGTACGCATATGTTTGAGGAAGAAGTAGCTTTGCAGAAGAGCTGAAATATGTCCGCTGGATGACGCTGGTAACCACACGATTTACCATTTGTAGCAAGATTGATTATTTGCTTTCGAAGAAGCTTAGTCTTAGCACTATGCCCGCATTAAATGTAGCAACAAACTCTTGCGGCAGGCCTAAAAGGTTTCCCCCTGATCGGACTTTTTTCCCCCTAATACTGATCAAATGTATGCTGTCACATGACATGTACCATCCTGGGTGTAAAGATAACGTGCACAATAAACTACTTTCGTAAAAAATAAGAGCAAATATATTAAACTTGTGCAGGACCTTTTATTTTATTTTATGTTTAATAGTATGCAATTTCAAGTAATTCATTGATATATGTCTATATTTCAATTCATGTCAGAATTCAATTCATGAGCAGTTAATGAAAATATCTATTTTTAAGAAATATGAAAAGAAAACAATAGCAGATTGTTATTGATATACGATCACAAAACTCAATTGGCATGTATTAAAGTTTTGCATATAGAATGGCTAGTTCTTATTTTTAAGTCGATTCAATTAAAAAATAACATTCCCGACGACTTTTTCAAAAATGATACAAGTTAAAAGCGATATAAATGTTAGTAGGTCCATAAATATTTCATGCAATAATTCTGCATAAGTAAAGAAAATGATGTGTTCTACGAAAGAAGTGTTTAGTGATTCAATTTCCAATTTAATTTCAAATTTAAAACAACTTCCTTAGAGCTATTAATTTAGCATTTTAAGTAATATGCTTAATTTAAATTACTTATTGTAATTTGATTCAGATTTTTTTTGTTTTTGGATTTTTATAAAAAAATCTTATATGTTAAACCAAGGGTTTTTGGACAATCTATGGTAAATGAAAAACATCTTAACAACAACATTTGCATAATTGAATGGGACAAGAAAACTCATCGGACTTGCAAAATTGAAATATGACAGATACGTGAAAAAATAAGAGTAAGCAATACATATAAACACAGCGGTGTTTTATCCAGGAACCTGGCAAGAAAAATGTGGAAAATATGCTCACAATTACATTTGCAACTGTAAACAGAAAAGCTGTTCCTGAAATATAAAACCATTGCCCAAATATAAATAATAGATGAAACATTTACAGATGAAATCAATAAGTTTTAAATTTTATAACAATTCCTGTGTTTCGCTGTTTAAAAACTATTGCTGAAATGGAATATTTTTGTCAACATTTTAGTTGCAAAAATCATCAATTATTAGATTAATATATTCAATGGTATAAAACAAAATTATGTTCGACACTTTATTTTAACCATTCAAATTCTAGTTTTTGTAATTTTTTCTTAATCATTATTTTAAATTAATATAGAATATCACCCAAATACCGTAACAAGATAGTCTATATTCATATTTAACACCGTCATGATAATTTTTTAAATAACTAAGAATTTAATTTTTGCAAAAAATTGAATTATCGTCACGTTTTCTAACAGTTATAGCCAAATTCTTTATATTAATATTTTTCCGTAATAATAATGAGTATCTGATACAAATAAATATTCAAATAATAAAAATAAAAAGGAATTCGAAAGTAAGTCCCAATAACTTTTAATATTAGTTCAGCTTAATTTGCAAACTTAGCAGTTTTAATCGTGAATAAGGGGTGGCGAAAAATTAAACTTAATAAGATTCATACATCAATAAAAAATTCAAGAGTTAGCTTTTAGTTTAGCTTCCCATTCTTGAAGTTTCAATTATTTTCCGTACTCTAATCCAACCCTACGCTGCATATATACACAGGGTGTCTGTGTAAAACATAAATTATATTGTTTATTATTTATTATATTCGTAATTAAATTACGAACTATGTTTATATAACTTTTGAAGACAATGCTTTCTTTAAAAATATGTGTAATTCATTTATTGTTCTGAAATAATTTCGTCAGTATATCTCTCTATATTATTTTATATTGTTTGTAATTTTATAATGTTAGTTAAAGAGTCCGCAATCCTAAAGATTGGTTGGAAACAGCACGCCATGCCGATCTATCCTGAGCTAATCCCTTCATCTCCCTATAGCTATTCATCTCAACGTCTTCAACTATCTGACTCACATACTCCAATCTAGGCCTACCTACCCCTCTCTTTCCCTCCACTCTACCTTCTATGATCAATTGCATAATCCCCCCATGCCTAAGTATATGCCCTACTAATCTGTCTCTTCTACGCTGTAACACTCTCCAAATACTTCTCTTCTCCCCTACTAACTCTAGTACAGCTTCATTTGTTACTTTATCTTCCCAACCAATCCTCATCATCCTCCTATAACACCACATTTCGAATGCTTGTAATCTACGCTTCTCTTCCTTTCCTATAGTCCACGCCTCACACCCGTACAGTGCTACACTCCAAACATATACCTTCAGTAATCTTTTTCTAATACCCAAGTCAATATTTGATCTTAAAATCTGTTCCTTTTCTACGAATGCCTTCCTACCCTGTGCTATCCTACACTTTATATCTACCTTGCTTCGATTATCTTTTGTGATTCTACTGCCTAAATAACAAAAATCTGACACTTCTTCGATTCTATTATCTCCTATTGTGATCCTCATTTTTCTACTGCATTCCTTTTTGTCACACCTCATCACTTTAGTTTTACCTATATTTATTTTCATGTTAAAATCCCTAGTCAATACTGCCTGCATACCATTCAATACCCTTTCTAAATTCTTTTCGCTTTCTTCCAATATAGCTATATCGTCGGCGAATCTCAACATATATATTTTCTCTCCCTGTACATTCACACCTACACTATACTCTTCTTTTACTTTGTTTATTGCATCTTCTATATATAGATTAAATAATAACGGTGAAAGTGTACATCCCTGCCGAACTCCCTTCCCTATTTTTGCTACCTCTTCTTCCCCCTCAATTCTAACTAAGGCAGTTTGGTGTTTATATAAATTAAAAATTATTCTCCTATCCTTATAATCTATACCCGTTTCTTTTAAAATTCTAAACATTATGTCCCAATCTACATTATCAAATGCCTTTTCTAAATCTACAAAAGCTATGCAAGTTACCTTTCCTACCCTCATTCTTTTTTCTACTACTGTTCTTAGTGCTAGAATCGCCTCCCTCGTCCCTCTGTTTTTCCTAAAACCAAACTGATCTTCTCCTAGCCTTTCCTCTACTTTATTTTCTAATCTCCTATAAATAATCTTTAGCAATATCTTCGATGCATGTGATAGTAGACTAATGGTCCTATAGTTCTCACACAAATTAGCTCCTATTTTCTTCGGCATTGTTACTATTCTACTACGCTGAAAATCCTGTGGTACTTCTCCCTTCTCATATATTTTACAAACTAACCTGTATAATCGCTCCTGCATTTTTTCCCCTGCGTGTTGTATTAATTCGGCTGGTATCATATCAATCCCCGCTGCTTTGTTATTCCGTAAATCATTTAATGCTCTATGAAACTCTGACCTAAGTATGCTAGGACCTAAGTCATCCTCATCTATCTGTTCCACACTTTCTAGCTCCTCCATGTCCTGCCTACCTTTATAATGTACCAGATAATTTTAATTTTATAATGTATACACATATTTTTTAAATAATATATGGTATTTTATCCACAGTAACCGAATTGATGTAAATGTTATCACAGGACCGTGATGTCTTTTCCTTTCAAGTCTTTGTTACATTTGATTTACTCATAAAAAAACATACATTTAGTCCTATTCTTCAAATGCATGTTCAATGAAAAATCGAAATTAGTAAATAAGTTCGTATAAAGCTATTTCGATATAAACTTTTTGAGAATTTCCGTAAGTAAGAATATGCAGAAAATGTTGAGAAATTTTTCAAAATTCAATTTGTGATCGCAATTTTGGAAAGGTGTTCTCAAAACAAATCAATGGACGAAACAGGGTCGCAATTTAAATATAGATATAAACAAATCAATACCTTTTTAAGCTTACATTTCAAAAGATCTTTTCACGCTGAAGAAAAACAGTGAAAGTATTTAAGGTTTGACTTATTCTAATAATATCTGTGCCAAAAAACGCGGTTAGTCAAGATTTTCGAATAAAATTATTATTCTGATTCTTAATAGGTCACCATCTGTAATAGCGATGTGTAGTTCACTCGCGAACCATTCACTCTGAACGGTTCAATCAAATGACGCGTACTGTGACGATGTTTTGCAACGATCTATAGGTCATTATGAGCCTAGTTCGTGAACTATGAACTAAATGGTGCATGGTGTACGTATTGATGTACTTGTACTAGGTCCTGAACCCGTCGTGTACTAAACCATTCATGAATCACAACGACTCGTAAACGATGCAGTATAGTATACATTACATATACAGTACTAACATTTATTTAGTGATAAAGTGTGTTGGTGAACGGAACGAAATAGGAAACTCGATGCAATATTGCAACAGCAGCATTGCCGAGCTGAGTCACAATTTATATGTTGGTATCAGATTTCATTTGGAATAATATAATTAATATATTCGCAAGATTAAATATGTTCTTAAATATGTCATGCTATAGCGACTTTTTGCAATAATGCAAAAATAAACATCTAAATCTTATAGTTCTTCTATTTCATAGTGAGTGCAATGCAATCACTTAATATCAAATCAAAGCTTTGAAGTTTGAACAGAGAAGATTCGGAATAGAAAATATAAATTATAATGCCAAACAAAACGATTCTATCTAGTTCATTTTATTATAGTTTGTACATTTAATTTTCAAGTGTTAGTAAACTAGTAAACATTTTCATCAGTAACTACCAATAAGTATTTTATAACTTCATATAAATAATCGTGAGTACCTAGAGGAGATTATATTTCCTTATATATATGTTTTGTATAAATTATAAACATTATTGTCGTTTCTTCCTCATTCCTAATTCAAAATAAGTATTGTAATATTTCAATTTATTTATTTTTTACCATTTAATATTTTTATATTGAGAAAAAAAGAGATTATTTTCAGTATGTGCATGTATTTCATATAGTTCGTGAACTAGTTCATTTTTAAAAGATGTTCACGACCTATAGTTCGTGAACGGTACATTGAAACAAACTACGAACTAGATCCTCAATGTGACCTATAGTTTGCCATCCCTAATGTGTATATCTTCACAATCCGTTGTTACATATTACATGTTAATACGAGCATTTGCTCAACACGTACGCGAGCTTAATTACAGTAGCTCTTGTTCACACATGCGGGTACGGACAGTCGACCCACACCCTCGCTGGTACACCCACACCTAGGGTTACCAGACACAAAAATCACAAAGCAGTATAATCAGATTCTGGGTCTAAATGAAAACAAAAGTATATGAATATATTATGAAACGTACCAATATAACTATCATTCGAATGAAAAAATAAGCACATATTTCAAGCATAAACTAAATAGCATAAAATAAATCAAGCATAAAGAAATTACTTCTGAATATTTTTAATTGCTGCCCCATATGCGACGAAATTTTGAAAAAAGGTAACTATAAAATTCCAAGCATGTGTATACCAAAATTAGTGTTGGGTTTCTGTAATAGAACTAGAAAAATTATAAGCAAATATGGATTCAAGTCGGCATATCAAAATTTAAAAAAATCTTAATTACGCATTTATTTAATTGGAAAAAAATTATGTCTGGTTAATATAAAAGTTGTCGTTTGTGGAGAGAGAAAAAAAGCAATACATTGAAACTAGAAGATTCTTATACTCAGCACGATATTCAGAATAATTAAAGACATAATTTAACAAATAAAAACAATCTGCTCTGTCATACTCAAAGTGATTATAAGCAAAGAATTGGCCGGCTTTAAAATAAATCATAGATTAATAATCAAAAATATTTAAAACTATATATAAGTATAAACAGAATTATATATTTTAAAAATTATCACTACGGTGTTAAATATTAATATAGAATATCACCCAAATACCGTAACGAGCATTAAGTAGCTGGATGTACATTTCAAGGGCTATGCCTCCATCTTCAGTAGCACAAGATAAAACTAAATAAAATACCTGATCCGCCGTGTCTAACAATCTGATCAGGGAAAGGTAAACGGGGTTCGTGTGCGCGCTGTAAACAGATTTGAGTGGTGCATTGGCCCGGTTTAGTTGGAATATTAAAATTGGGAGCGAATGGTAGCAGCATTGGCTCACTAGATGGTGTGGCTTCATATATTATGACCTATAGATCTTTTAAAACAATACGAATTAACAATTAACGAAAATATTGGTTTGTGAAATCTAAAATAACCAAAAATAAATAAACAAACAAAATAAAAATACTTAAAAAAATAGTTCTTATTAAATAAATTAAATAGACAAGAAGAATTTGGGCCTGAATCATAAATAAGTATAAGCATTTAACTCGGAATCATTCAAAACATTTTTAAGTAAGTTAAGTGAACTAATTTGATTAGGATGGCCTGATTCAAAAATATGCTCGGCGACAGCACTTTTATCTTTTCTATTTTATCTGAATTGAGCTAAATGTTCCTTAAATCTAGTTTCAATGGGTCTACGTGTTTGTCCTATATATACTTTAGGAGAACTAGAACAAGATATTTCGTAAATACCAGATTTTTTATTGAAATCAATCAAATCTTTTGGATTTCCTAGAAAATTAGCAAGTCTATTAGAAGTATTATGTTACTTTAAAATTATATTTATTTAAAATACTATCTAAACCACGTGCAATTATAAACCAGGGAAACCGTTGTTAATTACATCAATTTCAAATGAATTTACTAGAAATGCAATAGATGGTTTTAATTCTTGTAAGTCTACAAATCGTTCTTCAAAATCGTCCAACAGGTTGTTTAATTTTGCTCGATAGTTACTGATGGCTGTAGGAAGAATATCACATCCTGAAGTTGCTTTTTTCAAACGTGGAAAGTCTTTTCACTTATATCTTTTTGAAAAAGTTGTAATTTCTTTTCAAAACTAAAAATGTTCTGACTCAATTCTGAAATATTTTTGTCTTTTATTTGCAGCGACACATTCAAATTTTGTAAATGTTCCATTGTATCGGTAAAAAACATTAAGTCCTGGATCCATTCATTATTTTTTAATTATGATTGCATTTTTATATCTACGAATTCGATAATTGATTCCAATAAAGCTACAAACGAATTACTTGTGCTTTTTATACTGTACAATAAAAAAAATTAAATTTAACGCTGAAATCGTCGACTAAAACAATTATTTCCAAACTTAAATAATAGAAATGAATCGAATTTTAAAGCTGAAATAAATTAAATTGACTAAAACGCAATGTATCTTAATGAGCCGCAATAAAATTTAAGAAGAGCCACATGCAGCTCGCGAGACGCAGTTGTCTGTGATCAAAAAATGTACATAATTCAATCATGTATAATTGCCTTAGACATGGTATATTAGTTTCTATATATAGGATCTCAGTAGAGTATTCAAAGGACTTGTTGTACATATTTTTTATAATTGTATTATATAGTATTTTATATTATATATTTTTATAATGCTCTCCTTTTAGATACCATATGGTAACCCTACTCGCAGCCCAACTTTACCAACAACTTCAATCACGGGCTCTAATGCCAAATCCGTACTGATGATGGCTGCGTGCAGAACGCGTGCTGCGTGATCCCACATCCGTCATCCCGTGTGAACTAGATTGCTCCTGTTAGATTTAATGCCAAGTTTGTCTTCAGGTTTACCATTGGGTTATATCTGTGGAATTGTAACGAAGAGATTGGCGGGATAAGCCGCCAAGAAGAATTGATCTTAATTACTTTTTATTTTAATGAGAAAAATCCGAATAAGAAGTAATTTGAAATGTTATAATTTAATGATTTTAATATCTCTTATTATCATAATCGTTCAATTATTATCATAATTATCCCAAAAAAATATGTTGCGTATGCATTTAGTAGTCGAATGTTAAACATTCAGTTGTAAGTTTTCATATTTTAATTTGAAAGGGTTAGATTTAGTGCCAAGTTTGTCGTCAGGTTTACCATTGGATTATTTCTGCGGAATTATAACGAAGAAATTCACAAGATTCACAACAAGTATTGGATGGTATGGAGCAAGTATGACCAGTGATTATAATATGGAGAAAATGAGTGAAGCAAACTGATCAAATGTGGAAAGAAAGAAAATACACGAATGTTGCAAAGTTCAATAGCTAATAACATATAAATACCTCTGTCACGAATCGTGATTGATATACTTTTTTATCTAGTGGTACTGAAGATGAGGGCATAGCCTTAAAAATACGCATCTAGCTACTTAATGCTTTAAGTTACGGTATTTGGTTGGTATTCGATACTACTATTATGGTTAGTTTTGGTTTTTTCATCTTAGATAAGGTGATTGCGTAGTCTTGTGTATGTTCTCTTTCCATATATTCGAACTTGTTTTGTACTTTCCATCGTGTCTGTTTTGATTATGATTCCTCCCATATTGATCTTTTTGACTTATTTTAATGTTGCTTTCGCATTTCTAGGGTTTATTCTGCTCTGGATCTCTTGCTTTGTAGTAAATTTGACTGCAAATCGTTTTGACCGTCAATAATATGTATATTGCCAATCCCTGCTCGCAGACTCAATCCCTGCTGCGGACGTTACTTTTATAGAAAAAGGGACCATCCGCAACCATGAGTGTGCATATATGTGCGTGCGTGTGTTTATTACAAATTGGATTTGAACACAACAGGATTGATGCTAGAATGTTAGCTCGAGATATATGCAGAGCTTGAAGTAATCCAAAGATATGGCAAAGGCGAAGAATGGCACATGCACCTGCCATTCCTTAAACAAAATATATTTTGGATCTGCAAAATATGTCCGCTGCAATGTGAAATTTAGATTTTACCATTACGGATATTTATTCGTTTAAAGAAAAATACTTAAATTATTATAAATAAATATTGAAATTATGCAAATGATAGTTGATTAAACATTTGTCAAATATTAATCTATTTACATATTTGATGGAAAATTTGTGAAATTTGCAAGGATTCGATGCCTATTTAAGATATATTTAAGAATACATAAAAATGTATTTTAAATTTAATGATTAATTATAAAAGTGACCTTCGGATCATTAACTTTCTTATTTAAGTCTATTTGTTCATATAGTCATAATATATCTGAATATATAATTAAAACATATTCCAAACACTTTTTTTTTTATAGTAGATGTCGATATTGAAACTTCATTTTTAACAATTGAAGCATTTCAATGCTAGAACGGAATTTTTAATACCCGGTGAAGATGCTTTTTTTCAGATTACTAAGACATCCTTTATTAGGTAAATAGACCCTAAAGCTGGGGAAGAACATGCTTACACTCCTAACTATAAAGATGGTAGAAAATTATAAGTAATCGACAAATCTATAATTTAAATAATAAGATTTACAATTCTTTTGCTAAGTTCAAAGCCTATAGTCGCCATGGAGCGTTGGTCGAGTGATTATCGCGCGTTTGCAGTAGAGTGCTTTTTTTTAATAATGATTCTGCCACTACGACGAAACGTAAGTTCAGAAATCATTTTAACATTGGAAGAAATGGTAGGGTTCCGACACGTCAAACCATTCTGAATTGGGTCAAACAATTTAGGACATCTGCTTCTGCTTCGTCAAACAAACATCCTGGCCGTCAACGTACTGTGCGAACTGCAGAAAATGTGGAAAGAGTTAGAGTGGCCGTACAGCAGAGTCCACGTCGTTCTGCTCGACGACATGCTGTAGCGCTAGGCATGTCAGTTCGGAGTGTTAGGCGGATTTTGCACTTGGATTTACAATTCCATCCATTTAAAATTCAAATGGTTGAGGAATTACTGCCTCGGGATTTGATACAATAGAGAGAAATTTGCTTTAAATTGTTAGAATTGATTGACGCGCAACCACAATTTCTTCAGATTTTTTTTACAGATGAGGCCCGTTTCCATTTAAGCGGTTATGTGAATAAGCAGAACTTTAGATACTGGGCATCAGAGAATCCTCGCTTACTGCATCAGTCAAAAGCCCCTACACAGTCAAAAGCTCACAGTGTGTTGTGTTAGTTCATTTTGCATACTGGGACCTTACTTTTTTGAGGATGCCAACGGCCATGCAGTTACTGTAACATCTGACCGTTACGTGGCCATGCTGCATGATTTTGTTCTTCCAGAACTGCGTCCACGCCACATTGACAGTCGGCAAATATGGTTCCAGCAAGATGGCACTACGTCTCACACGGCACGAGTCTCGATGCAGATTGTTCGGGAAATGTTTCCGGGGAACGTCATCTCTCGTAATGGTGATATAGCCTGGCCTGCACGCTCGCCCGATTTATCTCCGTGTGACTATTTCATATGGGGCTATTTAAAACACAAGGTCTACGAGAATCACACCATTGAGGAATTGAAGGAATCCATCAGGGATACCATTCAGCGAATTCCAGTGGAAGTGCTGCGCAAGACGATGGACTCTTTCAGACTGCGTGCAGAGGATTGTTTGAATAACAATGGAGACCATTTGAGTGATGTTATATTCAAAAAATAGGTATGAGACAAAATGATTTATTATAGACTTTAAATTAATTAAAAGAATTAATATGTAAAGTTACAATAAAATACTGATTTCACATTTTAAAATCGTCGAACTTACTCTGCTGCACCCTGTATAACCAATGAATCTTTTATTGGAATTTCATTGGAACATATTTTTTTCTTTCCTGAGAGGTTTTTAAAATGAACTACAAAGTAATTCATACATGAAATATTTATTTAATAAGAAATTGATAGAAAAATATTTCATTAACCAAGATATTTGTTCTAATTCTTATAATTTCAAATATATTGGGTATAATAATAAACTTATTTGTATTTAACTATAATGTTTATATATTTTAACAAAGAATTCAAAAATAATAACCTATCCGTCCATCAACTTTCATTTCATCCATACGTTAAGAGACTATTAAAAATACATAAACAAAATGATCCTTCAATTTTAATTGAAACTTTAAATTTTTAATAACTGAAATGAAAAATGTTAGGTGATTATAATCGAAATAAAATAAAGGCTTGATGCAAGTGTTCGATATAGATTAAATATCTTCTAATCATCTGTACTACCTGGCTATAGCGTTTGGTGTTGCTTCTTCTGTTTACAGTTTTCCTTGCGAACCAACGGAGCATGAGGACAGTGATAAGTTTAGCTATTTAACGGGAAACGCATGCATGTCACTACCCCAAGTAGTTCTACTGCTTCTTAAGATTCTGGCGTTACACCGAAAGCGTAAATGATGCCGGTTCAGTCTCAAACAATATACGATACAACCATCATCCTTTGAACAAACGTTCTCATTGAGTTTGGAATTGAGAAAGTAAAAGAATAGAGATCTTTCAGCACATTAAGATGGGTAAAAACATTGCTTAGGTCTACAATGAGTGAAACCAGATTATCGGGTCTTTGTATGGTCAGTGTGCATAGAAAGTTGGTGAAAGCAGAACATAATTGCTGCTGTTATTGATGTTTTCGGTGCTGACCGAAGGAATATAAAATTATTGTTTTTTTAACTCATAGCTATTAAATTTTGTAACAAACAGATGTTCCATCAAAGTGGAATTGCAGCTACCCCAGTGAATTATACCACATTTTACGTTACTATTAAAATACGCAAAATTGGCTATTTTACACACATGTATACTGCATCTAGTTCTTAAAGAGTTTAAGCTAAAACTGACAAAGTCAAGTTTTTTTACATAGATAGTTTATGTGAGCGTTCAACTTAATGTGTTCATTTTCATATATACCTAATAATTTTACATTATCTGTGGTAACGATAAGTTTGTTATCCAAGAGAAATCTTGTTCTAGGGACTGAAAGCGAGGGGGCCAGAAACAAAATTCAATTCGTTTTTTATTTGTTCAGAGTAAATGTGAAGTAAGTATCTGAGTTTTATCTTGATTTAATTTCAATTTATTACAGGAAAACTAAGATTCGCATTCTTCCAGGATACTATGTGTCTTTCTTCGAGCTTCTTGTGGGGTTTTCGATACACTCATATAATCACAGTACAATAAATAAAGTTCCAGCGACTCCAAGAGTCTATACTTTGGAATCCTTGTTTATCTACTTCCTTAGTAATTTCCTTCAAAATATTTAAGTGACAAGTAATGCTCATGTTTCTGTTCTACCACTGAGTTGACGTCGCGACGGCGACGCAGAATTTTACTGCTCCGCAATATGCCAGCTTCAGACCAGATGACGTATATTACGTTGGTCGCTGCGTCCTCCGTGCCATTATCCGTTGAGCGTCTGGCAGCGTCGGATTCGCGGATAGTATTCGTTCCGTCGATTGCGCCGTATTCCTACGATCCTCGTTCACCGCTCAATTATTCCGCTGCTGTGAAAACTCGCCTTGTTGGTTTAAAAAAAAAACAAGTGAAAAACTGCTAAATTCCTTCACATACATCAACGCTATTCAGCCAAAGCCGTGTTTTTATTTGTTGATGCGTAAAATGTTGTACTAGAAGTTCCGGAAACTTTTTTCTAGCGTTTTGTTTTGGTGGTGGGCTGTTAGGAAGTGTAACGATATTTTCTCTGTAAGTGACACACGATGATCTTATTTATATTCTTTCTTAAGAGATTGCTTCTTGGGCTTTTGCTTCTCCGGCAGTCTTGTATTCTAGTCCTTGTGATTATTCAATAAATAAATATTGTTTTAAATATGCGTTGTACTGAAATTAATGCATGCAATGTTTGTTTTAAAAGATGATCAAATTTGAAATTAAAATATTTCTTGATTTTTTGTTTTAGAGATTAATTGGTTGCAACGTGTATTACAATGTATCTTGTTTTTATACGATTTATATTTTTTATTTTCCGTATTATTAGGAAATTAATTCAATATTTATAAAAGACAGCGCTCCTAATTAATACACATGTTTTCGTGTTTTCGAAGTACGTGTTTTCAACATTTTCCAGATAAAACTAAATCTTTTGAAAACAAATTATGTACAATTTTTCTCAAAGAAATAATAATTTGAATGCTTGCCTAATTAAAACTTAAATATCGTAAAAAAAATTCATTTTTGTTTTTATTTATTTTTCCAACTCGTGCGCATGCATTTTAAAATTAATTTTTATTTAACCAAACAGCCACCGAACTGCAATCCTCATAATATACATCAAGTATGATTTTCCACAAAATTTTCCATTGCTTGAAAAGAGAAAATCGATACCATTCTATGTTCGTAACATTCGAACTCACTTACCCAATTATATTATATTGAAAAATTTAGTTAGAATAATATGTACCATTTATTATTTACACGGTGAAAATGACTATTTGGGTCCATGTGCATTTATATTTTAGATTTCTTGTTTTTCCATCATTTACAAGTCTATTTTGATATAGGATCTACATATAAAATACTAATAGATAACAAAAGCCACGTAATTTGTACTATACTGTTACTAGCATTTTTGTCAAAATAGATATTGTTAATATTAATTTTTTCTCAATTAAGACATGCTGGAAAAATGAAAAATATTATATATTATAAATGTTTCATTTTTTTTTTAGAAGATTTTGATTTATTTCGGTAATTTCAAAAGAAACGCACCACAAGAAACGTAGGTAAATTTAACTTTCATCACAAATAATGTTTTCAATTGTATAATTCTACAATTCTATTTTCTCAATTTTCAGTAAAGTAGTTTACTGAAAATAGCTTTATTTTAATAAAAGTAGCATGCATTTATTTTATTTTATTATATGTATAACAGGAAAAGACGGGAAATTTTATGAAAAATTCCGCTAATCTCAAACCAACCTCATATTGATTACTTTTTGAGTCCGAAAACTATGGAACTTTTCAAAATAGGGAAGAATAAGATACAAAATAATCATTTTTAAAATTTATATTCAAACATGGCAAGCAAATTCAATTTTTGAACCAAAATGGTTAATATGATTAATAAATAAGATGATTTGTTAATAGTGTAGAGGTTTCTCTCACAACAATTCTCGAAACTTTTTAAACACAATTAAAATATATAGATTTCAAATTTGGAGATATTTTGGATAGGTGTTTGATAATGATGATAATAGTATAGAATATCACCCAAATACCGTAACTTAAAGCATTAAGTAGATAGATGTACATTTCGAAGGCTATGCCCCTATCTTCAGTAGCACAAGATACATTTAGATTTAGATTTGTGCATGTATATACTTTCATAAGCATTTAACTCGGAATAAAACAAAACACTTTTAAGCAATTTAAGTGAACTAATTTTAATATTCAAAAATATGCTCGGCTACAGCACTTTTATCTTTTCTGTTTAATCTGAAATGAGTTAAATGCTCCTTAAATCTAGTTTCAATTGGTCTACGTGTTTGTCTTCTATATATACTTTAGGACAACTAGAACAAGATATTTCATAAATACCAGATTTTTTTGTTGAAATCAATCAAATCTTTGGGATTTCCTAGAAAATTATTACAGGTGCTATATGTTACTTTAAAATTATATTTATTTAAAATAAGATAATATATATATATGGAGATGGGGGCATAGCCTTCGAAATGTACATCTAGTTATTTAATGCTTTGACTTACGGTATTTGGGTGATATTCTATACTATTATTTAACACCGTAGTGATAATTTGTAAAATGATGATAATGATACGGCTTTAAAATTAGTTCAATTTCTACATGTATTTTACTCATTTTAAAAATGAGTTTACGACATACATATTGCGCGCAGAACGCTAATAAAAATATTTGCAAAATTCAAAATACTCCGACTTCTTATCTGTATCTTATCCATGGAAATAAGAATTAACCGTGGCGGGGAGCGAGTACATACTTCATAGTATTCAATGATAGTATGTATTGTGAAAGTCGCCCAAGACATGTGATCCGATAAAAATGGCGATAACCTTTTCACTGCAAAGCCGTAACATATATTTTTTGTTCAGCAGCTCAGTCACATTAGAAACGCATTAGTGCAAATATTATATCATGAAAAATATGATGCATATTGCACTTATATTTGTATTAGGCTCATGATTTAATTTCGAAATGCATTGCTGTTGTATAAAAAAGCAGAATTTATCCTTTTTTTTTGTCACATATTTTCTTTTTCTTCTTCAGTTTTATAAAATTTGAAACCTTTTTGGCTATTGTAATTGTTGTAGTCCATTCTGTGAGGTTATATTTCATTATAAGATTGGAAGTTGGAAATCCTCACAATTTTTAGGAAATATTTTTATTTTATTTAAATTTTCCGAGTAGCTTCGATATCATAAGAATATCATCTTCTGGAAAAAAATGTTCAAAAGTTTTTTTAGAAATTCATAATCTGCTTTGGGTAGTAAAAACTAGTTAATTACGAAGATACAATCATATTTTTGTTATAAGTTTATTACAGTAATAATATTTTAAAACATGTTCGTGTTGAATGTTCTTTTTGACTAAATATAAAGGTAAGTACTCCCCTGCGTAAGTCAAATAATAATATTGCTTTAATTTTATATTCTCAGCATAATATTTAATATCAGAAAACGGGGATTGAATAAAAAATTTTAATTTGGAAACTAGTTGGCATATTGCATTTTATTAAATTTTGTTTATTTCGAAAACATTTATTAAATTCTTTAAAAACCTCGGTCAAAACAAACAAATCTCTAAAATCATGGTAAAATCATAAATATATTCAAGTCAAGATATCCAAAGATTTTATAAAAACAAAATGTAAGAATTATTTAAGAAAAATCAAAACAGAAATACACATTAAAAATGCACATCCGATTTAAGAAGAAGAAAAACCTTAAAAAAATGTATTAAATATTTTATACTTTTTATACTTTTCGTTTAAAACATGCTATTGTTATTCGAATTATTCGTTTTATTATTGGTAACTTTAATTGTACAAAAAAAGACGTATTTATTGAAGAAAAGATAACTTGTGGTATATATTTGGCTACTTACATATTATATTAACAGCTTAGTTACCATAACTATACATTGTATAATATATTATATAATATTCTTTACAGATACAACAAATTTTCTGCATTTTATATAAAATTTAATATCCCATGTTTGAATTAAAATATTTTGAAACGTTATATTTTTACAACATTCCTTATGAATTTCAATCAAGTATATTTTTTATAGAATAGAATATCACCCAAATACCGTAACTTAAAGCTTTAAGTAGCTAGATGTACATTTCGAAGGCTATTCCCCCATCTTCAGTAGCACAAGATAAAATAAAATAAAATACCTCTGTCACGAATCGTGATTGATATACTATTAAATAAATAAGTCAACATGACAGAAGTATTTCAAAAATGGCATATAATATGATCTATAAATCTTTTAAAACAATATAAATTAATAATTAACGAATAAAAAAATAAAGTACCACAGGATTTTCAGCGTAGTAGAATAGTAACAATGCCGAAGAAAATAGGAGCTAATTTGTGTGAGAACTATAGGACCATTAGTCTACTATCACATGCATCGAAGATATTGCTAAAGATTATTTATAGGAGATTAGAAAATAAAGTAGAGGAAAGGCTAGGAGAAGATCAGTTTGGTTTTAGGAAAAACAGAGGGACGAGGGAAGCGATTTTAGCACTAGGAACGGTAGTAGAAAAAAGAATGAGGGTAGGAAAGGTAACTTGCATAGCTTTTGTAGATTTAGAAAAGGCATTTGATAATGTAGATTGGGACATAATGTTTAGAATTTTAAAAGAAACGGGTATAGATTATAAGGATAGGAGAATAATTTTTAATTTATATAAACACCAAACTGCCTTAGTTAGAATTGAGGGGGAAGAAGAGGTAGCAAAAATAGGGAAGGGAGTTCGGCAGGGATGTACACTTTCACCGTTATTATTTAATCTATATATAGAAGATGCAATAAACAAAGTAAAAGAAGAGTATAGTGTAGGTGTGAATGTACAGGGAGAGAAAATATATATATGTTGAGATTCGCAGACGATATAGCTATATTGGAAGAAAGCGAAAAGAATTTAGAAAGGGTATTGAATGGTATGCAGGCAGTATTGACTAGGGATTTTAACATGAAAATAAATATAGGTAAAACTAAAGTGATGAGGTGTGACAAAAAGGAATGCAGTAGAAAAATGAGGATCACAATAGGAGATAATAGAATCGAAGAAGTGTCAGATTTTTGTTATTTAGGCAGTAGAATCATAAAAGATAATCGAAGCAAGGTAGATATAAAGTGTAGGATAGCACAGGGTAGGAAGGCATTCGTAGAAAAGGAACAGATTTTAAGATCAAATATTGACTTGGGTATTAGAAAAAGATTACTGAAGGTATATGTTTGGAGTGTAGCACTGTACGGGTGTGAGGCGTGGACTATAGGAAAGGAAGAGAAGCGTAGATTACAAGCATTCGAAATGTGGTGTTATAGGAGGATGATGAGGATTGGTTGGGAAGATAAAGTAACAAATGAAGCTGTACTAGAGTTAGTAGGGGAGAAGAGAAGTATTTGGAGAGTATTACAGCGTAGGAGAAACAGATTAGTAGGGCATATTCTTAGGCATGGGGGGATTATGCAATTGATCATAGAAGGTAGAGTGGAGGGAAAGAGAGGGGTAGGTAGGCCTAGATTGGAGTATGTGAGTCAGATAGTTGAAGACGTTGAGATGAATAGCTATAGGGAGATGAAGGGATTAGCTCAGGATAGATCGGCATGGCGTGCTGTTTCCAACCAATCTTTAGGATTGCGGACTCTTTAACTAACTAATTAACGAAAATGTATATATATATAATATATATAACAATATATATAATTTTACAATAATCAAAAATTGTAAAATTATTATCATGTGGGTTTTTCTGCAAACCGCTTAATTTATTTTTTAACATTAATTTTTATATAGTAAAAATTTCGATCAATTTAAATTTTCTTAGATATAAATAAATCCAAAAACAGAAAAAAAAATTATTTTAGTTTATACTAACTAATTTCCACTTCACATATTTTCTGCATAAAGTATTAATATAAAAAAACAAAACATATTTTCAAATAATAGCATATCAGTTTCTAAGATTTTTTTAAAAGTCTATTCGCAGTCTTTCCCTATTACTATATTTTTAGTTTATATTTTTTATTTTAAACTAGTTTGTGCGGTAATCTTACGAAGACTAACCAAAGGTCCTATTCACCGAAGAATCATCCTCGGCATATTTTAATAAACAAAAAACATCATTGCGTAAATATATAATATGTATGTTTTAAAATTTAATCCAGTCGAAAAATAAATTTCAAAATCAAGTTCAGTACAATGATTGTTAATGGTACAACATATGGTTAATAATTGTATAACTAGAAAAATCTAGTACGAATTAATAATCGACAATAAATTTGTTTTTATAAAGTCAATTTTTAAAGCATGTGTGTTGACGTTTCTTAAATTATCATTCTTGAAGTTAATCAATTGCATTATAGATTATATTGATTTTTAATTTTTTTAAATGAACAGAGTAAATCGTTTATAATTTCGAGAAGCATTTTTACTTTAATTAATGATAATAAAAATATTACAAATTATTATTATATCTTGCAAGATATATAAATTACTTAGCACCGATAAAACTACTTATGTCCAAATATAATGTCCACAGATTACTATGGATCCTTGACAATGACTCAAGATCAATGTAACACAATAGCATAATATTTACTATTGATTGCATCAACTTTTTCACTACAATAACAATGAATCTTGCAACTTGAACTAATTAAAAAATTATTATTCATCCTATAATGTAAACTGTATTTACGGTTCAAGAATATCTGATAATATAAAATGGATTTTCATTTTATACACACCGATTCTTTTTATACAGACACTCGTAATATAATGTAAAATGGATGTTAAATTAAATATAAATTTCCAACATTTTTTTCCTCAACTTGCTGATGATCTTCTTGTGAGCTACTTTAATAAATACATCTTTGATTTGTACTTTTCATAGCATTTTTATGTATTATTTTATTATTAAAGCAAAGTGAGTAATATTTTATACTTCTAACTCATCACATAGTTTATAGCTTTAATACATATAAATCTATAAATTTTTTTAAATGAAAATTTTTATTACCCATATGGGATAGCTATATATATATATATATATATATATATATATATGATGATGAAACTGTTTATATCGATAATGCCAATTGTCTGCAATGCAAATGCTTTCTTTATCTTATATTTATCCGTGAACCCTAAACAATATCAATAAAAATTTGAGAAAATATTGGACATGTAGACCAACTTTAGATCATAAAATGTTTTCTCGGAACATTTGATTAATGCATCAGTATTTTGGACTTTTCGCCGTTATTAGTCAATCTATATATCGAAGATAATGTCAAGAAAATTATAGTGTAGTTGTGAAAATTTGGGGTGAAAAAAACAATGTTGAAGTTCGCCGACGATATAGCAATCTTGAAGAAAAGGAGCATAATTTAGAACAGGTATTAAATGGTATGCAGGAAGTAATGACTAAGGATTATAAGATGAAAATAAATATAGGCAAGACCAATGTGTTGAGGTGTGACAAAAAGGAACGCAAGCGAAAAATGAGGATAAGAATAGGAGATATTAAAATAGAAGAAGTGTCAGACTTTTGTTCATTAGGATATAGAATTACAAAAGATATGTAAAGTAAGGTAGATATAAAAATATAGGATAGCACATATTAGGAAGGCATTCGTAGAAAAGGAGCTAATTTTAAGATCAAATATTGACTTGGATATTAGAAAAAGATTACTAAAAGCAGATGTATGGAGTGTAGCATTATACGGCTGTGAGTCGTGGACTATAGGAAAGGAAGAGAAACTTAGAATGGAATCTGTGATGTAGTGCTATAGGAGGATGATGAAGATTGGTTGGGCAAATCAAACCGTGTTAGGATTAGTAGAGGAGAACAGAAATATTGTATTGTATTATATTGTACATTTTATTGTAACTAATATAACATATTTTACAAACGTCTATATAAAAGATAGTAAAATAATATAAAAGATAATAAAATAATAATAATAACATAAAATCATTCACTTTGTAGAAAACATTACTTAAAAAACTACACAATCTTTACTACAGTTTAAAAATAAAACGCATTTTTTATCAAAAAAGATTTAACTACACGTATCAAATAATTATTTAGAAGCTATTATATAATATAAATATAATATAAAGAGATATAAAATAATAGTTTATATTTTTAAACATGGGGGTATTGTACAGATAGTTATAGAAGGTAAAGTGGAGGGAAATAAAGTGTTACATAGACCCAGATTGGTATGTAACTCAGATAGTGGATGACGTGTGGGATGAATAACTGTAGGAAAATGAAGGAGTTGGCTCAGGAAAGATAGGATGCGGTATTATATTTTCAACCATTCTTCTCAAACTAATGACAATTAATAAAATGATAAAAAAAAATTAAGAAGTGCTGAAAAAGATCTCACTTATTATACATTAAACAAGAGTTTTTTTCACATCGTTCAAACGATATTTTATTAGTTAAATAATCGTCAATTCTAAGGATTGGTCGGATTGTAAGATTATTATTATTTTATTGTAGAATAGAAATACAATTGTATTTATATCAGTGGCGGTTTCTTTCGATGCCGCACGGCCGCACCCCCTCCCCTGAACATTGAGCGCATCACCGTAGATATATAATTGTATTATGATATTTTAACTAGGCATTATTTTTCCTAAACGATAAAGCTTGCGTCGCGATAGCACTCAACAAAACGCGGTGTTGGCGGCAGGCAAGATGAGTTAAGTGCATATGCACGCATCCTATCCGCTGCAAGCGGTAGAGTGAGAGCCACCGTATGCAGTATATGATCTGTTTTTTTGGTTCGCGTATCGTATGCGCCACAAACAAACTAACGACCCGGCTTGCTATGGCAACGTGACGTCACGCTGCTTCTACAGCTAAGAATATATCGTTGTTTTAAGCTATTGCGTCCCAACGGAGAAGCCTAGTTTAGTATACAGGAAAATTGATATAGAATAGCCAGATAAGACAGTTGCATTGTTCTGTGTAGTTACGTATGTACGATTTTGCCACGTGTTTCTCCAAGAATATATTTAATAGAAATAATTTAATAAAAATGAATAGTTTTAGTTCTATATTGAAAATAGAGTTTTGTAGACTTTCTCTTGAGGACAAAGTAAAAATTAAAGAAGTAGGTAGGCCATTGCCTGATTTAAATTTATCACAAACCTTGTGCAAGGAGTGTTTATATCAATGAAAAATAGAAGAGCGGAATACCACTTTCAAGAAATGATTGAATTTAATCATTTTGCATCCATTTTAGGTAAGATTTCTTACTATTATGTTCTTTTTTAAGAAATGCGCCCCCTCGATTGAAAAGAGCCGACACTGATTTATATTAAATTCATATTGACACGGCGTAATCGACCGATTAATTATCACCTAACCTTCCCAAAGCATTCGGAGACAATTCTCTAATAACGGGTTAAGGTCAATCATTGCAACACACATCCAAGTGCACATTGCTTCTAGACAACACGCTACGCACAATAAACGTATTCATTAGGCCTTTAGTGGTGACCGTGAATATTATTTCCGACGCCTTGTATAATATTATCCCGACCAATGCCACTTGGCACTTCGCAATATTAAATACACTCATTATTCGCTTCAATAGAAACTTCCTTCTTTGATTCATGATTCTGCATTCAGGAATTCATCTTACTGTGGGGAATTCATCTTACCAGAGGTGGCATGTGCAAATTATTGTTCGGTACGTGAACAATCTACAGGTCGTATTGTTTTAAATCTGTTCAAAAGTTTCAATTATTATGATATAGATAAGTAACATTTTATTTTATGCGAAAGAAACTAACCAAATATACAATTTCTTGGTGTCAGCCAAGTGTCGTACCTCAACGAATTTCCTCAAGGTTTGCACAGTTCAAATAATTTTAGAACTTTGTTTTTGATAAAGTTAACACATCGGCAAATAAATTTAATTTGGAGTTTTTCGAGTGACTGACTAATTTAAAGATATATAGATGCGATTAATCTATCATTAACCTTTCAGTGTAGTTCTATATAAAGAAAATTGTATTTCCATATATTAAATCAAAAGTTTTTCGATTTTGGCAAAAACCTGAAAAAAAAACGAAAACGACCTATTATTAGGAGTACTTATAATTATTTTTTAAATTATCACTACGGTGTTAAGTAATAGTATAGAATATCACCCAAATACCGTAACTTAAAACATTAAGTAGCTAGATGTGCATTTCGAAGGCTATGCCCCCATCTTCACTAGCACAAGATAAAAACTAAATAAAATACCTCTGTCACGAATCGTGATTGATATGCCCCCAGTTTTTGAACTTGTCTCTCAATAAAATTCTTAGTTAATTCGTTGGTTATTAATCCTATGGTTTGGTGAGAAAGAGCACGCCACACTGACCTCTACCAAAATAACTCCTTCCCATATAGCTAACATTCTGCAATATCTGACCTATATACTCTAATTTTGGTTTGACTATCCCTTCCTTTCTCTCTACTTTACCTTCTATAACTAAATGCATAATACCCCCATATCTAAGAATATGACCTACTAGTCTATTTCTCCTTTGCTGAAATACTCTTCAAATACTTTCTTTTTTTCTACTAACTCAAGCACGGCTTTATTTGTCAATCTATATATCTTTCTATGTTTATCTACCCACCCAATCATCATTATTCTCTTATAGCACCACATTTCAAATGCTTCTATTCTACGCTTCTATAATACTCTTGAATAATTATTTATTTGATTATTTTCTTAATAAAAAATGCCCGACAAATCTGTGACTAGATCATTTGTTAATTTTTGGCACATACATTTAAAAAGATTTGCTACCACTAAAATATGAAATGCACCCACACCAAGAATTTTATTGCGAAATTCTTAATCTCGGCGGAGAAATGAATTTTTCTTTTTGAAGATGGAATTAGCTTTGCGTCGTATGAATCTGCATGTTGTTGACAAATATATAGCAATCTGGAATCCAGGAAATGCATCGATTTCAGCTTTGGAGAATTTAGGGAATCAAATAGTTTGAAAAATGTGAAAAGCATGTAAGTCATGAATCAGTATTATTATTATTACAATTGTATTTAACTGAAAATATTATTACTATAACTAAATTGATTAGACTTTGAATTTGCATTACTATTTATTGTTATTATGTTGAGTTTTGACCCATAAGGTTATGGCAATATTCATTCAGTCTATATATGAAATTATACTGGTTTCAGTCTACATCTTCTACTAATAAAAAAGCCTTTAAATTAACTAATCACTCCAGCTCATTTAAAGTGTACGCTCAATAAATTAACATTTTGAAAGCTAGTCAATTGGTTGTCACGTTGTTTTATGGCAAATAAAGTATTTTTAATTATCCAACGTCTAAATAATTTGCAAAGTCCTTCTAATAATGATGAATGAAGGCGTGCGTTATAATTGCGATTTATTATGGGATTTAATTATTATTTGCCTCTAAATTCTCTAGGAAAATTCAATGGATGGTGGAATATTACTGAAATAGCATTTGTCAAATGATTGTGCATTTTTATTAATTTAATTCAAGTAATTGAATGACAACATGACAACATGACAACTTGTGTCAACATGACACAAGTTGTCATGTTGACTTATTTATTTAATACGATTCGTGACAGAGGTATTTTATTTAGTTTTTATCTTGTGCTACTGAAGATGGGGGCATAGCCTTCGAAATGTACATCTACCTACTTAATGCTTTAAGTTACGGTATTTTGGGTGATATTCTATAGTATTAAAAATCAATGTTCAATTCAATTTTTTTTTTAATTAAAAGGCCATTTGACTTTTATTATCACTAAGAAATTTTTTCACGTTTATAGTTTCGATTTTACGATTATTATCAAGTCTATATTCCATTTTCCCATTTAAATAATATTTGCCAGATATATAGAAATTCACAATCTTCTGAAGAAACTGATTTAGTCACTTATTAGGTAATACTATTATCGATATTCTGTCTGGAAGTAATGGAACACGAAATTAATTAGATACAATATTTTATAATTTAATGAAAGCAATGTATATTTCTAATTTACATGACTAAAATATCTGAAGCACAATTATTTAAGAATTAAATTATGAATGAATAAGGACTGAATATGAAAGTTAAAAGCAATTGTATGAATGGTAATAATAAAATTACGAGAAACTATTACGGCAAATAAAAAATTGTTTTGGTATCTCAAACATATAAATTCATTTCTGAAAACAACTGGACCCATACAGGATGTATTAAAATCGAAATATCTATTTTAATATTACATGGCTTCCTGTCGCAGTGTTAAATACACGTGGCTCGCTCAGTCTCTGGCAATCAATTACATTTCTTGAAACGAAATGAACGAAAATTATACGTTTGGTATATCAAAACAAGTTCATGTGATCTTAAGCAGTAACACATTATTATTTTTATCGGAATAAACAAACAAAATTTGATATCTGAATTTGGATATCGATCGTTATTTGAAAACATATTTTCACGATTCAACAAGTAGTAAAAATTTTTAATTTGTTGCATATGGCTAATTGTTAATAAATTAAATGACAGACAGTTAATTGAGTTTTCGAGAAATGGAGAAAAAAACAATTTTCGTGACGTTATATGGTGGATGTATAGTTGACTGCTCTTCACTGTTTTCCAAAATATTCCATTGTCGCAAACAATACATTTTTATTACGTAATGAACACAAATGAATCAAAGGATTAAAATTTTCTGTGTTAATATCCTATACAATGAAAGCTTTTATTCAATTAAAGATTTATCCAATTCGGCCCGGTAAAAAGAAAAGTAACTATGGCCCATTTAAAATCAGATTATTTATACATTTTATAAAAAATAATTTTATGTTTAAACATTTAAAACTTCCGTCAGTTAAAACACAAAAGCTTGTATAAATCAGATGATACTTAAGGTTTTAAATATATATTCCATAAATGGCAAAACACAAGAACAAAAATGACGATGTAGTCGATTTTCATTTCAATAAATAGTGCCACTTTCGACGTTTCTAACATGTATGTAAATTTTAATTCTGCAAAGGAAATAATTTCTTTCAAAATTTCTAATTACCGAAACTGGACATCAATACTTTTTAGAAGTTCTTTTAGAAGAAGTTTCAAACAATATCATAATTTTTTAACATATACGTTACTCATTGTATTAAATTGTGTTATTTTAAGTATTCTAGTAAAATAAAGGTTCTTCCATTATTTCTTCCAATATTTGTTAAACGAAATGTTTAACAAATATTAGCAAAATTCTGAATCTTTCCTCATGGGATTATAAGCGATTTAGAAGACAGACCTTTACGAAAATCAATTTTTGAACTCAATGAACCTAAACACGCGAAATTTCCTTGAATTCTCCTTTTCTTCGTTTTACAATATATGCATTTTACGATATAAACACTCCTTGCACAAGGTTTGTGATAAATTTAAATCAGGCAATGGCCTACCTACTTCTTTAATTTTTACTTTGTCCTCAAGAGAAAGTCTACAAAACTCTATTTTCAATAAAGAACTAACACTATTCATTTTTATTAAATTATTTCTATTAAATATATTCTTGGAGAAACACGTAGCAATATCGTACATACGTAACTACACAGAACAATGCAACTGTCTTATCTGGCTATTCTATATCAATTTCTCTGTATACTAGACTAGGCTTCTCCGTTGGGACGCAATAGCTTAAAACAACGATATATTCTTAGCTGTAGAAGCAGCGTGACGTCACGTTGCCATAGCAAGCCGCACCGCTAGTTTGTTTGTGGCGCATACGATACACGAACCAAAGAAACGGATGATATACTGCATACGGTCGCTCTCACTCTACCGCTTGCAATGGATACCACAACGGAACGCCACACCGTGTTGTGTTGAGTGCTATCGCGACGCGAGCTTTATCTTTTAGTAAAAATAATACCGAGTTAAAATATCACAATACAATTATATATCTACGGTGATGCGCTCAATGTTCAGGGGGGGCGCGCGGCCCTGCGGCCTCGAAATAAACCGCCACTGAGGTAGTACTAAGTCTTTTCTAGTTAATTTATTATTTAATAATTATTAAAATTACGTTTCATTCATTTAATCCATTCAGTATATGAAAGTATGAAAGGATAAAGTCAAACTTTGTCCCTTTATGTTTGGTTACGATGCAAATTTCTATCAACACGTCAGATTTTCTATACGCTTTTCTATACACATTCAGTAAAGTTTTATATATACATATATAATATGTATTTACTAAAGCTTGTACCTCTTGTAGGCATATAGTACGAAATCTATCAAGGCTATCTAGGTTAGGCTATCTACCAACAAATCTGCGGATTATGGATTTTATAAAATTGTAAAACAAACAATTGCTAAAGTAAAGAAACAAAAGTATTAAAATATTTTCGTAGCTATTTTTAAAAGCTCATTTTTCTATTGAAATTTTAATGTGAAAAGCAGCTCTTGTATTTAATAATAATTAAAACAACAAACCGATTTATTTCGAAATTAATAAAATAATCCTTTCGAGTTTTCGCGTTTTATAGGAATAAAAAAATAGTGCGTATAACATGTTTTTAAAGTCTTTTCACAAACTCAAATGATTACAACTTTTGTTTTTATTCGACAAAGGTATACTTTCAGCACTTGTTATACAAATAAATGATCACGGCACTAATGCAATGTTTTTTAGATACATTGGTTCGGTAGCAATTCTTTAAAACCAGCGAAAATGAGATGTTTAGGACCTTTATATACCATAAGAAAAACTATGTAATTTATATAACAAATTACTCCTTCATTTTTAGCTCGATTTTTTTCCAAATTTGTTATGGTAACAGCTTATAGATCTTAAATTGCCAGTAATCTTGCCGTTTTTAGAAATACGTTTTAATTAGCTTACAAATTGCTTCTAAACAGAGGCCATTTCTTATTAAGATAAATTGATCGAAATTCAAAATTTTAAGAGCTTAGTGACGTTTATATGGATATTATAGTCCGAAATATAAAATGTATGGACCAAATAGAAAGAATTGAGAATATTGCTGAGTAATTACCTATGCTGACTTATTTTACTTGTAATCGATTCGCAGATCATTTTAATTCCGGTAGAAGAAATCAGACTATATATGCACACACCCCCACCTAAACTATGCCATATCATTAAGTAAAGGAATAGTTGCACGGATAATTGGGTTTATTATTGGCCGACTTCTGCACGTTGTGTTGGCTGATTGCCAACATTCTTCAAAGTTGATCTTGGTGTACGCCTCTCTATAATAATTCGGCACTAACTTAATTAGATATGGATCTTGAGGCAACTATTCAATGAGTTCGGTCTTACGATATTGCTTCAGACAGACACCTACAATAAATAGAAGATATTTATATATAAAAATGGATAAATTTGACACTATGCACTTGCATGCAAGTATTTTATAGTTAACAAAGCGAATAATAGCAAAGTAAATTTCATTGTACTATTGTGAGACGAAATTATATGGAAGGAAGATAAATAGAGAAGAGAATCATTTGAGAGATGTTACTGCGTATGAAAGATAGACTAAATCATATTCTTAGATACCGGGGTATAATGCAATCAGTTATAGAAGGTAAAGTCGAGGGAAAGGGAGGAGTAGGTAGATCTAGATTAGAGTACGTAAGTCAGATGGTGGAGGACATTGCGATTAATGAAGGATAGATCAGCGTGGTGTTTTCAATCTTTTAATTGAGGATTATCAAATAAATAAATGAAAATTTTCTATATTTTATTGATATGACTAATTCATTAATTGATATATTTTTAATAACTAGTTATGAAGAGCGAAGGACTACATATATTTATTATTGTTAGCATTTTTAATGACGTTTCTTTCAATAAATAATGATAAATAAATTCATATCGATGCATTCATATAGACTTAATTCTTTAATAGGAAAAATTAGATTACCGAACTAAACATCATCATTGATATAATTCCAATCGAATCTAGGCATTCTTCATTTAATCGACCTTCTTCAATTGTCACTCTAGCTATCTACCCAATTCGTAAGCATCTTCTATTACACCACATTTCAAATTTTGTTAGTAATGTAAAATTATATATACTTGGTTTATATGCATTATTTCGCAAATTTAAGCGAACTTAAATTTTATTGCAATGCTTATTTGATAGGAATATATAAAATTATTGTACTTTTTTTGTACTATTAATTTTATTGTTTTATTAATACTGTTAATGATTTGTACTAATTTGTCAATAATTATTGTACTTCAAAACGTTGAGTTTTGAAGTAAAAAACTAAAAGTTGTTTGTCCAAAGTTTCGAAATTTTTAAATTCTTAGATTCCAAATGTAATTACTATATCCAATAAGAATAAATTTTCAGATCACCCCGCGTTTCCAAAATCTTGGACACGTCACTTACTAGAAATATATTTTACATCATAGAACACAATAAAATATTTTTAATATTCTTTCTTTAAAAAATACTAAGTATGTGAGAATTTACACTATCTTCCAGAATTTTATGTATTGTTTTTTTTTTGTTATTTTATGTTGTTGGCATCTTCATTTAATAGTATATCTCAGTTGATGTATTTTACTATTTCGATCGATATAAGTCATTAATGTCAGTATGATTTTCAATATTGAGGATTATCAAATAAATAATAGAAAAATGTCAATATTTTATTGATATATATTTAATAAAGTTGTCTTGGCAAGGTTGTATTAATAAACAAAATATGCATTATAAATTTCAGTTTATGACAAACCATAAATTTCATTTACAAGTTTGCAACTAAATTACAACAGCAATTGATCTGTGTAGTAAATTTAACGACAATTTAATATCAGTAAAAATTAAAATGAACTTCACTCCACCACTAAAAATACTTTCAAATACTATAAACTTATAATATAACTATAACCTTCTTTAACATAATAAATCTGAGTACTTCACAGTAAATAATAAATAAATATAACTACTTGGTATTGAAAATAACTTTATTATTTTATTATGATTTGCTAGATTAAATTTGTTACATTCAAACTAATTAAATGATATATAGAAATATTATTTTTAAATTGAAAAATCCATATTGATTTTTATAAACATTGCAATTAAGTAATTCATTTTTTTCGTTTTTACTTTGCTTAATTCAGTCAACCTTAAAGTTCTACAAACCACAAACAAACAGTAAATCAACAGGATAACATAGCAAAAATCACCATTTTATACTTAATTGACCTAAAATTCATTTCCGTTGATAACTCGATAAAAGATGTTTAAACCATTTCGAGCAATCTGTAAAGTTACACTATAAGAAAAAGTCATTTCTACTTATTGGAAGGTTAAATTAAAAGTTTACGCAAATTTTCTTTCAAACGCTTGCGTCCAGAGACAGGCATATAAACAGACTGATAGACTTCTTCGTCAAAATCATTTTTTGTTTAATTGATTTAAAAAAATTAACAACTCTTGATAACTCGGTATGTGGTTTTTGGATCCATGTTAATATTTCATATTTCGTTGCCAATTAAAAATTTCAAACATAAGGTACAGAATTTTTTCCAAATGGCTGATTAGTAGTAGAGCAATTAATAGTTTCCATTTGTTATTCTCGGATTTTACAAATTTGCTCCTCGGACGGATTGTGTTTATTGTGGTACCAGCAGTGGCGGTTTCTTTTGAGGCCGAACGACCGCGCGCCCCCCCTGAACATTGAGCGCATCAACATAGATATATAAGTGTATTGTGATATTTTAACTCGGCATTATTTTTCTAAAAGGTAAAGCTTGCGTTGCGATAGCACTCAACACAACACGGTGTGGCGTTCGTTGTGGTATCTACTGCAAGCGGTAGAGTGAGAGCCACCATATGCAGTATATCATCAGTTTCTTTGGTTCGCGTATTGTATGCGCCGCAAACAAACTAGCGGTCCGGCATGCTATGGCAACGTGACGTCACGCTGCTTCTACAGCTAAGAATATATCGTTGTATTATGATATTCCGAGCCGCAATTCTTTAGCGTCTCAACAGAGAAGCCTAGTCTAGTATACAGGAAAATTGATATAGAATAGCCAGATAAGACAGTTGCATTGTTCTATGTAGTTACGTATGTACGATTTTGCTACGTGTTTCTCCAAGAATATATTTAATAGAAATAATTTAATAAAAATTAATAGTGTTACTTCTTTATTGAAAATAGAGTTTTGTAGACTTTCTCTTAAGGATAAAATTAAAATTAAAGAATTTTAATTTTATCCTTAAGATAGAAGAGATAGAATTTTAAAGAAAGATAGAAGAGCGGAATACCACTTTCAAGAAATGCTTGAATTTAATCATATTGCATCCATTTTAGGTAAGATTTCTTAATATTATGTTATTTTTTAAGAAAAGCGCCCCCCTCGATTCATATGTCAAGAGCCGCCACTGACTACCACAAAACTTTCTCTTATATACCTATTGTAATATAATTAATTAAAATGTATAACTTTTCGTTGATAATCTTGATATTATATTAATATATTCTAAATATTACTTTTATAATTTTAGACGTATTACGTCACATGTGATATACTCAGATTATTGTATTATATATGTTTATTTGTTAAAAATTTTCCTCTTCTTCCTTTCATTCATAGAAGAACAGCGTATCGCGTTCTCTCATCAAATTATCTGCCCATCTCATCTCATCTCATCTCGCTGAACTTCGCCCTTAAGTGTAGCAATATGCAATTAATTATTTCTTTCTGTATGTAAATGTAATTATGATTCATTTAATGAAGACAATTTATTATTATTATTATTATTTAAAAAATTATCATTGCGGTGTTAAATAATAGTATAGAATATCACCCAAATACCGTAACTCAAAGCATTTCGAAGGCAATGCCCCCATCTTCAGTAGCACAAGATAAAAACTAAATAAAATACCTCTGTCACGAATCGTGATTGATATACTATATATAGTATACTGAAGATGGGAGCATAGCCTTCGAAATGCGCATCTAGCTGCTTAATACTTTAAGTTACGGTATTTGGGTGATATTCTATACTATTATTATTATTATTATATACATATAGCATACGGGGTGTAATTACATATATTACACATTCTTTAATAGTATATATGATTTTCTATAAAATCCTTATACTACTCACCTATACGATTTTAGTAAAAAATTACGACCAAACTTTTTATATCTTGTTTCTTCTTTATAAATTTATGTTTATATAATTAGAATAGCTTGTAAGTTAAAGAAGGATTCCGAACAATTATGTTTATATAAAAATATGGTATTTTAGGGTAACGGTAATTCAAATAAAGTTTTGTACATTGCATTTAATATCGTAAATAAAAGTTATAAGTAGATTCGGATGAAGAATCAATGAGATTTTTTCAATTTTTTATGCAGATTTTAAAGTAAAAATGAAAAACATTATTTTTTTAGTATAGAATATCATCCAAATATTTTTTTAAATTATTTTTTAATTATTATTTTTAAACAAAAATTTATACAATAATGTACAGCTCTATAAACTTTCCTCAAATCAATCTTCCACAATCACAACCACTACTGTTGAGTCCGCTAGTCACTAAATCGCAATTTTTAAAAAGGTTGATTAATGCAAGGCAATATATTTTCCAAGTTGCAATACAAGTACCAACTTGCAAATGCAATTAATCACAGTGCCGAATGGCTTGGAAAGCTATCCGCATACACACTGGAGAACAAGTCACAATGAATTTCTTCTTCTCTGTTGCAGTGTCCAGCGGCAGTTGTGTATTTGCCGGTGATGGTGATTTTGCAGACCGCGTCGGCCTCTACCGGCGCCCCTTTGTCCGTGTCTTCGAATGTCCTGCGGTTAGTGGTGGAGATTTTACTGCTCTTAATGTGTCTAATGCCAGCAGCAATGTCACTTCGTTGCGATCGGACGCCGGAGGCCGTTCACGGCCTACGGTCCACTTCTGATGGCCGATTTCTTATCGATGTTAGTGGTAATCCGGAAACATATGTGCCTGGAGAGCAATACACAAGTAAGAAAAGAAATTTGATTTTTACGATAGTACAATTGGTCAAATTTAATAATTAAAATGAATAAAATCTTTAGAATTTATGTAGTTAATACATTGAAAAAAAAGATCTGCTTTATAACAAAGAAATATTTATTCCCATGACATTTATTTCAGTTTACACGTAGTAAAATTTTTACAAGAATGGTGTATTAGTTAAAAACGTATTTCTTTACTTTATCACACCTTCAGTTACTTGCTATAAAGAAAGTGTTTCTTTCTTTCATTACATTCCTTCGCGAGAGATAAATAATGTTTCTATGAAACATATATACATTTAAAAATGATGCTGTGCAAGTAATAAGTTTATATCATGTGTCGATAAGAAAAATCTTCATTATGGAATAACAAATGTTAATTTAAGTTAATAGCTAACAAGATGGCGGGCGATGTGGAGGAGGAAGAATTCTACAGCAGTGAAGTCAATGAGGATAAAATCATCGGTTGTGACGGAAATTGCAGAAAGTGGATCCACATAAAGTGCCAAAGCATCTCAAAACTAAATTACAATGTTATTAAAGACTGGAAAAACGTAAAGTGGTTTTTTAACGATTGTAGTGAAAGCGAAAAACAGCGAAATAAGAATTGGTGAAATTCATAAACTAAAAGAAGATTTTAAGACACTAAAGGACAATATTGACATTACCGGAGTGAAAGACAGTTTCAAACCCTTCAAGAGTTTCGCGGACGTAGCGGGCCCGACTAACAATGTGAGACAATCAAACAAAGAAAGCATTACAGTCCCAAACAATAATGTTCCTGCAATTATTGCCCTACCAAAAAATACGCTACAAAACAGCGTAACTACAAAGCAAGAGATCCAGCGCAGAATAAACTCTAGAAATGCGAAAGCAGCAATAAAAGAAGTTAAAAAGATCAGTGAGGGAGGAATCATAATCAAAATAGACACGATGGAAAGTACAAAACAACTTAGAATATATGGATAGAGAACATAAACAAGACTACGCAATCACCTTATCTAAGATGGAAAACACCAAAACTAACCATGATAGGACTAAACTAGACCAAAAATACAATGGCGAAGAACTGCTAAATGAAGAAATAGAACTGAATCGAAACATAAATGAAGGAGATGATCTACGAATAACATACGCGAGATAGTGCAAAAAGAGTAAAAAGTGGATTCATAATATTAATACATCTGGAACAAGCTATAAAAAACTTATAAACACTACTATCAATATAGGACGGAAATCGGTGAAAGTTGTCGCAGATTATAACATCTTGTGTTGTTATAAATGCCAAAAATACAGACAAAAATTGAAAGAATGTAGAGAAGAGACAACCTGTTGCCAATTATGCTCGGGTTCCCATAAGGCCTTTGAATGCAAAAGCGAAAAAATGAAATGTACAAACTGTATTTACGCAAATGAAAAATACAATAAAAGTTATAAAACAGTCCATTCATCTAATTGCCAAATAAACGTTAGTGAAATCAATGGTATTATCGAACAAACAGACTACAAAACAACAACAACAGCTTATGACTAAACAAGATAACCAAAAACAATTCAGACATTACAATTACATGTTTAAAGAAGCTTAAAAACATATCTTTCATTACGCAATATTTGATTGTAAGATATAATACACTTAGAATAAGATTTAGAAACTTATTTAATTAAATGTTTTTGTTGTTACAAATATAAAACAAACCTGTTACCACGCTCTCTCAAACCAGCTGCCTGAGGGGTGGTCTATTATAAGTTAAATTAGAATATTTTGTTATTTTATAATACTGTTTATAAATAAATTAAATAAAGTTATGTTTCAATAATATAATATGCTTGTATATTAAGGATGCAGAAAGCAGAAACGTGCAGGCAGCCATTATATGGCCGTCCACTTGTACAATGCACATGGCTTCATTATCATAGGTTGGTGATTCAATTGATATAGATAGTATATAAAGAAAAAGAGTTTATAACTTTATAGTGCGCTACACTCGGTATGTCAAGAGTATTTGAGTAAATTTTGTTCGATATTATTGAACATGGATACGAAAACGATCAACTTTCTAATTGATATACACCATCTTCCAGGGGATGGAGAAAATTTTTGAAGTGAAACTTCTATAGGCGCGGTAGGGCAAATTGGCCTGAACGTCACGAAAAGTGAAACGTTTCCGTCACGAAAAGTGAAACGTTTCCGCCACGAATAGTGAAACACGCTACGCGCATGCGCCGTGTGTATTGTATGTATACGTAGTATAAGGCAACCAGTAAACGCTTGCGTATTTTATTATATATTACACAAACACAGCTTTATCTTTTAGCTAACAATTTCCATTATGTGAAAAGCGAAATGGAGAAAAAGACAAATACAGACATAGCCTTTAGACAACGGAAGCAAGTGAATAAACCGCCAAGAAAAGTGCCAACAAGTACCTTGGAAAGAAGTAGAGAGTATCGAGCCAGGCAAAGGGCGTTAAAGAAACACGGTGGACAACATAACCTTCCAACGACCTCAAATACACTGGATGAATTGATACCGTCGTTAAGTGAGGACACAGTGAGTGGTATAGCGAATTTGAATGCCACTGATCAGGCGTGCCGTCTACACGTGAAGATACACGCGGTGTGGGAGATCAACGAAATGAATCTGATACAGCTGAGCGAGCCATCGACAAATAGAAATGCACCCACTAGTGCATCATACACAAAATGTACATTCTTTCAACCTGCTCATCGCGAATTTGATAAACAATTTTTCAATAATCCGCTAGGTACAGTGTGTTCCATATGTGATCGAATATAGTTTAAGAACGATGTGAAACCTGTTGATCCTAAGCACGAGCAACTTTACATACTGCGTTTCCAGCCATTATCATTGAAGATGTGATAGCGTGCAATTCATGCCGAAATGCTCTCACTCGGAATGCCATTCCAATGTTATCGAAGTCAAATGGTTTTGTCTACCCAGAATTACCTGGTCATCTACCAAAATTAGATTTAGTGAGAGGTTAATTTCACCCAGAATTCCAATTATGCAAATTCGACGTTTACGACATGTACATGGTCAACATGGAATTTATGGGCAAATTATTAATGTTCCAATATCTGTGAGTACGATGGTGAATCATTTGCCAAGATATATTGATGATGATCATTGTATTAATGTTCACATAAAAAGAATGAAAATACACATATCGAGTTATTTAATTGGTTTGGTGAGAAAATGAACTATAAAAATATGGCTACAATATGTAATCCAAACTCCTCTTTATAGACTGTACGACATTACAGTTAATAATGCTTTCTTTGATGATCAGAGTGTCAATCAAAATTAATCAAAATCAAAATCAAAATCAAATCTATAACAAATGGAAAAAAAGCAATGCATAAAATCAACTTTTCCTAGGAGCTAAGAAGTTTCACTTCTACCGCGCGAAAGTCTCACGCATCTTATTTATGTAGTACGACTGCAGATGAAATAATATCACTACGGTGTTAAATAATAGTATAGAATATCACCCAAATACCATAACTTAAAGCATTAAGTAGCTAGATGTACATTTCGAAGGCTATGCCCCGATCTTCAGTAGCACAAGATAAAAACTAAATAAATTACCTTTGTCACGAATCGTGATTGATATACTATTAAATAAATAAGTCAACATGGCAGAAGTATTTCAAAAATGGCATATAATATGACCTATAGATCTTTTAAAACAATTTAATAAATAATAAAATAAATAATTAATAATTAACGAAACTAACAAGTAACAACAATAAACATTGGTTTGTCAAACCTAAAATAAGCAAAAATAAATATAATAAAAATAAATTTAAAAAATGGTTCTTATTAAATAAATTAAATAGACAAGATGAAATTGGGCCTGAATCTAAATTCATTAAATTTGATTTAGATTTATGCATGTATATGCTTTCATAAGCAATTAGTTAGTTAAAGAGTCCGCAATCCTAAAGATTGGTTGGAAACAGCACGCCATGCCGATCTATCCTGAGCTAATCCCTTCATCTCCCTATAGCTATTCATCTCAACGTCTTCAACTATCTGACTTACATACTCCAATCTAGGCCTACCTACCCCTCTCTTTCCCTCCACTCTACCTTCTATGATCAATTGCATAATCCCCCATGCCTAAGAATATGCCCTACTAATCTGTCTCTCCTACGCTGTAACACTCTCCAAATACTTCTCTTCTCCCCTACTAACTCTAGTACAGCTTCATTTGTTACTTTATCTTCCCAACCAATCCTCATCATCCTCCTATAACACCACATTTCGAATGCTTGTAATCTACGCTTCTCTTCCTTTTCTATAGTCCACGCCTCACACCCGTACAGTGCTACACTCCAAACATATACCTTCAGTAATCTTTTTCTAATACCCAAGTCAATATTTGATCTTAAAATCTGTTCCTTTTCTACGAATGCCTTCCTACCCTGTGCTATCCTACACTTTATATCTACCTTGCTTCGATTATCTTTTGTGATTCTACTGCCTAAATAACAAAAATCTGACACTTCTTCGATTCTATTATCTCCTATTGTGATCCTCATTTTTCTACTGCATTCCTTTTTGTCACACCTCATCACTTTAGTTTTACCTATATTTATTTTCATGTTAAAATCCCTAGTCAATACTGCCTGCATACCATTCAATACCCTTTCTAAATTCTTTTCGCTTTCTTCCAATATAGCTATATCGTCGGCGAATCTCAACATATATATTTTCTCTCCCTGTACATTCACACCTACACTATACTCTTCTTTTACTTTGTTTATTGCATCTTCTATATATAGATTAAATAATAACGGTGAAAGTGTACATCCCTGCCGAACTCCCTTCCCTATTTTTGCTACCTCTTCTTCCCCCTCAATTCTAACTAAGGCAGTTTGGTGTTTATATAAATTAAAAATTAAAAATTAAAAATTAAAAATTTAAGCAATTAACTCGGAATAATTCAAAACACTTTTAAGTAATTTAAGTGAACTACTTTGAATGGAATAACCTGAGTTAGTCAAAAATATGCCCGGCTACAGCACTTATCTTTTCTATTTAATCTGAAATGAACTAAATGCGCCTTAAATCTAGTTTCGCGTTTGTCCTATATATACTTTAGGACAATTAGAACAAGATATTTCATAAATACCAGATTTTTTAATGAAATCAATCAAATCTTTGGAATTTCCTAGAAAGTTAGCAAGATTATTAGAAGTATATGTTACTTTAAAATACTATCTAAGTCACGTGCAATTATAGGATCAAATGGTAATTTAACAAATTTTGGAGTTGAATTATTACTTTGTTCTAAACTACTAATATTTCTGACATCTCTTGTTCTTTTAAATTTTCTTAATATGGAAGAATTTTAATTTTAATTTTCTCATTCATTTTAAATTTTGGAACGGATGGATGAAACGCAAAAGAGAGTTAAATTATCATATATTAAGACAATGTTCAATTTTGAAGTTAACTGTTTATTAAAGAAATTTTTTTTTATTTCGAGATTCAATTAATCTATCGCAATAAACCGATCTATATTCAGTAGATTAAAAATATGAAAGCTGTGCATAATAAGCGTTGAAAGTTCTTTGACAAACTCAAACGTTGCAGTTTTCATGTCTAGCATATATTTCGAACTTTCCTTCTCGTTCGACAAAGGTATGCTTTCAATATTTGTTATACAACTAAATATTTCAGCGCAAAAGTTTATTCCAGACAACCAAACCAAAAATTGCGAAAAATATAACATGTTTTCACATTTGCCCAAATTAATATAATCGACACAATTTCATTTTTAGTGCATATTCTATCCTTGATGAAATCAAATTTAAAGAAAATTTTGTACTTGTTGATATATATTTTTTATTTCTATAACAATTTTTAAACTATACATTACTTTGTATTGTTTCGTACATTGCGCTGTGTACATGCTTAAAATTTAAATTAAAAGGCTTAACATATTTAATAAATATGAACACAAAACATTCGTATTCATACAATTTACTCATATTAGCATTTCATACGATCGTTAAAATTAATATATATTATATTTTACGTACAATCTGGAAATGTAATAACGGAAGCATTTGTGCTCTGAAGTTTTAATATCGCATTGAAGGCATTAAAGGTGGATAAAATAAGACTTATAAGGATCTCTTCAGCGCGACAAAAAAAGATATTATAAGAAAACTTTTTCGTACGGTACTTGTCGTACGAAAAAGTGATGATTATCAATGTCAAAAGAAATTAATTTGTAAATTTATTAAAACGAAGTGAAAAGTGACTTGATGAAGTGTTTACGCTCAATGTATGGTTAAAGGGACAATGCAGGCAATATATTTCTACGTTACGATCAAATTGGAAATTTCAAAGGAATTCTGTATTTTTCCAGACCAGAGGTAATATTTCCTTGATGTAATTCCATGTAGAATGTATAATTTAACATCGCGGTCGTATATGAGCGTGTATATACGAGATTTTCTGTCTAAATGGAGTTTGCACATATTTGCTCCACGTGTGATTTATTGAAATATTCTACGAAGATTGATGCGAAATCAAGAAAACCGCGCAGAACTTTTATTTAATATAACCATTATTTTGGCATTTACTCTGTTTGATATATTCACCCCTTCTTAAATGAATAAAGTAAAAACGATTTATTACTCTTATATATACGAACATTGATTATCAATTTATAAAGACAAATTATATCAAATTGAATCTTTACGTATCAACCATGGAGTAACTTCAAACTACACATTTTTAAGGCTATAGCCATGAAAACTAGAACATATTTTTGTCATGACCCCCTTAACTAAATCCTGTACATATCGTTGATTTATATATTTAGTCAGTAGATTTACTAGGAGAGTTCTGACTCAAAATCCCATAAGAAATAACACTGGGGTAAAATTTCCCCGGACCCTTTATAATCCGCGCTGCGCATGCGCCATGCATCAGGGGCCGATCAACACCCGATAAAAGCTCATCCGTACCCGATCCGGAGCCGAACTTATTGATAGATAAGACCAATAAAAAAATCTCCAGATTATAAAAATAAATAACGCAACGGACTAAGACAAAAAATAATTGTTGTATTTATTTATTTATTTATTTATTCTATGCATTAGTAGTAAATATAAAATACTCACCATATACCGTATTCATTTTCTAAACCGAAATATGTGCGATAAAAAAAATCTTCAACAAACTTTTTTATTAATATGCAATTATTCTTTTATTTATATGCATCATCATATGCTTATAAATAAATTATTTTCGTAAATTGACACTAAAATAATCAAATTATATAATATCTACGAAATTAAATTTTGTAGCTACACAACGAATTTTCGTAAAGATTTGCACAGTTGAGGCAATTTGCAGAAATATCAACGTTCATTTTACTTCCAGATACACTGACTGGCTTGACTTTGGAAAGTAAAAATATATTATTAATCAAATTTTAAAGAAACTTATTGTAATTGTATAGAATATCACCCAATTAATAGCTAGCTAGATACGCATTTCGAAGGCTATGACGCCATCTTCAGACCATGATTGCTATACAATTGAATAAAAAGTCAACACGACAGAAGCTCTTCCATCTGGGACATTTATAATATGACCTATATAATTATAATTTCTGAACAATTGAAAATACAACTAATGACATGATCAAGTAATATGATTAAATGGGGAGATTGTCAAACCAAAATAACTAAAAATAAAAATTAAATTCGTTTTTATTTTATTAATGAAATAGACGGATGAAATAGCTTATTGTAAAATATCTTTATCTTTATATATTGAATCGAAATTTTGTCAATATGTGAATCTATTTCACATGTTATTGTAGGACAGGACTAAAAATGCCATGATCGAAATTTTTAGTTGTCCCAAAAAACTATTTTTTCCTTCAGTATCTATCTCATTAAGAATTAATTGATACTGATTTTTATACAACAAAATTTATGACAAGTTATGAGTTCTTCTTCGTGAACTGCAATTTTATTTTTTAATCTTGTCAATTAAATTTTTACAATAATTAATATAATATTTTCCCTATTAAAAACTAACTGACATATCAGCAACGCGACAAATATTGTTTTAAAATTTTTGGCATGCAAACATGAAAAGATTCGACACCATTGATTTATTTTCATGCAATATGAAATTTATTCTCACCCTAGGTCCATTTTTCATTTTATGCCTGGTAGAACATTTTTCTAATATAATTAACACTGGTTCAATAGAAATATTGCAACATATGGGCCTTCAATTGATATTTTTTAACTTGTAAAATGGAGTGTGTGTATATCTTTCTCTATCGAATAATAAATTTTATTGTTGTATAAATCTACACTCCAAATTTATCATATTATTAAATCTTTTTCAATTTTCAATCTAATCAAAAATAAAATAATACTTCTCCTTTACAAATTAACTGAATTGTTAAAATATTTCTATTGCCTTGAGGAAAAGCTGTTCCTCATAACTGTCATCGATGGCAATTTACCAAAGCCGCATTTGGATTCGTTTAAAGTGAAGAGAACAGTTTAGGAGGATAATGATATTTCGAAATGAATTTTCCCTAGCCGAATCTGTCTAATCCCATTTTCGGAACTCGGATTTATTCCATTGGTAAAGACAAATGCGTCCACTTATCTACTGTACAGGATGTTACAAAATGAGAAAAGAATAATGGCAGTTTTACCCAATTTTGTGTTCCTACCATAATATCTAGCTAATTTTAATTTGTTTATCCTGCTTCTTATTCCTGTGTTAATTTGCCAGTTATCCTGTATGTGTAAGAATATGAACAATATAATACTTTTGTATTATATTGTATAAAAGACTTCATACTTTTGTACTATATAATAATTACTGAATGTGTGTAATTTTTATTTTTATCTAGTAAGTAGCACATTTATTATTTTGTGCACTTACTCATTTTTACAATTTTTATTTAGATAATTTATAGACAGATAATGATTCAGTTTTT